>JAUKNM010000023.1:902500-985000 GCA_030765045.1 Tenodera sinensis | reverse complement strand
CCTTTCTGTAAGTGGTGATTTTGTCTGTTAAAGGGTTTATTTCTACTTCTACCCTTATTTTTTCATTTGAAATTTTATGTAAAAGTGCATCCTTTTACTGTTCTTAAAAGTCTCATTTCAGCAGCGTGTATCTTGTTTGTGTCAGCTTTTGTCAACGTCCATGAAAAATGAGTTCCCGTTAAAAATGTCAGAGTACATTTAATACCAATTAGTTGAAAAGCTGTTTATTTAACATAATTCATTGTATCGTATAAAATTGGTTGCTGAGGTGTTACAAAAACTGTTACATCCATGCTCTCATCCAGTCTTATGCTGACATATCCAGAGGTCCTTGGACGCAGGATAGCACATCCTGTGGAAATGAAAACACAACAAATTATATATATTGTGGTTATGTTAAACATATAATCTCAATATAAAGCAAAAGCAAGCAATTAAAACATAGGTCAGTAAAGACGTTTCACTATGTTGTTCTGTAGTCCCTTTAAATTTTATCCTAGCTTATTAGCTATTAGCTTATAATTTACTTTGTCTAGCAATGGTAACTAAGAAGTCCTGATAATAACGGACAATGTTTTTCCTCCCACGTACGTAATCTTACTTTCTTTTTTTCTTGCTTGCCTTATATCCTTCTGTATTAGTTTTTCTTTATTTAGTTTTCTTAATTGCCTCTCCTGTTATATTGCAATTATTGTCATTCAATATTTAAATTAAAAATAGGTTTTATAGTAGTTCTGAAGAAATATGCTGTCTCCTCGTTCTCTATGAGACTCCTCATAAGGTACGCTGGAACCTTTAACCAAAATCTGATACTTCTAATGAAGTTGTACAGCTTAACTATGTCCTGCTCGGCTTGGTGATTGTACAAAATGACAAAAGTAAGTTATATAACACGTCGAATCTAATACTATTTATTTACCCAAATTACACCAAATCGCATAATAAACATAATCCTAAACCAAAATTCTCACTCCTTTTTATCTAACTACCTACTTCTGGAAACCAGCAACTAATATTCATACTAACTGCTGAAAAGCCGGAAGTACCGCTATCATAACTTTAATCATCTCTTTTCATCTCGATCTAAATAAAACTATACCTATCTAACTATTCTTAATTCCCTTTTATATTTTCAATCTAAACCAGTACTGGAAACCCATAGCTATTACCTGATACTAAACTCAATCTAGATTGCATGCTTTTATTTCTAACTTCGTTTTAACACAAGCCACTTCATTTTCGCTTTACTGTTACATTCAGTATTGTTTTTATTTAGAATAAAATGTATTTAATGCTGATTATCTCTTATTAACTAACTTATAATAAACTAAAACATAAAATAATTTTTCACTTCACGTCCTTGTCAGTTTTCACTGCATCACCACTTTCACTAGTACTTAGTTGGAAATAAAATACCTTTGGAGCTCATTATCTTTCCCTATATTTGTTTTCAGCCCGCAAATACAAAACCAGAAACTAATTCACTATTTTCACCAACTGAACTGAACTACAACTTCCACTTTGCATTATTTGTTCCATTATAAGTAAATAAAATCTGAGAACACAGATCGGTTTCAGAAATGAAGGAAAAGAGAGGAAGTTAGACTAACATCAACTGGAGAGTGCTACAACAAGGTTAGAGGTGAGCAGAGGTATTTTCCTCCTAACGTAAACCACTAGGAATTTTATTGACAACATTCATTGTGAATATTATAGCAATATTCTGCACTCACTGGCCTATGCTAGATACAGGAAGTATTGTTTTAAACTGCATTTTCATACCCAAATTTCATTGGAAATTCACCTTTCGAGGTACACCGATCGAAAGTATTTCTCAGAAACAGTTCCGTGTATGTGTTTATGTGTTTCTGTGCTCTCTCTCTGTTTGTGAACACCATGAACCAAAAGAAAAAAAGTTGATCAATTTCATACTGAAACAGATACTTTGTAAAAATGTTGTTCGAATTATATATTTGAAATACTGATGTGATGAATAAAATTTTAGCTTGAATTTTTGTATTGAATGTCCTGTGATGCCCTCCTTATACTAATTACGGTTTGTTAAATTTAAGTAATGCATTTTTATAAGGTTATCTTTTCTCAAGGAGAAGATTTTATAAAAGTCGTGAAAATTTAAAAAAAAAGGTTGTTAATGATTAATCAAAGAATTGACAGATTATTGAAGTTGAGTGATCTGAAAATTAACTTTATTTACATTTTCAGCTTTTAGGCATTTATTATTGATAAAAATCGGAATTCAAAACTTGTAGAATGTGAACCGCGTTGATCTCGACTGCACATTGTCTATTTTGACAAACTAAGATAATCCTAAATTCCTCTAAGTAGAAAATATGGTTGACTGGTTTATTGTAACAGTTGTTTGGATTAGCTATGAGTATTCAAGTTATTTAATTACTAATTCAGCCTTGTTTGTGTCTATGTGTGTGTGTGAGAGAGAGAGACAGAGAGAGAAAGACGGAAATCAGAGAGTGAGAGACTTATACCAGCGCGTCCTATCATTTAATGATGTTTCATTTTTGGTCAATTTTCACATCAAGCCAATGTTTGCATGAAAATACTTATTTTGTTATTCCCGAGTTAATACAAAAGTTAATTTTGGAGCACAACGATCTATGCCTTATGTAAATGTTCCCGTTTTCAAGATATACATTTACAAAGGCGATTCTAATTATCTGTGCTATCTTTGGTCATTTTGTACAATCATCTGCAATTAACTCTGTAATTTATGGCAGTTATTAATAAACATCCAACCTTCTTAACTTTATGAATTCCTCGTACAAGACTAATATCTGACAAATAAGAAAATGGGTATTTTCATCCAGCAATAGCTTGAATGTGAAAATGGATCAAAGGTGAAACACACCATTAAAATGAGAGGGTGAGCTACTGTGGGTATTTCACACCCTCACTCTCACACATACAGAGAGAGGGAGAGAGAGGGAGGGAGAGAGAGGGAGGGAGAGGGAGGGAGGGAGAGAGAGGGAGGGAGAGAGAGGAAGAGAGAGCCGAATTAGTGATGAAAATAACGTCAATGCAAAGTTTAAACTGTACATTACATGCCATTTGAGTTTATTGAACTTCACTCAGTGTGTGTTTCATTCCTTTAATTAACTGCTAATAGATTTTTGTTTACATTTAATCAAATTTTATCAACTTCTCTGTTTGACCACCAACGTTAAATTTTGACAAATGAAGAACTTATGTCTAACCAAGTAATGATAAATATTTCCCATATACCTATTAGAGACAGGTATACTCAAATCAACATTTCTCTTTCAGACAATTTTGTGCTTCATACATCCCCGCCGCCTTCACATTTCTTTTTCAGTGAATGCTTGTGCAACTAATAGACGCTAATAAACGCAATTTTACATCAATAGCTGATGCAGATTAACATTGCTTCATAACTTTAGCAAACACCCATTCATCTTGCAGGATTGGATCATAAAGGGTAGAAGGGTAAAGGATCCAGAACAGAGGGGGACACCTCGCTCACTTCGACCTACACAGATTTATTGTGGCTACCACCCCCTAGGAGGTAGGGATAAAATGAGGGAACCAAAGGTGCCGCACAGGGTAGCAGCTAGACAGGCCACAAAGACACGTGGAAGTCCCTAACAAGCACTGAGATCTCTTCATCCTGGCACCAAGCACCACCAAGCAGCCATCACACCGCAGGTCCGGTATCGCACTGAGCATCCCCCTCTCGACGGAGGACAAGGCCGGCTTAACGCCACCTAGCGCCGAGAACAGCAGTTGCCATGCGCAAGCATTCGAGCCATCTCCCCGGCACTGCCCACACTACACAGCTGAAAGTACACCTGAAAGATAAGGAAATGGAATGATGGGAAATGGTGGAAAGGAAACCGTGGTATGAAATAATGCACCCCAGCCTCCGCCTAAGTGACATGGGCAAACCACGGAAAAACCCATAACAGTGCGCGGCCACGGGGATCGAACCCGTGAACTCCCGAATGCGGGGCACAGACGGGACCGCCTGAGCCATTCCGCTCGGTAGGATTGGATAATAGTGTCGAACTATTGTGCTATCTATCAGATTGGGCTTCCAGAACTTTAGGTAGTATACTTTAACATGAAAAAGGACATAAGAGGTGCAAGCTTTAAGAATAAGTAGAACTCGCTCGATATTAGATAGGTATTCAGTAATTATCCCTCGAGTTGAGCTTTTCTTAGTGAAATTACCGTTCAATAGCTTTGATAAATTATCAAGGTGAGCCAGTGCAAAGTGCTATAAGCATTTATTGATTTACATAATTTACAAGTGTTGCACTACGTATTGTAAAGATGTGGAATGGTGATTTGATGGAATCTCTTCTGAGTGCTATACCAGACCATAAGTGCAGCAAATGTAAAAAGAGCTTTCTACGTGACTATCATAAGAAGAGGCATGAACTGATATGTGGTGAGTTTTTCAAGTGGTGATGTTTACGGTTCTGAAAATCGAAGGGATGTACATGATAGAGCCATAAGCACCAAGAAAATAAAATTCGAACCTACCAAGCATGAATTATTGTTAATGTCTCCTGATGAGGATGATGTCGTAGAATATGAAACAGCTTTTCAGGGTCGTCTGAAATCGTATTTCATCCAATGACCAGCCCATAATTCACGCTGTTCAGAAGGAGCTGCGGGCTCATAAAAGTTTGCAAATTAATATTATGGTTGAATGTAAGTTTGTGAATGCCTTCAAACGGCGTAATCAGGCCGTGTTTTTCGATAGTGACTTAGATGCCATCTTGAAAAAAATCGATAAACTTCGTGCCGAAATGGAGAGAAGTAAGCTGAAAGGTAGTAATTGGTCTCTGCTAACTGTTGATGGTGTTCCACTTCGTATTAACAAGTATAATCTCCTTCGTGAGAGCAGCTATATACCTCTGTCATCGTCTATAGTGGCGAGGAAAGCTTGTATAAACCCTGAGAATTACAATGATAAGAAATGCTTTATGTATGCTGTTCTAATTTGTCAACAACAAACCTCAACGTGTCAGCAAATACAAAAATCTCCAAGAAAAATACGATTTCTCATGCGTGTCGTTTCCTACGAGCTTGGGTGAAAACGCTAAATTTGAAAGTTTCAATAATATGTCCATAAATGTGTTTGGAGTGGATGATAAACATGAAGTGTTTCCCATAAACGTGGTTGATGAACAATTAGCTGATCACTGTGACCTTCTTCTGTTGCCGATTCTGCTGGCAAGCATCACTATGTGTATATAGAGAATTTTGAGGAGCTTATTCGCCGACAGAGAACTGCACGTGATGGTATGAAAAAGATGCTTCAGCCACTTTGATGATCAACACGGTCGAAGTGGAATGGAAAAATTTCAAGAGCACAGGGAAATATATAAAGAACATGCCATTGCTAGATGTGTTATGCCTACAGAGGATAACTCTATCATTAAATTCAAGAATGTTGAGAGGATGTTGAAACTGCTAAATGTTATCTATGGCGATTTTGATTGCATTCCCACCCCTCTCCATACCTGATCCTCTAACCCCGAATCCTCCTACACAGATCCCTATCAAAATCATTCTCCCATGAGCATTTGCGTTTATGTGAAACCATCCTCCAGTATTCAACAGCTAAAAGCTACTCTTCTTACTGAACCTTATATTTACCGAGGACCTGACGCTGCACAGAAGTTTATGGAATGCTTGATGGATCTGGCGAATAAAATTAGCAGCTTATGCAAATCTGCTAAGCCCTTAATCTTACTGCTGAAGAACAAGAATCACTCGATACTTCTACAATATGCTACCTATGTGGAAATGAATTTACAGAAGACATTGGGAAGGTTCGCGATCACGATCATGTATCCGGGGGGTTCAGAGGATGTTTACACAATAAATGTAACCTGGCCTGTAAACCACCTAATTATATACCTGTCTTCATGCATAACCTGAGCGGGTATGACTCTCATTTCATTGCTAAGGAGTTGGGGTGCACTAGCGAAAGAATAGAGGTTATACCAAATTCAGAGGAAAGTTGTATATCATTCTCCAAGTATATTGGGGATATTAAACTCATTTGTAGATACTTTCCGCTTCCTCGGTACAAGCTTGGAAAAGCTTGCAAAAAACCTTGAAACGTATCCTGAAACAGCGAAGTACTTCGGAGCAGAGAATATCGGCTTGATGAGTCGTAAGGAGGTATTTCCGTATGATTACATAACATCGTGGGATGTCCTGAACGATACATGTTTGTCTCCTCGGGATGTCTTCTGCAACAGATTAAACAGCGAAGAAATCAGCAGTGGGGACTATGATCATGCTTTGAACGTATGGAAGCATTTTAAGGTCCAAAGCCTTGGTGAGTACAGTGATCTGTACTTAATTTCAGATGTTCTTATGCTAGCGGATGACTTCGAAACGTTTAGAGACCAAACTCTGAAAACTGATAAGTGAACCCTGCGCATTATTTTACCTCTCCAGGACTTACATGGGATGCCATGCTGCTGTATACTGGAATTGAGTTGGAATTGCTTTTTGATCACCATCAGCTACTCATGGTTGAATCTGGTATAAGAGGAGGTTTATGCCAGGTTTCTCACCGGTAGGCGGAGGCGAACAACTTCTATATGGAGCAGTATGATCCTGGTAAACCCTCTCATTTTATTACGTACGAGGACGCCAATAATCAATATGGTTGTGCAAAGTGCCACACTCTTCCTTATGTTGGATTTACGTGGGTATCTCCTGAAGATATACATCTCGGCTCATTGAAGGGGGATGATCCTCTTGGATATATCCTGGAAGTTGATGTGGAATATCATGCAGAGCTGCATGAACTTCCTAATGATGTACCGTTTCTGCCTGATAGTATGAAACCGTTGGAATCGCCTTCAAGGAAACTAATTACTAATAAATTAATTAATTACTAAGAAAGAAAGAAAGAAAGAATGAATGAATGAATGAATGAATGAATGAATGAATGAATGAATGAATGAATGAATGAATGAATGAATGAATGAATGAATGAATGAATGAATGAATGAATGAATGAATGAATGGATGAATGAAAGAAAGAAAGAATGAATGAAAGAAAGAAAGAAAGAAATAATGAAAGAAAGAAAGAAAGGAAGGAAGAAAAATGGAAGAAAAGAAAAAAATGAAAGAAGGCGGGAAAGAAAGGAAGGAAGAAAGAAAATAAAGATCTCGTTCTTCGGTCGTTTTTTGAGCCTCAAGCTTCAGAGTTACTTTCTAAATAATATCAAATTATCTATTCTAATACACATTATGATATCGGTAGATGTTTCTGTATTCAACTGTACTTCATGTTCTACAAACACTACAAATGCTGCACAAATTCTATTATCACCAAGAACAGCCCTTGTTTGCAAAGTAAAAGTGATATTGATATTGAATACTTTAAGCACTTCTTAGGTATAATTACCGTACTTAGTTTTGAAAGCATGCGCTGCGTGTTAATCCTTCAAAAAGATGGGTGATGAATCTTCCTGGGGGAAGCAGATTCTCCAGTTGATGTGATAATGTATGAGAAACCAGTAGCGTTCTATTCATTTGAAATTAGGGATACAGTCTGAAAACTTGGGAAAACAACATATGCACAATTTTATTCATATCACTTTGTATCTACACGTATCTTATATGTACCATCTTTCACGAAAGTAAATACCCAACTACTCTGAGACCTACTTAAAGGTTAATATAGTTCTCAGGCGTTCTTGCATATTTAGTGTGAAAATGTAATTTGTCGTTGTTGGCCCTTGCTGTTCAGAGGACACGGTAGCCATGGGCTCATCTCGCAGTTTTGAAAAGCAACATTTCAGCAATCCTTCTACATTAACGGGCAAATATTTCAAATTCGACTTCAGTGTATTTGTAGAAAATACACTGCCTGACAAAAAAGTTAGGTACCTGGACGAAATAGTCCAATGTCGACGCAACGTCGTACACGTGCACGCCATCGGTGGTTGTGTAGATGATTGGAGTTGCAAAGCTCTGTATCAGCTAGAATGCCTTACATAACGCATTACTGTTGTCATCTTGTGATCCTTTTGACAAGTCTAACAAGATATATAAGGATCGTGATTATAATCTTCGCAAAAGTTGAAGGCATATGGAGGCGGGCCGTACTGCAGACTACAGCGAATCCTAAGCTTGCCCCTCCTACCAGCGCTGCCGAATGTGGTATACGCATCTCACTCGCTCTTATGTACAGAACCTCTGTTGGTACACGCACTACGCTTGGCAACAGCGCTCTGCTTGAGCATTGGCCAGCGTTCACATGCCTTTAACTTTTGCGAGCGGTATAGCATGCACAGATTACTGATTACCATGAAAGACACGGAGAGTGTCACGTTGTCGTGTTACTGGGATCTGACGGAGTTCGAACGGGGCCTCCCTGTGGGTCACCTCGGGCAATATCCAGGCACGTTGAGAATTCGATGGTGCAGTAGACCGATGTTGACTCGAATGGGAACGTGAGGCTCATCGTGAAGGTTTCGGTCGACCACGTCTAACTACCGCAAGGGAGGATCGCCATATTTTGTTACAGGCCCATCGCAACCCCTTCAGATCTGCTCCTACCATCCAGGAGCATGTACTTGACTCACTGCAACACCCCGTAACTTCCCGCGCCATTGGTCGGAGGCGAGCCATAGGTCACCGCCATAACTTTATAATGTTTTAATTGGGTTTCTTTTCTACACAATGTTCTACGGTTTATACCCTACATTCTTGAATATATATTAATTTTATTGTCTATATCATGATCACATCACATAAAATATCTCACAGCCTAGATATTTGAAATTACTATTCAAGGACTTTATTATTTACGCATATATTTGATCTTAGAATAGCATTAATTTAAAAGACATAATTTTAGTTTTCTCTATAGATATTTCTAAGTTATGCTCTTTACCTGTTGTTTCTAAAATATATATTGATGTCTGGAGGTGGTTCTCTGTTGTGGCGATGATGGTTTGGTCGTCGGCAAGTAGTAAAGTATTTGTAGCTTTAGTTTGTTTTAAATAAATTTCTGTGGGGACGTTTAATAATGACGATATGCACGACAGCTCTTAGGAATAAAATATCGGCCTACAGGCAAGGACCACTGATTTGACTCAGACAGTTTCTGGCTCTTCAAAATAAAGTTAACAGTAACATAAATTGCAGGACAAAAAGCAAAATTTTCAATGCATACCCTATGATGAATATGATTTAATGAAATCATACGATAATTAACAGCCAACTTGATTCTGAACCACGGAATCCGTGTACCCTATAATTACCCGAGGATTGCCAGTTGGTAAGCGAGTTACTCAAATCAGCCCTACGTAACCATATAAATTGGATTGTGGGTACATCTCATTGCTATGCTTCAAAATATATTCTACTTAAGCACTAGCAAACCATATGTAAGGTTAGAGTCTATTTGAGCACTAGCAAACTGTATACAAGGATAGAGAGTTTCCGTGAAGTAATTCACGGTATGAATATTGAAACAAGAAGCTTTAAATGTCAAACGTGATTCTAGTTTCATTACACTGAATTTCTAAACTAATAGATGAATAAATTAGTCTTACCCTGGTTCAGGTTTCGGCATAGCAGCAACAAACATAGTGTCCTGCAAAAATAAATGCACACTTGAAGTTTCTAAGGCGTAACAGTTTTAATTAGGTGATTTTTGCTCAAATCTTGTAGGAAAATAAATTCTGCACGGAAATCAGTCACAAAAAGTTTCGACTGAGTGAGTGAGTGAATGAGTGAATGAGTGAGTGAGTGAGTAAGTGAATGAGTGAATGAGTGAGTGAGTGAGTGAGTAAGTGAGTGAGTGAATGAGTGAGTGAATGGGTGAGTGGGTGAATGAGTGAATGAGTGAGTGAGTGAGTAAGTGAGTAAGTGAGTGAGTGAGTAAGTGAGTGATCAACTGAGTGAGTGAGTGAATGAGTGAATGAGTGAGTAAGTGAGTGAGTGTATGCGTGAGTGAGTGAATGAATGAGTGAGTGAGTGAGTAAGTAAGTGAGCAAGTGAGTGAATGAGTGAGTGAATGAATGAGTGAATGAGTGAGTAACTGAGTAAGAGAGTGAGTGAGCGACTTAGTGAGTGTGTGAGTGAATGAGTGAGTGAGTGAATGAGTGAGTGAATGAGTGAGTGAGTAAGTGAGTGAGTGAATGAGTGAATGAGTGAGTGAGTGAATGAATGAGTGCATGAGTGGGTGAGTGAGTGAGTGAGTGAGTGAGTGGGTGAGCGAGTGAGTGAGTGTAGTTTAAGGGCCCGTCTTCAGCGAAGTCATTTGGGCTTTCAAAGGTTTTCGAAGTGGAAGCTAAACAAGGTTAAGTCGTAGCACCAAAATTAAACCTCATTGCTATTAAAGTATAGCAGTGTTGATAAATAGCTAACTAACTGTAAGTTTTTAAGTTATTTTAGAGTATTAGAGAGGCATGTTATGCACACAGAATTTAGTTAATAAGGTATTACATTTTATTGCATGGCCCGGAGTCCTAACACATTGTATGATGTTGCCGTTTTGTTAGTATACAAATTCAATACTCTCAAATACACCTTGCCTTGTCATGAGCTTGATCTAGTTTATGAACACGCCAAAACCACTCGTCTACCTGGTTTGGTGGGGTTTGGTGGAACGCAGGGTGCACTGACTACAGGACCGTTTACAAATTACATTTATATGTATGTTGGAGATTGTGATGTTTGGTTCGTATTGTGCGTGGTTTCGTGAAAGTAGTATGAACCATCAAACTCGATGCCTCTCTCATTCCTTTGTAATTCATCTTCAATTCTTACTTTATACCTATTTCTTTCTTTACTTCTATTTCTTCATTTCGCTTATTTATTTTTTTCGTCTTTTTACACGGAGAATTCAACGTTCATTGGAATGTTGTGATGAAAAACTGGACGTGTAACGACGATGGAGGCGGATTCTCTGCTCCCACCAAGGGCTCCGCCGGGGCCGATACTGCCCACTTATAGGTCTACTTGGGCACCGATTTGGGGGTTAATCTTATGCCTCCCGAGAGGAGCGTAAAACTTTGAATTTTGTAGCAGTCAGTAAGTTATTCACACCGATTCATTTAAGGGGGTACTCTCAATATGACCCAGTGGCAGTCGTAAAGTGAAGGTTACGTTTGGGGACCTAGTTATGGAGAATGCTCTATTAAAATAAAAATCGCTTGCAGACTTCACTTAAAGGAATTTATACCCTTCAATTTCTTATCAATCTCCATTGTATAGTTAATAAGTACTGTCCAAACGGGTGCTTCCCGTTAAGTAGGTTCCGTCGGCTTACTAGAAATGCTGTGGATGGCCCCACGCAATATTTGCCAACCGTTTCCATAGCTTTTGCTTCGTGGGTGTCATCTTTTCGAGAGATAGCACAGTTGTATTACTGTTCCTTCTCATTAGAACCTTATCTCTTGGACTTACGTTTTTGTGTTATTTGTGTGAGATATGGTCACATTTTCAGCGGTGTGTCACAATAAATCTCGGTGTGTGCGTAGTTGCAGTGAACATACGTTAATCTTCTGCACGTCTGCTATTGCTATTTGTCTTCACCGTCGGGGTCCGCATGAAGCCAACGAGGTGAAGTCTGCATGACAGGTGCGCCAACTTCGAATATAACGTTTCATGCTTAGGTGACATTATACATTTTTGCAAGCTATTAGACAAGTACTTCGTAATGCTCACATTACACTTCCGCACACAGAATCCTTAACCATACCGAAACGGTTGGTGGTCTCTGCGCTGCGCAGTCTACGTGCAGGTGGACAAAGTCCTTCCTCCGGTACTTCAATTCACATTCTGTTGGTATCTTCTAAAAACATAATTTTAAGGATTAAGGATTTGGTTGCCCAAAATATGTTAAATCCTATGCAGATGATCGTTATGCTCAAGTACATAGATTTTCCTCGCTTCTAACACTATGATGCTTTCCTGCTACATGAGTGAAAGAAACCTATAGTCCTCAGGGGCCGATAGTGCTGACTCGTTCACATCTTCTATGGATACTGCGCCTGTGCCCCTCACCCGACATTACGTTTACCTGAGTGTTTCAGTTGTGATTATGGACTCGGGTTGACTGATGCCAAATACAATAAATCTTTGATTACGCACGGAAGCTGCTTATGGAACTTAAGTGTGGCATTCCTCGTACCTTGTATCTCTTACCTCGTATTCTTGAAAAGTGTGGTTTCGGAACATGATAATTTCCTACAGTGGAACGGTAGATGCTCGTATTCTAAGCTACCCTTCTTGACGTATCAATTACGTAAATATAGAATCCATGTAGCAGCCTTCCGTGAATCTTGGCTGAAGCAGTGAGTAACTATGGCCTCTCATTGCATCGTACTTATTCATTTCGTGGTGGGGATGGCTATGGTGCTGCACTTATTTTAATACCCAGCCTCTTAAAAGAGTTAACGTGCTCTCACACCCCGCGAAATATACAATAAGTGGGGATATTTACAGCTTTTTCACACTAGTTGCAGTATATGAGCCGCACTTCTCATCCTATTAATGTGGAGTGGGATAACTTTCTTCTTTAATTTAGGTCAGCTTTTATTGTTCTGAGTGATTTGAGTCTCCGGGACTATTTTGGGGAGATTCTTTCCACACGAGGGAAGGAACAGATCTCGCACAATGTCAAGTTCAACATGCCTCATTTTTATGATTCATTCTGTGCCTACGCGTGCTCCTGCAAATGGCACAGCTTCCAGTGAGTTAGATTTGCGTTGGTGTATCAATGGTCCATGTTGACCGATCCTTGGGGAGTGACCATTTTGCTATTTATCTGCAGTACCGATGTTCTTCCCACTGTATAACACTGCCTATCTTGACGTGTCGTAATCTTAGTAATGCTAAATAGGATTCTTTTTCATATTATCTTTTGGAAAGTCTGGGGATATTACTTGGTTCTAAAGGTCTCAATACATACCGACATTTTCGGTTATACTTCATGCATACTGGGGTACTTTTCATGTCTCTGTACCTTGTGCAAGAAGGTGGCGTTTTCCTCTTTGGTGGAACCTCAATGTTTCCTTTATGCAGTTCGTCGTAGAAAGGCACTGGCAGCTTACCACCGCACTTCGTCATTAGATTACACGTGTACATTATAAGCAGACGGTAACGACGGCAGGACCATATCTCCACTCTATCAAGAAGCTTCTCTGGTTACAGACAATTACTGTCTCCACCCATGAAGCTCCAATGAAGGAACTGTGGACTTTGTATCACTCCTTTAAGGGGGATTAGCCTGAGCGAAGCTTTACGAGTCCTGTGGATTCTGAGATATCAGCAACCTTTTATATTTCTTTGTAGTGTACTCCACCTCCATTGCCTAGAATTTCTTAGGTTTCAGCATCTGCGGATCCGTTGATAGTATTTTTCGCCCGGGTGGAGCTTGATGTTGCCTTATCAGTTAGCAAATCTATTTCCCCACTTCCTGACAAAAGTCGATGCTCTGGCAGATTCTTCACAAAGCAACTTCTCCTTTTCTATAATTAATTTTACCACACTGGCATTTTATCCAGTACTTGGAAACACTTCAAAGTCCTCTTCGTTTTGAAACACAATGAACCTCCCACTTTTCCATCAAATTGCGGACCTATTAAGCTATAATCTTGGCTCATTTGCGTGTCTCGGTTCAATTTTGTGATCTTTTGTACTGCTTTTTGGGCGCCTCAGTAATACTGTGCATTATTGAAGTACTGAGCTTGACTGCCAGTGAAGGCATGCCTCGGGGTTCTCACCTTAGTCCACTCTTATTGCTGATTTTCAGCTCTGAAATGGAGATGGTGCTTACCCATGCTAGTTTCCTAGCAGTTGCATATGACATTGTCATGTACTTGCCCGGTGCTAACACTCGTAATTCTTTGAGGAACGCTGTGGGACCCTTGAAGAGGTGGAGGACTCTCATGGTCTCACAATGAACATAGAGAAAGCCGCTACTTTTAATTTTTCTCCTACATGACGTCAGATTTGTCTTCCTCCTGTTCGCTAGGACACTCAGCAAGCCTGAGGCATTATCACGTCGTATCATTTCATGGTACTAATTTTTGGTCGTTCAATTACCCGGTAAAGTTTGGACAGTAAGTTTCACTTCTTTCGTGCGTTTTAATGAACAAAATTGGTTTCACACCCCGGGGTGCTCTTAGACTTGTATAAGCCTAATGGTATTTTTATATGCCGCTCAGACTCAATCCATCTTATCCATCTAGCCAGTGTATACTGATTCTTTGAGTGTCTTACTATCAGTCAATCTACACTTTTACCACGCCTAAGTTGGTATGTAGGGTAAATATGCCTAATTCCGTGGCACCCCGAATTCCATGATACAAAGTTGAACTTCCTGCCATGCTTTTATTCTGCAATAGTTAGTAGTTATGAAGTATCCAACAGATAGCTGAACAGTTCTGCTTTCCTTTCTCAGCAACTGCCGAGAAAGGAAATGGCTATGTAATATGTTGTTCAATGATGCTGATGAAACTATCAAGATTTTGTGAACATTGGGCTCCCTGCCGAAACAAAATTTTCAATTAATTTCAAACAACTAATTGGAGGTAAATATAAAGGCAATAATGTTAATAACGGTTTATATTTTGTAACGTAGATGAAGGTCAAAAGAATCAACCCACATACGTCATAATTGTTTTTGAAATCAGAGAATAAGGATGAATTAGGTACCACTACCACGGACTTAGGAATCCTATCACGCATTTAGGGGCCATCATCACAAACTTTATTCCTACAATTGTTTTGTATACTTATACAACTTTTTAACTCTCAATCTGGTAAAATATGTTCTAGAACATTCTAATTGTGTTCTTGAATCGTTTTTTTAAATGACTTTTGCCCATTTATGACCATTACACAGCACTTATTCAAAGCTATCACAGAATTAGGCAAACTTTACCTACGGGCTCTTAAATAGCCTCACCTTGCTTTAATTGCTCGGAGGGTGCTCTATGTCTGGATTGTGAGTTATTATGAGACTGCTCATCTCTTAGCTAAATCTGCTTGCGCCCTCTGTGACATTTTTTCGGTTGTTATACCACCCCGGAAGTTATTACGCCCCAGTAAAGATTTTCTTGGTTCTAAATGGCTCCAGAAGTGGAGAGATTTTATTCATACGAAGCATGCCTTTTATCCCTGTATTTTTTTTAAACTTTCGTCGACAATCCCATTCTCAATTTTTTAAGCGAGCGTGGGGCACTGTTACACAACAGTGTACCTATTTTTCTAATGTTTCGGGGCGTCGTCAAGAGGCCAGTTTGGTCCATCTTGTATTAGATTGCCAGAGAACTTTTCATAGTTTTAGGTGGATCTACATTTTTGAATTTGAGATTTCCAGTATCAGTGAACTGAACGTTAGCGGGTGCTCCAGATAACTTTTCATCAACTACAACGTTTTAAATTTTAACGTTTCTACGTCGTTTCTGTCATGTTTCCATGTTTGTATGTAAGCACGTTTGCTGTATGAGTTTTTGTGTGGATGGGAATTTCGTGATACCTGCATGCGATTTTATCCCACTTTATCTTTAATGTTTTGTGTTTCTCACTTTGGTTATGCATCTCCTTTCCTTTCCTTGTAATAATAAAGTTTGAGTGTTTTGCAGCTATGTTTTTATATTTATTTTTGTAATATTGGTATCGCTGGTTGCAGCGTCTAAGAGTTAGGGTGGCCTTCGATAGAGCTCTGGGCCATGGGAAAAGGGGGACACGTCGAAGCAAAGCCTACCCTATCTGTGCGTTTAATAAATAAGTGATGTATAAAATAATATGTCTTTTAATAAACCGTTTTTCTCAATCTATGTCAATAGTGGCTAAGGGTACTCAGATTTAGTAGGTAGATACAAATTTTGTATAGCGAACTGGAAGCCACGTGCATTGTTTGATATTACAGACTCAATGGTAAGAATATTACAGCCGCTCAAGTATGTGTCCGTTAAGTGCAATTGAAGTGTAGACCGGAAGAGAGTATATGGAATGTAAAAGACATTTATTCTACGTATATTTGATCTTGTTTGATTTAAATTACAAGGATTTATCTTATTTTTCATGAATGGAACTTTCAGCAGTTTGCTTTTTGAACGTTTAGAGGGTTATTCAAAAGAACGCCAACATTTACGGTCAGTAGTACTTTTTGCATAACGACCAATATGATTTTTCAGACGAGACCCATGCCCGGCGAAGCAACGCTAGAGACTTTGAGTGCTCAGAATGTCACAACACTTCGGATACAGTGTATCGGCATCTTTCAGAAAACTTCCCTAGCCGAACATGTGTATCACATGTGTTATTTTTAATAACAACTTCTAATGAAACTTTTAAGAATTTTACCTTATTTGTTCTCCTAAATGATTTAAATATAACAGCACATGTGTAACCAATTTGGAACTCGAGAAATCATACCGCCTAATATATTTATTTAATAATGTATTTGAATTATGGAACATTTTAATAAATAGGTCTATTATTTATTCCTAAAACGGAAAAAAAATCTCCTGAAATTACAAGTTGCCACGATGAACTAGGTGAATATAACAATTAAAATATTTACAAGTATTAGTAAAAATTACAGAGTAGATGGACAACAAACAAATGAACATCTCACGAATATACAGTTAAAAGTACTGCGGCTACTTAACTTTATGTATAATGCATATCAACAAAAGAGTGCTTAAACGCCAAGGACAAAGAGAAATGCACTGTAGATTAAATTACCTGATACAGTAGAAGGTAACTCAGGAGAAGTACAGTAAGTGCCACATTTATCACATGCGAATGCAGCCCCATTTCTTATCTGCAAAAGAATAAATGTAACTTAATGACTGAAACAAAGGTTAGCAGCTACCGATTTGTGAAGTTGAGTTTATAACACCACGGATACTCAAATGCAGCAAACAGGCCGACATTTTGGTTTCTAATTCTACTTTTCTTTAACCAGTTTTGGTGGAAAATGCTTATTACGTGTATTGTACCCCAGCCCTGGGTTTAAATTGTAATCCGACGCACACGCATTAGCCCAGGCCTGGTGACTCGCGGGGTACCTTCATATTTTTCACCCACTCAACACACAGTTGTCAGTGCAAGGCCGTGAGTAGTTTGCGCCCAGTGACCACCAGATTCCCATCCCTATCAACAAACGTCAGATCAAGGTATGTGGCCGAAGGCTTCGCAACAACGATCCACAGCAGCTGTGTATGAGTTTCGCCTTGATTTGGCACTCAAGCAAAGGTCGGTTTCAGTCTCAGTAGGGAAGAAAAAGGAGGACGTACGACAAATGAAGGACTTTTTGAAAGAACCAAGTAAGTCCACTTTTGGGCCAAAATGAGTTGTATTGATCCTGGCAGAAAAAATATCCTCTTTCATTTGATATAAGAACTAGATGGTTCCACAGAAGAGCCATGCCGCTGGAGAGTGAAAGGAGCTGCAAGGAATGTATTATGATTCCGGTTACTCATAACATGATCTCAGATTTTACAGGATAATTCAGACACTTCTTCGAAAGGAGTGTCCTCAGGAAGCACAAATAAAAACTTGCTATCTCCCAGTACGGACTTCTTAAATACTCTCAAAGTAAGCAACATGTTGTTCAGTGTAGCTTTCACAATGCTTTGGCATCTGACAACTTGCCAGTACTTTGTCCGAGTCGGTGGATGAGTAAAGAGCATCAGCATCAGCGCAAGACGTACGTCTATGCTTATTACACAAAGTTGAAGTTCATGTTATGTATTTTAAGACTAAATGACTTTCGAAGTTACGTATATGCCTTATTATGATCAGCTGATTCTTCCTTTATCTTGTCCATTTCTTTAATTAGGACATATTTAGTCATGTAATACGCTTGTTTGGTTGAACAACAGAGATTCTGGCATTAAACAGCATTTTCAACAGAAACCTAAAACAAGCATGTCTTTGGTTAAAAAAAAAAAAAAAAAAAAAAAAAAAAAAAAAAAAAAAAAAAAAAAAAAAGCAGGTAACTCTAATACCTTCAACATTCTCATACATTTAAGTTGAGTGCAATATTTTTCTTTTCTTTTTAATTTCAATGCAGTTTATTGATCCCAATTCTGTTAATATCTCAAATTGAAGGCAAATGGAAAAAATCTAAAACTATCTAGATCTTTTTCTTTGATTATCTCAAAATCAGGTCCTCTCACCGAGCTTTTCAAATAGTAGAACCAGGTAAGGGTTGCGGATAGGGCAAGGCAGAAACGGTTTTGTATTTCACTCGATTGTACCTATTGGGTAGAGAATGTGTTGTATTGCAGTCAAAACTCGACTATAATATTTCACCGTGTCTGAGGGTGCGCGCGATCAGTGATTGCGTGCGCGCTCGCCGTTGTCTGTGATTGACATAACTAGAAAACGAAATGTCCAATAAATGCCAAAAGTGGTATTCAACTTCAGGATAGTCCAATGTGTTACGAAGATTTTCAAGGAAATCCTCCACACTAAGTTTACCTTAACACAGATTATCTTTCGTACTTTCTTATTCTCCCAAAAACTGCTGAAAAAGAATTAGATTAAACTACCAATATATTTAAGATATATTAACATGTGAAATAAAACGTATGTTTTTCTTTAATTAGTAAACTTTAACAAACAGACACAATCTACCACAAAAACACTGTAAAACTATTTGAAACGCACAATGCATTTGAAATGGCATCAGACATTTCACATATATCCTTTATTGATTGGAAGTTTTATAATAATTTGACAGTTTGTTAAACTGCTGTGGCTATTCAGCCAGTTCTCGTGATGTTATGGAACGATTATGAAATTTCAAGGCTCGGTTTTAAATATCTGGATGTCGATTTGGTTTCCTCTATCCACATGGTATGTACAACGACATGCATAATGTCCTATCTTTCACAAAAGCAAATGCCAACTCAACTTCAGTGAGACCTGCGCGAAGATTCGCGTAATTCTCAGGTGTTCTTGTAGAGATAGTATGAGAATGGCATTTGTCATATGCCTCCTTGCTGCTCAGAAGTTATGGTAGCCATCGGCCCACCTCGAAGTTCTCAAAAGCAATATTTCAGCAATCCTGGTACATTAACGAGCAAAAATTGAAAATTCAACTTCGGTGCACCCATCTTATTCTGTTTCTATTAACTTGTAGGTTAGATGTAAAAGCGATTCCCGTGTTGGGTGCTAGACTTACAAGCGTAAGTTTAAGCACGTGCACGTGCTACGTGCCTGATATAGCTCATTAAAGCGGGTTACTGCAAATCAACAGTGGTGATCTGAACCTAAATAGAACCTCACTTAACGCTTCCTTTTTACTTTCTCTACTACGTTTAGTAAAGTAGAGGAAGTATGTATTATGAAAAATGAAATATATATTTTGAATTTTCTGGCTATAGTTTATGTAGTCCTGTTTACTCTGGATGACTTTTGAATAACTCGTAAGCCATAATAGACAACATCTTACTATACAAAAAATACAGATCTCGCTAAAACACACAATGTATGTCTCAATAATTTGTTTAGAGTAAACAATTTCGGAGATATTCCTTGTTATTTTTGCCAGTTTCGGAAAACTTAAGACTTTCGTGAAATGCAACATCGTTGTTCATTTTTTTTGTATGGTAAGCGTGCTAAGAGAATGGGATCTCAATGCTTTAAAAGATTTGACTATCACTCAAAGCCTACTGTATTCTAATATTTACCTTGCACCTACAAGGAAATAAGGAATAAGGTAATGTTTTTAAATGTTCATCTCATGTAACACGAAAAATATATAGGAATAAGGGTTTGTAAGAACGGTTAGTACAAGAGTAGAGAAGGTTATGTGAGTGCAACACATGTGATTTTGTTTTATTTGTTTTCTCTTTTTTGTTTTGTATAGTAAGCGAACATCATGGTCTGTATATCCTGTACAAAATATAAAGTTGTGTAAATTAAGGGGAACTTTTCTGCTAAAGCTTCTCCTTTAGAGCAGAAAATTGCATGGCTATTTTTATTTTGCATAACGTTGTAATTTTACTATTGACATTGTACAACTGAATGCTTTATAAGATAACCACAATTGCTGAAAACAGGACGGTATACATATGTTAACCGTGAATTACTTCTCCCGACATTAATGCTATTTTCATCTAAATATTCACACTCAAAGGCATCCTTCTATAAATTTCATATACTATTACCATGTTAAAATATTTGCTTCGATCATACACTTTTAATATACTCATTAGCTTACAATGGATATATGGAAACTATGTATCTTCTTAGTCGTCTCCTTAGCGCGATGGTAGCACTGCTACTTACCGAGAGGGTGACTCGTGTTCGATTCCAGGTATTGGCGTGGGGATTTTCGCCCGCTGGAGACCTGGTCCGGGGTGCACTTAGCCTCGTTAGATCCCGGAGGGGCCAATTGAGGAGCTACTTGGTGGAAGGTAGCAGTCTGCGCTCGAGAAGACCGCATAACCGGCCGGGGGGGGGGGGGCCGGGAGATTGATCAGGTCCCACCTCCAGTACTGCACCCCACACATGAGGTCTGTGGTGAGTATAAGTGGGAGACGCAGCGGTCGGGCAGTAAGCCTTAGCCCGGATGGCCTGTTGTGCCACGGGGTACGGTTATTTATCTTATTTGAAGTATCGACAAGCAAGAACAACATACGAAAATAATTATTTTAGAAATGTTAAGTAAACTCAGCACCACTATATTCCTTTATGGATAATTATGCAGCAGTACGATACAAAGGCCATACTAAGTGCCAATAACAAGTAAAAAATCGAAAGAAAATGATTTTAATGTATTGCATGTCACAGGAAAGCATTTAATGGTGTAAAATGCCATTTTAATGGTCATAAAATGCATTGTTATAAGATCTCGTTGGCGGGTAATTAAGTAATTAATGATATATTAAACAGAGCACAATGCAGTTGGAGAGTACTTCAATGTAAAGCAACCATTGGAGGTAGAAGCTTTGCCGCGTTGTTTATCTCAAACCACTATACAGCGTTGGCATGTCCCCATTAACTCAACTTCTTCAAGTGTAACCTTTATCTTTCTTCTTCATTTCTGGTATGAAGCTATAATGAATTAGAGACGTTCGTTAATTCTGTGTTTGATAAATAACCACGCGAGAAGCGCGGATCGAACAGCAGTTCTGAATTCTACGTATAGCAACGCAACGATCTCCACTATTCCTCACATGGGGCATTCGCGCACTGTTCATATATTAAGTTTTATTGTTACTAACTTTGCAGCAAATTTCATTGCAAGGTGGAAAGTTGGTATTGCAGTAAGAAATTGTTTACATATTTTGTTTTTGTTTCTAGATATTCGTTTACATCTATTTAGAGGAAGAGAAACCAACCTTAGATTCTTCCCACCTACGAACTGGATGAAACAGTTGATTCATTTCCTGATGACGGACATGGGGTTTAATATGGTCGAAAGCTCGATTAATTTTATAAGCATAATTTTGGGACGCTATATACAAATTAACATTAATGTGTAAAGAAAGCCATCTGGATGTAGCACATCCAATTTTCTAGAGTTACTGGGAATTATATGTGGTCTTCAGATTTATTCGGCCTTCACCTCCAGTCAGTTTGAATGAATGTGACCATTATTAATTCAGCGAGCCCCTTGTCTCAAAGGAGAGATGGGGAGACAAACCTCGAAGTGCATGCACTCCCGAAAACAGGTTGATGTACTGCTTTTTCACTAGGAAATTTTTTGCGTTCCTTGTACGCGAGATGGAGGTCACCAGCAATCTTAGAATTTGCATTTGATACTTGGGAACTAGAAGGATATGAGGGGATTGAGGGGATTGGGGCCGTTGAATGCTTTTCTTCATTCTTGTCTAGAATGTTAAGTCCCAAGCCAAATTTTATAAAAGGAGTTCAGACAGGGAGCGCACCTTCAGACAGGAAAGAAAAGCTTGCGGAGTTTGGACTGTAGCAATTGGGAGGGGTCAGTCTGTCACATGACCACAACACATAACTTTGCTGCAGAACTTGCATTCTATTTACAGTAAAATATTCACTCCAAGATTGTTGTACAAGTTCAGCAATACGTGAATACTTCAATTTTCTTACTGGAGGCATTTTACTGTGTCGAACTAGTGAACACATTCGAGAAACACTATGCACTGTAGGCAATGAGCCCAGTTATTTGTGCTATCACTGTCCGCGTGCAATGACATCAGGCTCTGTCCATGTGGCTGGTAACTTGCGATTGTTTAATTTCGCAGTAGGTGTATAAAGGTTCGAGCCCTGTTAATTAGATATAGATTACTAATCTGACGTTAAATTTTCATGTATTCCTACAATGCTCCAACTGTTTTGTGGCATTCATTAAAATGTGTTATTCTGCCTTTGTATGTTGTTTTCTTAATTTATTGTGCACACAGAATTTAGTTTTTCTTTACTGTACTAAAGAGTATGAACAAGCTTCTTTTGTTGTGCCACTAAGCTGAGGCTCTCTAACTTGCTAAAGCCATCTAATTACTCGAGTTATTTATTAGTATACATGCTGTGAACACTGGAAAGGTACCATGCAAGTCCCATTTCACCAAAGTGACTTCGAAACTGTTGACATTCATTTGTTCCACTCATCTTTCACTAGTCCTCTGCCGAGGAACTCCCTCTAGGTACTGATGTCATGAGCAGACGATTGACTGGTGAGAAAGTTCTATTAAATCTGAAAATCTGGTATAACTGGGACAGAAAATGATGATCCCGTAAGCGATCATTAATTTCAAAACCCTTACACTGAATAAACTTGTACTTACTTTACTCACGGTAAGTAAAGGAAGTATTTTTTTTTTAAAAAAAAAAAGTCTGTGTGTGTATGCGCGCGCGTAGCGTCTGTCCGTCTGTTAAGAGCATAACTCAGAAACGAAAAGACGGCTACATATAGGTGCAGAATCTTCCAGGATGTGACAGGAATATTTTCAAGAAAGTTCCTCCATTCCAAAATAACTTTTACATTAAAACTTGTTAGAAAATTAGTTTTCTCAAAAATGGCTCTAATGGTTTAGATTAAATTACTACTATATGTTTAAGATATTTTCATAACTATAAAATGTGTAATCGAATTTTCTAGGAATAGCCTCCTTTAGAGAGAGAGAGAGAGAGAGAGAGAAAATCTTCCTAACAAGCAATGTTACAAATGATATGTTTTAACCTCACAAGTTATGTCAAATAGTGTATATTTGTGCAATTAATCATTTTCGAGATATTGGTTGTTATTGGTTGAATTTTTCCAATTACTTAACCTTTTCTCAAATGGGAAGTTGTTATTGGGGTTTTTACCTCCTGGTCATGTAAAGGGAACGGAATTCAAAGTTATTACATTGTGACTAGCTCTTACACGATTTGGTTAACGCGCAAATTTTCTATATTCCCTTATTCACATCGCCGCTATAAGCAAATATGCAACAAAACCCTTTCTACAAACGTATATCTCGATTAAGATGAAACGGATAGAAGAATTAGCATTTGTAAGCATAGTTTGTTCAAGAATGAGTAGACAAAGCCATGCGAGTGCAACACATGAGCATTATTACTGGTGCTTAACAGACGAATGCTTCTATAATACTCACTCAAGCAGGTTTGTTATTTATTTTCGTTACACCGGGGAAGTCCAAAGAAACATTGTACTTATTGACGATTAGGCCTTTTATACTCTGTTGTTAATTGCAGTGCATGTTCCGCAAAGTAAGGAACGGTTTGGCCATGATACATTTTAAGAGGTGGGAGGGAGAACCTCTTAGTCGTTGCGGCAATAAATTTAAGTATGTTAAAGTTGTGTTAGCTTGACATACACAGCTTGCCACAGAATTCAGCCAAAAGTTTTTCAGGGGTTACAGAGGAGAGTGTATTAGCCAGGCACTATTGGTGCTTGAGTTCGTGACTAATAAAGTAGTCCTCAGTTGCTGCTACTTGCAGGTAGCCATAGCACGGCTATGTTCAAATATTTCATGTGAATAATTCCATAACATGTACTCAAACTTTGAAAGAAATGTAAGAAACTAAAACTGGATTCATTTCAAACCGATGCGTTTGGAAAACAGAACATATTGAATCGCTCGTATAGGTTTGGGCCACGTAACCTCAGTTTGACTGCTGACACACCATTACTACAGCTGCTATTTTTACTTCTTCTACTGGTGAGTACGGGAAGTATTGTATTCCACCCAAAAATTCCAAGTCGAGATTTCACCGGAAATATACCAGTTCCAGCCGGCCCTCTTGCCCCCCCCCCCCCCCCCCCCCTCGGTAGCGTGATAGCGTGTCCGCCTCTCTTTCAAGAGGTTGCGAGCTTGAATCTTGCTTAGGGTAAGTTATCCGGGTAAGGTTTTTTTCCGAGGTTTTCCCTTATCCTGAATAATAATGATAATTAAAATAATAATTTAATATACAACAATAACATTAATAAGAAACAAATAAATGTCAATCAAACATAACGCGCCCTCATGTTTGCATAGATTTTGTTAGGACAATTTACAGTCTGTAATCCGTAATGTTAGACAATAGGAGCATATACAGGAATGTGTTTATTCCCTGGAAAATAAAGTTCTTTAAGTAAAGTGGAAAATATTCCAAGACTATTCCTCTCTATCATCATGTGCTGTACTCGGCCAGTTGAAGCCTGGGCATTTCCTCTGCCACTCCGCTCTCTTCTCTTACAAGCGGAACAATGTTCACGCACGCCAATGACTGTATTTAAACCAGCTATTTCTGCAACTCTTTTAACACACGAAGGGTTGTCTGCTTATCCGAAGGCCGACTGAAATGGGCCACCTGGTATATTCTGAGGTCTTCTGAATGTAAAAAAGGCATTTTTACTGTCTCTGCTAAGTAGAGGAAGTATTGTATTCCACCCAAAAACTCGATGTCGACATTTCACCGGAAATGTATATTTTGAGGCCCCCTGAATCGAAGTAAACACATATGTTTTGTTTTTTTTTATATATTTTTATGACAAATGAAATGTATATCTTGAATTTCCTGGCTATAACCCACGAATACCTATTTTCTCCGGATGACTTTTGCATAACTGGTAAATCGTAAGAGATAGACCAAAACATACTATACAAAAATGTAGATCTTGCTAAAACTCTCAATTTATGCCTAAAGATTTTTTTTTTTTTTTTTTTTTTTTTTTGTAGGGTGAACCATTTCGGAGATATTCCTCGTTATTTATGTAAGTTTTGGAGAACGTATACTTCTGTCAAATGGAACATCGTTATTCATTTGCACCGTGGAAAGAGAACGGAATTTGAAAGCTTTAAAGGATTTGATTGCCGCTCAAAGCCTACTCTATTCGCATATTTCCGTTGCACGTGCAAGAAAACGAGCAATAAGATTATTTATGCAAATTTTTTATCTCAAGTTACACGAAGAAGATAGAAGAATAAGAGTTTGTAAGAATGGTTAGTATGGACGGTACAAGAGTAGAGAAAGTCATATGAGTGCAACACATCCGGTTTTTCTCTCTGATCCGTATGATTCTCAAAGTGAGGATGTAGGTATCAGGGGTGCACTGGCCCTTTTCGAGCATTATTCCAGAAAAATAAAAGCTAATATCTTTGAAAATACTGTAATTTCGGCCATTTTTGCCATTGTGGAAGACAAATGAACCAATTCAGAATTATATGCATGCCGCATTCGTATTAAAATTTTATCTGCTTGTATTTACAGATCGAATATTCACATAAAAACCATTGAGTAATTTGCAGTTTGTCGTCACAGACAATCGATGTCCTGTACAAGGTGCTCCTATATCATCCTTCTGTAGTCTCTGAAACTTTGTCCGTTGAATTATGTTAGATTCTACATGTAACTCTAAACCTTATTGTGCTTCTGTGTTCCAAATTATCCCAAAGACGAAGTTGATAAATAGCTTCGATATGTCGATTTCAAACCAAACATTTGCCTCAGAAAATGTTCAGGTTATTATGCTGTCAGAAAGCTTTAGCTCTTATCCTATAATAAATTCGGCCTAAGAAAGCTACTTAAAATCAACACTGCAAACGTTTGAAAAAAAATTCTGATGTGTTTCACTCACATGACTTTCCGTACCTCTGTACTAACTATTCTTACAAACTCTCATTCCTTATCTTATGTTAGTTGATATAAGCATTTGTAGAAATTATCTTATTGCTAATTTTCTTGTGGGTGCAAGGGGAATATGGGAATACAGTAGGCTTTGAGAGGCAGTCAAATCTTTTAAAAGCTGGTCGCTATATGAAGGCTTTGAAATTCCCTTCTATTTGTAAGGCAAAGAGATAAAAAAGTGAATAACGACCTTCCATTTGAGAAAAGTAGTATTGCTAACCTCACACAAATAACAAGAAATATTTCCGAAATGGTTCACTCCACAAAGAAAATAATGTCTTTGGACATACATTGTGTTTTTTAACGAGATGTACATTTTTGTATAGTAAGATTTGGTCTATCTCTTATGGTTTACCAGTTATGCAAAAGTCATCAAGAGTAAACAGACTACATGGGCTATAGCCAGAAAATTCAAAACATACATTTCCTTTTGTACAAAAATATCTTAAACGTATGGTGTTTTAATCAAAATCATTTGAGCTAATTTTGAGTAAATCAACATTTTCGAAAAATCTTTCATTTAAAGGGTAGTTTAGGGTGGAGGAATTTTCTTCAAAATCTTCATGCCGCACACTTAAAATATATTAAACTTAAATATCAACTATTATTTATTTATGCCAACAAACCTACTGTTGGTGTTTTTAAACACACGAGCCGTGTGTGGGCAATGTTTGAGAGCGAGAACTGGAACTTGATGCTGTGGCATTGCATTTTTAAGTTCCAGTTCTACCTCTGTCAGTCTTGCCAGTCTGTGGACAGCATAACTCAAAAACGAAAAGTCGGTTGAAAACCAAAGTTGATATTTCAGTTTAATGTCTTTCAAGGATGCGACACGAAGATTTTGAAGAAAATAGCCCCTCCCTAAACCGCGCCTTACATGGAAAAGTTTTCGAAAATGTTTATTTTCTTGAAAATGGCTCTAACGATTTGCATTAAAATGTCATATGTTTCAGATGTTTGTATGACAAATGAAATGTATATTTTGAACTTTCTGGCTATAGCCCCTGTAGTCCTGTTTGCTCTGGAAGACTTTTGAATAACTCGTAAACCGAAGAGATAGACAAATTCTTAATATACAAAAAATTAATGTAGTTCTCACTAAAACACACAATTTATGTCTGAATAAATTTTTTATAGAGTGAACCATTTCGGAGATATTCCTTGCTATTTGGGTCAGATTCGGAAAATTTGAAACTTTCGTGAAATGGAACATCGTTGTTCATTTTTTTATATGTTAAGTGTGCAAAGAGAACGGAATCTCAAAGCTTTAACATATTTGAGTATCGCACAAAGCCTATTGTATTTCTAACATTCCCCTTGCACCTACCAGGAAATAAGCAATCAAATGATTTGTACAAATGCTTATCTCAACTAACACGAGGAAAATAGAGGTATGAGAGTTTGTAAGAATGGTTAGTACAAGAGTAGAGAAAGTCATGTGAGTGCAACACAAATTTTTAGAAAAAGGTCCGCGCGCGCGCGCGCGCGCGCGCGTGTGTGTGTGTGTGTGTGTGTGTGTGTGTGTGTGTGTGTGTGTGTGTGTGTGTGTGTGTGTGTGTCAGTCTGTGTGTCTGTGTGTTCTGCCAGTCTGTGGACAGCATAGCTCAAAAACGATAAGTCGGTTGAAAACCAAAATTGATATTTAAGTTTAATGTCTTTCAAGGCTGCGACCCGAAGATTTTGAAGAAAATAGCCCCACACTATGTACTACCCTTTACATGGAAAGTTTTTTTCGAAAATTTTGATTTTCTTGAAAGTGGCTCTCTCGATTTTGATTTAAGATATTTGTATGAAAAATGAAATGTATGTTTTGAATTTTTTGGCTATAGCCTATGTAGTCGTCTTTACTATGGATGACTTTTGAATAACTCGTAAACAATAAGAGATATACAAAATCCTACTATAATACAAAAAATATAGATCTTGCTAAAACACACAATATATGTTCAAGTAAATTTTTTTTGTGGAGTGAACCATTTCGGAGATATTCCTCGTTATTTGTGTCAGTTTTGGAGAACTTAAAACTTACGTGAAATGGAACATCGTTGTTCATATTTTTTATATGTTAAGCGTGCAAAGGAACGGGATCTCAAAGCTTTAAAAGTTTTGACTATCGCTCTAAGCCTATTGTATTCTAATATTCCCGTTGCACCTACAAGGAAATAAGGAATAACAAATTTCTATAAATGTTTATCTCAACTAACACTTATTATAGGAATAAGAGTTTTTGAGAACGGTTTGTACAAGAGTAGAGAATGTCATGTGAGTGCAACATATCACATTTTATAAGCTAAATTACGTTGTTCAGATTAAAGAGAATGAGGTAATTACATAGGAATGTTATGATGTTGTGCATTGTAGGTTCGGCCTGGAACCCATCCACCCTTTTAGTATGTTTTCTTATGCAACATATAGTAACGTAATCACGTAACTACAACAAACATGGCCACCTTCTTCTTACACAGCATGCGCAAATGGACTTCTAACCCAAAAGAGAAGCATAATATGCGGCATTAGCGATGTTTTGATTTCTTTTTCCTTTTACAGTGAAATGTTGATACTGCATTGCACCACTGAGAGCAGCTTATAACGGATCGCGCATATAAAATTGGCCCTTTTAAGTTGAGCAAGTACAAGCAAATGACAAACCCATTGCCGAAGTGTACTCACCATTCATTGAAGGCGTTGAAAGTGGCGCCCTGCAACATGAAAAGAATCGGTCGGAGCTGAAAGGCATTAAGTCAAAATGTACACTTTTTTTATTGCACATTGTGAACCAAGTGGTCAAGAGTCATCAAATAACATTGAAAAGCATTAAGTCAGCCTTCCCCTTGTGTGGTATACTTCTGTTGTGTGTAATGTGAGCGGAGGAGAAAAGCATTTCTGACTTGCTACCCTTCAGCCCCGTGCGTGCTCCGAACGCTTCTACGCTGGTAAGTTATTCCCGCGCTTTCTTGTCGCATGGTTTGCTGTGCATTAGTTCTTATTTGAGCGTCGTGTTGAAGTCAGTGTTTTATCATGTCACCCAAGAGAGAAGAAAATGATTCTACTCACAAGAAAAATTTAATAAAGCACTGCATAACTAACATATCAGCTATAGTGGCAAATACATTGCAGAAAAGAAAACGGGAGAAGATGGCAGGTCAGTACAAAGTTTACTACTGCAGCAGTGACTATGAGCCTTATTTCTAGTATACTTTTTCGAGCTCGAGATGTAAAGTTCGTCTATTACTTTTACCACTCCGGTGGTTGCTAAGGGTCTGGGAAACCCCTACGGTTATTCAAACTTTCTAGTTTTCGAACGAACTATTTAATCGCCTGACTAGGACATCTAGTATTAAGCCTTACTCGACTGTTTGGTGGAACGACAACTTTATCTGTTTATTTCTTTAGCTGCAAGAATGACTAATCGGCAGTTATATGTCGCAGAGGTCACCAAACTCTGTGCACTTACTCTCATTACAAACTACTGACATATGTTTTTCCTCGTGGGTTGTGCAATATATCTTTGTGATTGTAATTAGATGTTACTACTTCTCAAAAGCAGGAATAAGAGGTATGATTTACAAAATTCCAAGAATTTGGAAGAAGTGCATTACCTGCCTTGTGATGGAGATGTCTTATCCGTGTATGACAATTTGTATGAATCAGATGAACCCAAATCTGGAGTTAAACTGAAAATAAGGATTAGATTCATAAACTGAATATAACATCATCATCATCATCATTATCATCATCATCATCATCACAATCACTATCACTATCACTATCATCATTATGATGATTATTATTGTTATTATTATTATATTATTATTATTATTATTATTATTATTATTATTATTATTATTATTATTATTATTATTATTATTATTATTATTATTATTATTATTATTATTATTATTATTATTATTATTATTATTATTATTATTATTATTATTATTATTATTATTATTATTATTATTATTATTATTATTATTGTTGTTGTTGTTATTATTATTACTATTATTATTATTATTATCATCATCATTATCATTTTGAAATGCTTTACTTTATAAATGATTAATTTCTTTAAGTATCTACAATTTCAGTACCACCTTATATAAAGAGTTATGTAAGCATAATGAGAAGGCAATTGTTGCTCATTACGTTTAGTTAGCCATAACATTTGATTTTAACTAAAGAAGTATGAAATTATCAATCTTACTCGGGAATGCCAGCACACAAACACCTGAAAGTTTTGCTATTCTTATAAACTTGGGTTGGGGTTAGTGTAGGGAGTTCTACGGTGGTGCTTGCCTTAATGGAAACATCTATAACAGTGTATAGTGTGAAAAACTGAAAGCACTATTACAACAAATAATGAATACAAATTAAAGTTAAAATAAAAGTCTTACGTATTTGGCTGAATGGTAACCCATCGAAGTTCAATGCGCAGATGGACAGCTCCCAGATTCTCTATATTTATAATTGAATATAACAAAATATTTCATCGTTATACCTTGCGAAAAACGCACTCAACTGTTTCCATCGAGGTAACAAGCGCTTGTGATGGAAAGGAGAAGCAAAACATAAAAAACAAGGAACAACGATATAATTAAAGAAAAGTGCAGTATCTTGAAAATTGAAACTAGTAGCAAGCAATATCTCGGAAATGGTGAACTCCACAAAGAAAACGAATCTGAAATAATTACGAGGTCTTCACTTTCTGTATATTGAGATTTGGTCTATCTCTTACGGTTTACCAGTTGCGCAAAAGTCATCAAGATTAAACAGCATTACATGGGCTACAAGTCAGAAAATTCAAAATATACACTTCATTTGCTATGGAAATGTATTAAACATATGGCCTGTTAATGAAATTCGTTTGAGCCATTTTCGTCAAAATCAAAATCCTCCATGTACATAAGGGGTAGTTCAAGGTGTAGGAATTTTATTCAAAATCATCGTGTGGCATTCTTGAAGGATATTAAACTTAAATACCAGCTTTGGTTTTTAGCCGAGAACGTGGAGAGAGACTTGAGGCCGGAACAGGAGAAGCCTCCTAATCCACGAAGTGTTGATGTTTTTAATCGACTTAGCGTTTTGAGTTATGCTGATCATAGACAGGCAGACACACACACACACACACACACACACACACACACACACGCGCGCGCGCGCGCGCGCGCCCGCGCGTAAATGGAGCTTTTTATAAAAATGCTTGTTTTATTCAGGGGTCCTCAAAACATATTTCTGATGAAATTTCGACATCAAATAGAAATCAATACTTTCCCTACTTACTATTTGTAGCAGATAAAGTAGAAAACAGCAGTAAAACTGTAGTAACATTAAAAAATCTGATGTGTTGCTCTCATATGACTTTCTCTACTCTTGTACTAACTATTCTTACAAACACTTATTCCTCTATCTTCTTCACGTTAGTCGAGATAAACATCTGCAGAAATTATGTTATTGCTCATTGGCTTGTAGGTGCAAGGGGAATATGGGAATGCAGTAGACTTTGAGTGATAGTAAAATCTTTTAAAACGTTGAAATTCCTTTCTCTTTGCACGGCTAAGATATAAAAAATGAATAACGATCTTCCATTTGTGGGAAGTATAGGCATTCTAAAACTCACACAAATAGGAACGAATATCTACGAAATGGCTCACTGCACAGAAAATTTCATTTGTATATAAATGCACGGCTAAGATATAAAAAAGGAATAACGATCTTCCATTTGTGGGAAGTATAGGCATTGTAAAACTCACACAAATAGGAACGAATATCTACGAAATGGCTCACTGCACAGAAAATTTCATTTGTGTATAAATTGTAAGTCTTAAGGGGTTCTACACTTTGTATAGTAAGATTTGCTCTATCTCTGACCAGTTGTGCGCAAGTCATCAAGAGTAAACAGGACTACGTGGGCTAAAGCCGGAAAATTCAAGATATACATTTCATTTACCATACAATTATTAAACTTAAATGCGATATTTGGTTTTTAACCAACTTATCGTTTTTGAGTTATGCCATAGCGGATAGAAGAGAAAGTGTGAGCTCTCCCGCTAGTTTACTGCATGATCAGTGGTCCCGTGGCAACTGACCGAAACTGTGGCGTGGCGATCCCAGTCGCCTCAAAATGCGGCCGAACTGCCTAGTATGTGATTTGGAAGTACAGACATAATTTTATACCTATGCGTTGTGTGTTGTGAGTAATTAGGTATATAACTTGTGAAATTGCTTCTAAGTTTGTGCATAACTGTGTGTGTTCTTCAAAACGTAAGTTTCAAGCAACATCAATAATTGAATAAAAATGCCAACTTGTTTTGTACCCGGGTGTCGTTCAGGCTACAGAAACTGCTCAGAAGCTAGACATTTTTTTACTTCTCCTAAAGATAAAAATCTGTTTTACAAATGGGAAAAGTCTATTCCTAGGAAAGACACTAAATTATCTGTTAAATCTAGTATTTGTGACAAACATTTTCCAGAGGACTTCTTAGTGAAAGTTGATTCATTCGTTGTGCATGGAAAACTAGTTGAAATCCATTGAATTAAATGTCGGTTAAAGCCAAGGGCAATTCCCTGTATATATCCTAATTTACCCAGGTACTTAACTACAATGCATAAATCCCGAAAATCTCCACAAAACAGAGACAAAAAATATAAAGTAAATTACCAGATGCAGGATCCAGTCAACCAGTTCTTAATTCAAAGGCACCGTCCTTCAACAATGAGAAAATCACAGAAAACAGTTCCAATTCCTCCAAGGTCACAAATACAAGTGTCAGTAATGAAATTGCTACACTGAAGAAAAGAATTAGAAACCTCAATAGAAATTTAGTTAGAACTAAAATCCTGCTATCTAAAGAGAGGGCTAAATTAAAAATAGTAGAATAGAAATTCACTACTAATTGTTGCGAACATAAACGCAATTTAAATTGTTTAAGTAAAAAACAAAAGCTGGTTCTAGATACAATGCTTAAAAAATGTCAGACGAGCTCGACGGGTATGCGTTACACCAATGAATTTCTATTAGAAAGCTTGTTATTTAAAATTAAAACCCCTGAAGGTTATAGACATTGCTTAACACATGAATTGCTGCCCTTACCTTCTCAAGCCTATTTAAGGAAATTATCTAAAGGGATAAAGTGCACATATGGTATAAATAGCAATGCTCTAAATGCGATTTCTACTACATTCAGTCAAGAAGAAGATGAAAACAAGCGTCTTGGAGTTGATGAAGTCAAATTAAGAGAAGAAGTTAGGTTCAATGCTAGCTCACTAAAAGTGGGCGGATTCGTGAATCTAGGTGAACACACTCCTGACAATCAGAAAAATTCTATGGCTAACCATGCTTTAGTTTTTATGTTTGTTCCCTTACTACATAATTGGAGCCAACCAGTAGCAATTTACGCAAGTAGAAAGGCTACACCCGGTGATATACTAGCTAAGCTCCTTATAGAAGTAATTATCCAGTTAGAAAACTCAGGGACAAGAATTGTTGGTTTCACTAATGATGGAAGTCAATCAAACAAAAAAGTATGGAGAAATTTAGGAATAGGAGAAACATGTGAAAATGCACAATGTAGTATCCAGCACCCACTTGATGACAAAAGAAGAATATGGGCTTTTTCAGATTGCGTCCACATAATAAAATGCATGAGAAATTATTTTCATGATAAGGTGGATGTCTTATATAGAAATAAGAGCATTCAATATAATTTTTATAGATATATTTATGAAGCTGACACTTCTCCTAAACTTGCTGGTCTTAGAGTTTGCCCGAAATTGACCTCATCCCACATAGACCCCACCTTCTTTCAGAGAATGAATGTGAGACTGTGTTTTCAATTGTTCAGTAACAGCATTGCAAATGGCATTGACTTCTTCAGGAAAATTAATTTTGAAAAATTTAAGGGAAGCGAAAATACTGAACTATTCACAAGAGATGTAAATAATCTTGTAGATGCATTAAACTCCACAGTTCCAATTAAAGCACTCTATAAAAATTCGCAATCTCACAGAGTACTAAAAGATTTCTTTCGTATAGTATTGTCTGAAAATAACCCATTTTGCTCAACTAGGACAATGGAATCTCTTAGAGTCACCTTAAAAAGTACTTAGAAAGTGTCCGAGTATTTATGGAATAGAGGTTTTGCATACGTCTTAACAGCAAAATTCAATCAAGACCTCCTTGAACGGCACTTTGGAATTATGCGTTCTTTAAGCTGTGATGACCACCCTTCCACAGTTGACTTTTTACATTTACATATGCTACAGGCTGTGTATGTCCCTGTAAAACTTGCACTGTCAAATGCTGCTAATTGTGAGAATAAAGTGGAGTCACCACTTACATCTTTTATGAATCAAATTCGTATATTGACAAAATAAACTGAGCAAAAAAAACCGTGAGCTGTTGGATTTTTTTGGCAACAAAATAAAGAACAAAACTAAAATACTTGACTGGGAAAGTGAAGTTCCCGAACTCTATTTCCAAAAGATGCTTAGTACACAACTTAGGGGGTTATATAGTAAAAAAATGCTCGAAAAACTTAGTTGTAAAACCTGTGTCTCTACTCTGTCCACCGACCTACCCTCTGACACATTAGCTTCCACTTTCACTACAGTAAAAGACTATGACACTCTAAAAAATTGTCGGTATTTAACCTACCCCTCTGAATGTGTGGTTAATATTCTTTTGCAAGTCGAGGCTATTTTAGAGAAGAAAATGTGCTCGTCTGAAAGTTTGTGGGGGGATATATTTTACGAGTGCTTAGATAACATAGACGAAATCATATTCGGACCTAGTGGAATAGGATGCTGCGTGGAACACAAACTGGATTTAGTTGAAAAGTTAACACTACATTAGATGAAGTGTCGCTTCTTTTTTCGTACCAAGGAAATCAGTAGAGAAATGACGTCATCGAAGTCAGCAAAATCAACACGTAAACTCTCCAAGGTCTCCAACGTCAAATTCCACGGTGAGTTTCGATATTTTATATACATAACCTACGTAATTTGCATTATGGTTTAATTTTTCAGCGTAAATTCATGTAAGTCGATATTTCCCATTGTTCTTCATTAATTATAATAGCCATTATTGTAAAATAGCATCCTATATTATGTGTCAAGGAAAGACGATGTTTCAAAACAGTATTTCAAATATTCGTGCTTACGATTTTAGGTATTTAAAATGCTAATTGATAATATGAAACCCATTTTCACCATGCATTCGTGAACTAAAGTGAAGCGACCGCGACACCAGTGCCATCTTGTGAGCGAACCATAGTAACTCCCGAAGAGCTCACACTATCTCTTCTATCCGCTATGGTTATGCTGTTCATTAGCAAACAAACAAACACACACACACACACACACACACACACACACACACACACACACATGCACACGCACGCACACACACACACACACACACACACACACACACACACACACACACACACCCTCACATGCAGACCTTTTCCTAAAAATACTTTTCTTTGATTCAGCGAGCTCAAAACACGTATTTCTGGTGAAATCTCGACATCGAATATTTGGTTGAAATGTAATACTTCCTCTATTTACTATACGTATTGGAGACAGTAAAAATGGGTCTATTTAGTTTTCTTCCTCAGGAACCAATCAGAGCGTTCTCTGGTCACGTGCTTACAGCTGCTACGAGCTTTGTGTATTTCAAGTGGCTTTCTTATGTCGGCAGCATTATATTTGTATTTTCTGCACTATAACTACTCTGTCTCCGACCCTAGCATTTTCTATGACGTGGTGAGCCATTTTAAACTCTACAGTAAATGGGAGTATTGTGCTATTTATCAAACTTACTTAGATTTGGCATTCCAGATTATGTATAACTTTTTAATTACAGCAGTTTGCTAAACGAAACTAAAATTTTCTTTTGCAAAATTATTTCTCGTGCAGTACTGGGTTAAGTTTCTCCTAGTTCCAAACACCAATCTTTTCCCCATGCAAGTCCTCTACATTTTGACTCTCTTCTTTGTAAAACCCTTGACTTTTGTTATTTTATGAGTTATTTCGGATAGAGATGGTTCTTTTGCGCACGAACGATTTACCTCGTAATTATTCTTATATTTAGCTTTACAGTTACAGTAGAATCCCGATAACTTGAACTGATGTGGACTGAGGATGTATCGAGTTACCGAAATGTCTTGTTTTACGGAATAAGGGGTCTTTTATTCACACCTCATAACATAATGCTGCAAATTATCTAAATATATAATACAGGAAACAAAAGACTAACATATCCTGAAATTCATTAGGTATTAATATGTATGTTCCCCTTTGTTCCATCTCCTTAACTAACCCAATTTAATTTCCATTGTCATGTTGATTTATCAACTTTTTCTTCTCTTTGGCATTTTCACTGGCACAAACACAACTCAACCCAACACTAACAGTAAGTCTGAAATCTGAGACATGGCACGGTAACGCACAGAAACATGTAACTGGAAGTTTAGCTTACCACGTATGCACTGGGTACAGATCTTGAAATCCTCAAAACAAGTGTTTGTGCTATATATCCACAGTATGAGCGGCAAGCTTTTAATTTTGTGACAATGTTCTGCCGGCGCTTTTGTTCTGACTAGATGCCGAAGGGCAGTATGCAGTCAGCCCTTTTGTTACTGTGAAGGAGAATGCGGTACGTTGTATACGAATACCAATTAAAATTTATCTATACTGTTTATACTGAACAGTGGGTTATAGAAATTATTACAGTCAAGTTTAACCATAAAAAATAAATAAAAGATTAAAACCAAAAACGTCGTCAAGTTGTATGGAATGTCGAATGATCTACTGTACTGCTATATTTGGAGCTATTGCCAATAAACCCCATACATATTTAAAACATTTAAGTGGTTTCCTTATTAGTTAGAACTCATAACATTTTAAAAAAATTGCAGGTTTAGCTTCTTCGTTGATATAGTAAACAAAATTTGTTAAGAAAATATCTAAAAGGTTAATTGAATTTTGTTAAGAAATGTTTATTATATTACTGATTTCATTTTTTTTTTTGCAAAAGTATAAGTTTGGTAAGTCATTCCGTTACAGTCAGAAAGCGCGAACGCAGATGGAACAACTTACGCCAGTTTTGTGTTGGAGTACCTTACGATTTTCACACTGTACTGCCTGGTTTCCCTTTAGGGTAATAATGATGCAGCCGTGACTCATCACCGGTGGAAATCGATTCCAGAAATGGATCCCCTCCATCAGCAAAGAGACGCAGCACATTACGGCTTGTCGCCATTCGCAGTCTTTTGTTAGTAGTTTTGTTAGTGAACGTTGTGACGTGACACCCAACGAGCACAAACACGAGACATGTGGATGTGATCATGCTCAGCCCATTAACATCCAACTTATTTTTACTTTCTCCACTGGTAAGTAGGGGAGGTATTGTATTCCACCCAAAAATTCGATGTCGAGATTTCACCGGAAATGTATGTTTTGAGACCCCCTGAATCCAGAAAAAAGCATTTTTAGAAAAAGGTCTGTCTGTGTGTGTGTGTGTGTGTGTGTGTGTGTGTGTGTGTGTGTGTGTGTGTGTGTGTGTGTGTGTGTGTGTGTGTGTGTCTGTGTGTCTGTGGACAGCATAACTCAAAAACGAAAAGTCGGTTAAAAACCAAAGTTGGTATTTAAGTTTAATGCCTTTCAAGGATGCGACACGAAGATTTTGAAGAAAATAGCCCCACCCTAAACTACGCTTTACATGGAACATTTTTCGAAAATTTTGATTTTCTTGAAATTGGCTCTAACGATTTTGATTAAAATGTCGCATGTTTAAGATATTTTTATGACAAATGAAATTTATATCTTCAATTTTCTGGCTATAGCCCCTGTAGTCGTATTTACTCTGGACGACTTTTGCATAACTGGTAAACCGTTAGAGATAGACCAAATCATACTATACAAAAATGTAGATCTTGCTAAAATACACAATTTATGTCCAAATAAATTTTCTTGTAGGGTGAACCATTTCGGAGATATTCCTTGTTATGTATGTGAGTTTCGGAAAACTTAGAACTTTCGTGAAATGGAACATCGGTGTTCATTTTTTATGTTAATTGTGCAGTGACAACAGAATCTCAAAGCTTTAAAACATTTAACTATCGCACAAAGCGTACTGTATTCTAACTTCCCCTTGCCCCAATAAGGAAATAAGCAATAAGATAACTTGTACACATGTTTATCTTAACTAACACGAAGAAGATATAGCAATAAGAGTTTGTAAGAATGGTTAGTACAAGAGTCATGTGAGTGCAACACATCAGATTTTTTTTTTCAAAAATTAAGAAAAACATATGTATTGTATTCGTTTGGCATACTATATGTCAACAATGTATTTTGTTTGCCTGTTTATTCACCCAGTGCCACAAAATCACCTGGTCTATAAATAGAACGCTAGGAGTTAAGGGTATCAAAATATACTGTAATGATGAACGAATACATTTCAGTCAAGGTCATGTATTTTATGATTAAATTTTATTTCTTAAAGCAATTACAGCTTATTTAAAGCCAAGTACTTTTAACTGAAACATTTGGTGTGGTAAAAGCTTATTATCAACTGTGGTAAGGGCCAAAACATCTGTGGAAGAGTGTTACATCACATTTTTTCAGAATCTCAGGTGGCGTGCAATCCTTCAAACCTGTTTTCATTTATTCCAATTTTTCATTTCAAGCATGGCCATTTTATGTAATTTTTGTGTAATTGGAAATACATTTTTTGTATTATGTTGGTCGGTCTCAAAGTTTTCCTTTTTTGATTGAATTTTCAAACCTAGAGTCATTTGTCACTCTTTTCATAGGCGGTGAAATGTAGTTCAACTGGGCCGGGAACATCATTTACATTTACTATACCTGAAGTGTTTCATCTACATCAGTCAGACTCTCTGGATCCGCAGGAAGAAACATCAGTTGTATCACAAGCATCATGAATTTCATTGGAAAAGTTATCGTCACTTATAGTAATTTCATTGAATATGTCATAATTGTCACACGCCATATCTCTGAATGTAATCTAAAAATAATGAAAAGCAAAGAAAAAATAACCAACGGACTTGCATATTATGGTTTGCATTCTTTGTTAGCGCAGAGTTGCAAACTCATCCCCAAAAATAATAGCTAGGTATAAGGTATATGTACTTTTGGAGTTCATGTACTTACATGTTATCGTCACTTCAAAGAACACAATGTAGAATACTGTTGAACATCAGTTCACTCTGTTTCAAACAGAAAAACTGTAGAAGACAAATAACACGCGTGCTTGGATACAATTACTTCTGTAACAATCTCGCTAGCGTTAGGTCAAGTAAGAGTTTCCGTATGCTGACGCGAGATAACACTTGTGTCCAGCGGTCTATAAATAGATCGCTTGATTTTAGGATCATATTTTCAGCATTATAATTGCTTACAGTGGCACGTTCTTTGTTTAGTGCAATAATACGAACCTTCATCGACAGTTTATTGTATTACAGGTAGTTGGAAGGGAAACAACAAGGAAAAAAATAATAATGTGCTTTCAGGGACAGTGGAGTAATTCCCAGTTTATTACTGTAAATTATTAAACCACGCAATATTCTAGTTTCCGAGAAAAATGTCCATGTTATTCATAAAGTTTCACCTTATTTGGAACACCTTACTCTGAATTTAGGGCCTTTTTCAGGAGGGTTAAACATAATCCAGGGTAAAAGTTTTGGTTATTCTCAGATTTATCAGTATCAATATTGAAACAAGTATGGAATAATTAGACAATACATTGCTCTACCATAAGACTATAAGTATGGATTCCCAAATTTACAATTGGTAATAATTTTATTAGGTTACAGAATAAATGGATATACATCTAGATAACTTTATTTTCATCAAAATCCTGGTCTTTCTGTTCTTCCACAGGGAACGAGGGCCGTTCTTCCAAACATGTCCTTTATCGGGCACCTGTCTCTGTAGAAACAAAGGCGAATTAGTTATAATAAATGGGAAGGCATAAATCAAAGTTTTATAGCAATGATTAAAACTAAGGTGGAAATCTTAAGCAATTATTTCTTTTTCCATGCATTACAAGTTGAAAATCCTGGAGCTGCTTCTATAGTGATTTCGGTGATTCATGACGATCTTGCATTTGAAATCTAATAATGAAGTTATACATTTCTGCCCGAAAGATTAAAACTACAGAAAGCTAGGATTAACTTCCAATTCATCAAAGACAAATTTGCTGAATGCAAAGAGTGTTTTCTCGGCCTTGAGGGCAAAAAATGCATTTGAACAAGGATATAACCTAAGCTGGAAACGATAACATAATTTGAACTAGAGCTCTTAAATACATTTATTTGAAAGATAAAGTTACCTGCCAGTACCCTATAACTGCCATAATTAATGTACGAGATTTTTATAAGCAAACTAATATTTGAAGTTAAGACAACTGTGTTTACTTTTCACCTGCCATGTAGTTATTCAATAACTAATTTTCCTATTTCCTTATCTTGCCACTTCTAAATTCCTCCAGAACCGCAATTAATTTTCTTGCTTTCGTGTATTTGCATGCTACACCCGATATACTTCTGGTTCTAAATTATTTACTTTTATTTTTCTATGCGTTGTACTGCATACAGCATAGTATAAGTTTAATAAATAATGCTAATTTGTTGTGCAGTTACTTCAATACATTAGATTTCTCCACTAGGAGCTTATGTCCATTAAACCTATTTTATTTTCTATTAGTTGATAAGTTCTCGGGGGTACAGCGATGACTCAAAGACAACTTGCAGAGACGAACTTAGCACTTTGACCGAAAAGCGATCTTTTGTACCTATGCCCCTGACGAGGTATCCCCCGGGAGAATGGATGAGGTGAATGGATCCTAAGGGTGGCCGGAACGTTGTTACGACAGAGCAGAGGGCAGGATTCCTCCATCTTCACAGTTAAGGACCCCAGTGGAGGCTGACTCAGCCCGGTTCCTCTTCCACCCCTTCGGGATTCGTACTCCAAACGGCGGCGCGGGACTCCGAAACCGACTTCCGTTGCCCCTCGGGCTTTTACCATTCAATGGGGGCCCGGAAACTAGTAAGCTTATCTTCCAATTCCGGGGACGAAATTTCCAGAGCGCCGTGCTACTACAGCGACGCTCGCAGATGCTTCCAACACTGAAAGAAACCTAAAGGGATGAAGGGTGAAATGAAATTATTAATGCAACGAAATGGAGGGAGAGGAAATTCGGGTGAACATGGAAATCGTTTCCAGCATTCGCCTGGTGACCCGGGGGAACCCCGAAAAAAACCATGGGTCCGAAAGGTCAGTCACGGGGATTGAACCCGTGACCTCCCGAATACAGGCCACAGACGTTGCCGACTGAGCCATCCCGCTAGGCTGGTGATGAGTGATGACAAACTAAATATGCAGTTAACAGTTTTCCAGCATATAACCATCCTTCGCTAAGTTGCCATTTCTATTAAACACAATTCCTTCATCCTTAAAAAAGCAATCATAATACTGATGCAGGAGTCCTGTTGAATGTATAGCTATTGCCTCACCTTTCATCGTTCAGAATATCAGCTACTGCATAACCCATACCCTGAAACAACAAAACGTATGTGGTTTTTCAATATTTCATGTTTCATTATTGATGAATTTAAAAATCGACGTGTTACATTTACATTACTTTCTCTACACACTATTGTTTGATTTTGTGCAAGTTTCGAAAGCAATTAATGCAGAGAATTGTTACATGTAAATGGTAGTCTCTGATGGGGATTGTCTTAAACAGTTTCGCAGCGACTCATTAGAAGGTTCTTTGAACTTCAATACCATGATTAATATATAACCGAGCTATATTTTTCGAGTTGTACTGTGCGCGCACGCACGCACACACACACACAAACACACACACGCACACATACACACACACACGCGCGCACGCACGCTGAACTCAAATACCAAGTTTGGTACATACCCAACTTTTCCTTTTGGGCTTGTGTTGTCCATATACAAACAGACAGACAGGTAGACAGATAGACAGACATATACACGCATACACAGAGATTTTTCTAAAAATGACTTTTAGGGTCCCGGGAGCCTCAAAATGTGTATTTCTGGTGAACTTTCGTTAGCGGATCTTTGGGAGAAAAGCAACACTGTCTACTTAGTACAGGTTGGCTGAGAAAGCTCTAGTTATTTTAAAACTCAAACCAACAACAAATAATGCCTCGGTATCTTGGAAATGGTTAAAGCCATAAAAGCTTTCATTTGACATAAACTGTCCTTAAACGAGATCAGCATTCTTTGTATTATACGCTTTTGTCTGTTTCTTAACGGTTTATCAGTTTTATAAAGTCAATGAGAATGAAGACTTCAGAGGCTCTTCCCACAGAACTCAACATATACATTTTACTTGCCATGTAGATATATTAAACATATTCCAATATAGTCAAAATCGTTAGTGCCACTTTTAAAAAATCAGGAACAAATCATTTGTTCTCTGTGAGGGGTAATTCGGAGTGGGAAGATTTTTTTGAAAATCAGGACATTACGGTCAATGCAAAAAATAATGTAAGCTTGATTTAAATGGTATTTGTATATGCCAAGAGGCATATATCTTCTTAATATCTTGAAACATACAATGTTAAAAGTGATCTACAGCCAGTCATACTGCTCTAAAGAACTAACCTTGTGCAAAACATTTAGCTTATTTGAAATATCAAGACACTCCACACAACTGCATTTTTTAAAATTATTCTTTATTAAAATAATTTCCTTGACTGAATTAACAGAGAATCTGTTTCTTTAAAATTTTCACTCTTACTGAAAATGCTCTTTCAACATTGGCGTTATTTGCAGGAACACGTTTCCTTCTTCCTGTCTTGCAACACTTGTGCATTAATGAAAATGTATCAATGAATTTGCATTTTCCTTCCGGCATTTTGGCTTGTAACAAAGCACTGTGGATTAAGTATTAACTTCCCACTTCCTTATTTTTCCATTACTAAAATTAAAATGGAAGAGAGTAAAACATCACTTTGCTGTGCCTCCACACAACACGAACCTTTTGCCTCGTAAATTGTAAATGCTGCGATGCCAATATTTCACTCAATGTTACTATGTATGAGTATACTCTTTGACTGTAGCCGGTGTAGCCATGTTGCTATAGCGAGTTGCAGTTGCGGCTAATAACCAATTATCCATTTCTACTTTGCCAGTTGCCAGCTCATTTCCTAACGATCACTGCTTGTTTCTGAAAATGTAGGACATTAGAGTGCCAGGAGTGAGTACGAGATTTTTCAAGAATTCTCCCCGGACGCCGGACAAATGGTTAAAATGTAGGGCATATCAGGGAATTTCCGGACGTCCGGTAACCCTACTCTGGTGGTACTATCAGTCCAGCCCTTCGATATGGTATGGCCGGTGTTTACCCAGGTTTATCTAACCACACTGTTTCCTTAAAGTTTCTGTGTTGGATTTTGCTTAAAAACAAAGCCTTTAGCGCTACAATATCTGATCCTTCTAATATCAGTTTTCTGCTGTTTGTTTATTTACGTATTTTGTTTAACCTAAGTCCCAGATCATGGAGGATTCTGTTCAAAGAGGTAAAGGCTTCCCTAAAAGAGCTCTGCTTCCTTAAGAGAAGAAAGAGGCTTATATTATGTGGTAAGATGCTCCTTTCGTACGTAATAGCTATTAGTCATGACATCTAATTGAAAACCGTCCAGTTGCATAACTCGTGATGCTCTTGGTCTCTCTCCCAGGAATTACAGTTTGCGCCTGCCTGTAGCTCATCTCTCTAGAGATTTCAGAAGCAGTCACTTCACTTATTTTAAAAGCCCGTGCAATTCTTTTCCTCACTTGCTTGAAAGCAATAGCAGGTTCATTGTGAAGGAGCATATTCTCCTCTTCCTGTTCGAAAATTCCCTAAGAGAACAGAGAAATACTGTGCCTTGGCTCTGCAATGTAACACGCCAGTTGGTAGTTTATCTTTGTGTCCGGTAATGATTCTTAGGTCTAAATCTACATCCACCAACTCTTAATACGTGTTTTCATATGAGTTTTAAAAAGTACACTAACAACATACAAAGCAATTGAACGCCGAAGTGAGCTCGGTTTCCCGTAAACAACTAGGGATAACTCACTTAAGGAGTACGTAATTCATCAGTGCAACCAATATAGTAACCTTTGTTTACGTTTCCATAGCAACGGCCTTCCCCTCTTTTCCTTACTTGACATCTGTCATGTATTTTCTTTTAAAAATTAGAGTGTGTCTTTTCATTTTTAACTATGCTCTTCACAGACTCTCAATCGCTCTCTCACGCACAAGCACACAGGCACACGCACTTACATACACGCGCGCACGTATACACACGCGAACCGTTTCTACAAACGTTCTTTATAGATTCAGGGAGCCTCACACCACATATTTCCTGTAAAACTTGGTTACTGAACATAGCCGCCACACATTTAAAGGAAATATGCTCTGGTGATACATGTATGCATCTTAATTAATTGCTCTTTGGATATCTGTTCGCCACTCTATTCAACTTTACGTAGGAGAAATGTAAGGAGCCTCTTCAGCGGATGAACTATTTTAAAATAGATATAAAATGGAACTAGTACCTGCCTGACAAGGAATATGCAGCACAAAAGTAGAGCAACCATTAGAGCGTTTCCCAGAAAGCAAGATGGAACCATATTCTGTTATCTGTAACACAGCAAAGAATTAGTCATTAACTACCAGCGATTAGGTAAATACCAGGATTCTATGCTCATTACTCAAATCTTAACTTTATATTAAAAGACATCTTAATTCTTCTTTCATCCTTTTTCATTCCAACCCAGTATTTTACACTGATATTTCACCTGAAATAATGCTTTAAGGCTCTCTGAATTAAACAAAAGGAGTTCCGGTATCTCTCTCTCTCTCTCTCTGTGTATGTGTATGAGTGTGTGTGTGTATGTCTGTGTGTGAGTGTGTGTGTGTGTGTGTGTGTGTGTGTGTGTGTGTGTGTGTGTGTGTGTGTGTGTGTGTGAACAGCCTAACTCAAAAGACAAAACTCGGAGAAATATCAAACTTGCTATTGAAAAACAAATGTTGTTTAACGACGCTGTGAATTGGCAGGAACATATCAGCGTAACCGGTGTGTCAGAATTTCGTCCCGCATGAGTTCTTTTACACGCCAGTAAATCTACTGACATGGACCTGTCGTGTTTGAACACACTTAAAAACTATCAGTGTGAACTCGCGACCTTAGGATCAGTAGGCCAGCGTCTAACCAATTTAGCCACCCAGACCGACTTTGCTGCTGAGGATGACACCTCAAATTACCCTTTAAATTAACAATTTTTAGATTTTTCTTTCTTTGTCAGAAAAGACTTTTAACAGTGAAAATAAAGCGTACCATAAAATTGGGCAACTTTGCACAACTTTTTAGTTTTTAAAAAATATCTTTAAAGAAAATTTAGATATAGCTTTAAAAAAAAGAAATGTTATTCCCATATATGGTATCTATCTAATTAGTACCAATACATTCATTTGACATATGTACGATAAGAGAAACAATTTTATTGTGAGAAGTGGTGAAAGTTTGTGTGTCAGTGAAGGGCATCTTTGCACTGCATGTCTATTTCTATTCCTATAAAAACACCATTTGGTGCAAAGTTAGGCTACTATATTTCAAATTCCAATTTAAAATCAAAATATAATCATTTAAATATATTAATACAAGTGACTTAATTTCAGTGTCTATTTTAAAGCGTATTTTGACATTTCAGGAAAAGTAAACAAAAAAATTACACATCTTAGTAGATTCTTGGGCTCAGAAATAACTTCTACTACATTTCCAACATCATACTAAAGTTCATTTTTTGCGACAGGCTACTTCCAGCTCTTAATAGGCTTGCAATACACTGATTTGGGCTGTGTCATGGATATCTGAATCAAAATCAGGGTATGTTCACCAAAATAGTTGACGCTTAAATAATCACCACTATTAATATCTTTTAGATCTCTGAAAAGTCTTGTCTACTTTTGCTTTCAGTTTCTGACAACGTAATACTGACATCGGTTTCGTCATCTAATACCATTTTCAAATTGGAATCGCTGTCGAATGTCACTTCTAGGCTCCTTTTTATTTTAATTTTTGAGGCATTTGATCTTGTTTCTTCTATTTCTTTTGTTCCTCTTGATGGTTATGTGTTTCCTCAAACAAAATGCTTTTTCCTGCCTCTATTGGAAGTTTCCTATTCGTCCAAAACGATGTGGAAACTCGTCTTTGGTCTTCCTGATGGGGTGGCTTTCCACATGTCTAAGACACGTCTCCAGGTAATTTTCATGGAAAAGAAAAGAACATCCAGTGTTTGTGTTAAATGAAGACCACATTAATGTGACCAATCATTTGAAGTTAGGCTTCCGAGAGATTGGAATTCATTCATTTGAACCGGGTATTGCTTTGAGAGAACTTTACCTGCATATTAATAATGGAGTAATCATTTGCAAGTGCTGTATAGTTTAGAAGTGGATGCAACATAATTAAAATTGTTTGTTAAAGTGACAGTTGCAGTTTTGAAGAATGGAATAAAAATGGAGATGCAAAGTTGTATCTCGTTGTATGCTATTGGAGAATTTCTTTCGATATATTAAATAAATAAACACGTACCCTATATTATTTAAAACATGTAGGGGCTCTAGTCTATACTCATACGCTCATGCAGAAAGTAAAATTAATTTATAAATGCCTACCTTTTCACCGTGAGCATGATGGAAAGTTTCACGATAAAAACAAAATATGAAAAACCAGAACTTCAACTGAAATGTCTCGGGCCAACAGCGTATTGGAGAACATCCATTAAGTTTACACCAGATTGTAATACGACTCAGCAGTTTCAAAACGACATGGTGTATTGAAATACCCATCTGTAAGACTTTTTGATAATCGTGTGCATAGTATGATAAATGTATATTTTGCAAAGATGCACTCCAGTTGGAAAGTTGTCCAGTTTTACGGTACACCTTTATTTTCTGAGACTAGCCTGATAATTGCTCTTCATCCGGAAAAGAAAATTGTGTAATTTTGCAGGGGTAACTGGTAAAGCCTGGACAACAATGTACAGCACAAACAATTAGAGCTCTTTAAAGCTTATCATTTTCCTTCAAATAACGTTTTATGGTACTAGCCATCCCTTATTATTAAATTTCAATTTTCAATATCCAGTCAGTTTTAAGTCGCTATCACTATCCAACTGTTTCCCGCGATGTCATGCAAATGGTATGAAATTTTAGTCAGCATCTAGCGAATCACGTTTGGACATCCAATTAATAATATGCGGTTTCTTCTACTTCCTTTGTAGATGTAACGAAATGTGTAGCTATACCCAAAGATTTATCCCAACTAACTTGAAATGAAGGCTATGAAGGTGGGCTATGTAAGCTAATTTTGTAGAAACTATATCAAAATGAGTACAATACTCAAGCGAATGTTCGTAGTACATTCGACGTTATACACCATTTCCTCACTAAGGTTTCAACAGAAGCCATGAAATTAATTTTACGACGCATTTAACCAGGGAACGATAGTTGCATGAGTTACAAACCCTTTGGTTTTGGGATAGTAACACCTGTTGCAGAATTAAAGGCTGCTATTACATAACGTTGGGCCGCCTCCGTAGCGCAGCTGGCAGCGCGCTTGCCTGTGGCGCGGAGGACCCGGGTTCGATCCCCGGTACCAGCATGGGGATTTTATCCCCTCTGGGAGGTCTGGCACGGGGTGCACTCAGCCTCGTTAGGTCCCGGGGGGACCAATTGAGGAGCTACTTGATGGAGAAGTAGCGGCCCCAGGTCGAGAAGACCGCATAACTGGCCGGGAGGGCTCGGGGCGCTGACCACGTCCCACCCTCCAGTACTGCACCTCACCAATGACGCCTGTAGTGGGCAGAGGTGGGGGACGCAGCGGCTGGGCGGTAGGCCTTGGCCCTTCGTGGGCTGTCGCGCGGGGTTTACATTACATTTACATTACATAACGTTGAAGAAACAGTTCTGATGTGTTCCACTCACATAACTTTCTCTACTCCTGCACTAACTATTCTCAAAAACTAATTCATCTGTCCCCTTCATCTTATTGCTAATTTTCCTGTAGGTGCAAGGGGAATATGGAAAGACTTTGAGCAATAGTCAAATCTTTTAAAGCTTATCGTTATATGAAGACTGTGAAATTCCGCTCTCTTTGCAGGACAAATCACCTTCCATTTGAAAAAAGTAAGTATTCCAAAACTCACAGAAATAACAAGGAATATCTCCGAAATGGTTCACAAAAAAAAAAAAAAAAAAAAAAAATCACTTAGACATAACATTTTCATAGTATGAAATAATGGCAAATGTTTTCCAAACTGTTTTGCAGTCCTGTTAACATATCTTGCCAGATGTGGTTTTATTGCACATTGTACTAATGTACACTGAGCCATTTTGTGTGCTTTGTGTACACGTTGTGTACTTCTTCATATTATATACGTTTTGCATGAGTTCAGAAGAGACTGAAGAACGGCTCTTGAAAGCGAAGTGTGTAAAACATTACAAACAGGCAGCGAAACTTAGAGACCGACGGAACATAAACGGCCGACTACGGTGTTCTAGGTCAGCGGTCAGCAAGTATCGGACTAATGACGTATGAATGGACAGACGCTGACGAAGCTCTCTGTGAGAAGACATGAGCAGTGAAAATGCAGCAGCGTAATCACGTGTAATGCCGTGACGGCTGGTATTGTTTTATTTGTTACTAAAACTAATCTAATTCTAGATGATTCAGAGTCCATGTTAGTTTATGGTAAGTTAGAATTTATCCCCCGCCGGTTTGAGATCTGAAAGGTGATATTACCTAATTTCGATGTGCTAAATTGAATGGTGATTACAGTTTTTCTCTATCACCTAAGGTTTTTCTGCAAATCACTAAATAGTATAATGAAAATACGAAAAATGATATGTTTGATGTTAAAAAAGAGCGCTATAAAATAAATAAAGAACAATTTCTCAGTAAACAATAAAAGTAAATACCTACATACCTGTAAAAGACGGTATGAATTTAAATTTTCCTTGCCCAGAAGGATGGCTGCGTTGATTTACGTGTATAACCTGGTTGAGCGATTTCCCTTTTAAAGCAATAACAGTAGTCCGCTAGTATCGCAACATTCCACCGACCCTTATATCTCCTCTCCATCTCTTTGATTTCTTGATGGAATCTTTCACCTTGTTCATCACCGAAGGATTCTAAATTATCAGGAAAATAGTCTAGATGCGAATACAAAAAGTGAAGTTTAAAACTTCATGTTGCGGATACTTTCTATTTCCCAGAAACTTATTGACTACTTCTTTGAAAGCACACCATGCTTGAAGTTCTCTATCATTCATGACCTCCAAAAATGCACTGCCCTTCATTAGCTACCTTATCCGAGGTCCATCAAATACGCCCTCTTTTATCTTAGCTTCAGACATCACAGAAAATTTACTACTCAAATATTTAAAACACGAACCATTTTTGTCCAATGCTTTCACGAATTGTTTTATAATACCTAGTTGCATATGCAATGGAGGTAATAACATTTTCTTTGGATCAACTAGACTGGCACGAATTACATTTTTTTTCTCCTGTTGTTAATCTTTTTCTCTTGGGCCATTCTCTCGTTGTCCAATGTTTAACCCTGACTCTACTGTCCCATTCGCATTAAAATCATGTGTATTTTGTATAACCTCCTTGTTGCCTAGTAAGATGCTGGATACTTTTAGGTCCCCGCACAATAGCCATTGATGTTACTGGTAGTTAATCTTTTCTAAAATGGTTTCAAGAATGTGCAAGTGGTATTGAAGCAAATTCACTTCTATTGTGCAATAAAACTGCTTTTAGACTCCGTTTTGAAGCATAAATTAAAAAACGCTAGTCATTACTATCATATGTTGGTCTTCCAGTTGCTGAATTAAACCTGGTACATCGCTGCAATAAACAAGCTGGTCTTCCATCTTAAATAACTTGGTAAATTCTTTATCTATATTCCTATACCAGGAAAATGAGATGTCTGGGCCCAGAATATTTTTCTCTTTTAATCTCATCCTAGTAATTTGCTCTTGTCCTTGGTAAGCTCTAAGTCTCTTACTAGGTCGTTCAACTCTTCTTGACTAAAACGCTGTGACTTGTCTTCAACAGTGTGTGCTGGGAAATACTCATCAGCATTGGAATTTTCTGTTGACCCAGAGACTGGACTCTCAGTATCCTTTAGTTGAGTTGATGGAACAGGAATAGGGAGATCTACACCATGTGGCACAGGTCTTAGAGCTGATGCAAGACCATATGGGTATTTAGTTTTTGATTTATTTTCTGTTGTACCCAGATACGTTACACATGCAGAAGTAAGAATCATCATACTGTTCATCATTTTGTTCACGCCATATCATAGGAATCCCGAACTTCATTGATTTCTGTTTTCCATTGTACCACTGCCTTAGTCCTTCATTACATGTTTTGTAAACAGTATGTGGAGCCTATGTTTGATTTTGATCTCCTAGCTTAACATCAAAATATGCAAAATTCATCTTTTTAATGAATGATGTAATGTTAGTGTTCTGCTTCTGTAGTAAGAAAGAACCACACGCGCAACAGAAGTTATTAGGATTGTTCACAAATTTACTCCTAGAAGAGGTTGAAGCCATTGTTAAAAATATACCACGGCACAATAAAAACTAAAAATAAAGAAATAGAAATGATAAACCTTTTTCCGGAAATCGCACTACTGATTATAAGAAGCAACTAAAGTTCAGCTATATCTTAAGACAGATGTGTCCCTATAAAGGTGAGTAATTAACGGATGTCTGTCCAAGATTCAGATGTTGAAAGCTTTATTGCCTGCACATGGTTGAGCAGAGATAAATAAATACTAGCAGCTCACACTCAAACTGCTTACCTAGTTATCAGCTCATCATGGAAGAACATAAGGGGTGGCTTATTTTGTAAATATACAGTACTTACGCTCTGAAGATCCACAATGAGTGTTATTCATCTTGAGTTACAAAATTATAGACCTATAATAATCATAATTATAGTTTCATACACACGTGTTACTGTATATGTCTAGTGTCTAGCTTAATTAATAAAATTTGGAATTGCATAAAAATGGTAAGTGTTATGCAAAAACTGTTATCATTTTAAAAATCAGCGTGTTTTTTCCATATAAACACCCAATGTTCATCAAAACCGGGAAACTTGCAGACTAGTGTTATTCAATGAAAATTCTATTCCTGGAGTTCTCCCGAACATGTTTAGCTGTTTTTCGCATATTATGTAATCACAAGAATGCTTGTGTTTTATGGTGCCTTCTGTATGTTATTTAAATTTTCAGAACCGCTGGAACTTCAAACTTACTCTTCTTTTGAGAAAAGAAAAGCAAAAAATTTGTTTAAAATATTACGACACAGCCAGGACTTTCATAAACTTTGATGTTGAAATGCATTATACTTTTAACATTTTTAATGTTTAATGTTAATGTTTAATTTTTAATGTTTTTAATGTTCATTTTTAATAATTTTAATTTAATGTTCAATTTTTAATGTTTAATGTAAACATTTTAATGTTAAATTTATAATGTTTTAATGTTCAGTGCGGGTTTTGGAGGATCTACTTCAATCACACATTGCCTTTCAGAGATATTTTAATGTTTGGGAGCTTCTTACGTTGAGTTTGTTGATCATAAAACAGTTCCCTTTTATTTTCGTTGCAACAACGACACGGAAACAAGGTTTTGTTTACACTCAAGCTCTGATTTATGTTGTGACAGTAACAACATGTATGTAACTTCCTCTGTTGCATACCCTAGCCCAGAATCTGTGCAAATCTTAACCTACATTTTGCTTTCACAGTAAATAGCCAAGTATCCAAATCATGCTTAAATGTTCACAGTTGAAGAGCACACATACAGCAAAACAAATCGTGAATTACTTTCTGTTCGCGGCTATAAATTCAATAATGTTAGCACGAAAACTAACGCGAGATGTGGTCTACCTGGTTGCATACCTTGGTTCAGGCGCACAACACTGGTTTGCTACAGCTGACGACAGATGTCGTTGACCCAAGCTTTGTTTCGGAAGATATTGCTGCAGAGTGGCGTTAATTCAAATCATAATGTTTAGGAAAGCCTGGTGTTTAATAATATTAAAACAGGTATGTACACAAAATTATATTGAACACCAATTTGGCAATCAGTTTGAGGAATATTACAGGATATGTAATACATCTTCTACATCCATTGACGCTACGTCCCTGTACTTACAGTATTCTCATCGTAACTTTGACGACTGGTATATCCTGCTTTAATAGTCCATAAAAAACTAAACTCCCAGCGCAACAGTCAATGGAGATCCAGGACTTACCGCCCTACCGCTGCGTCCTCCACCACTACAAGCGTCATGAGTGGGGTGCAGTACTGGAGGGTGGGACGTGGTCAACGCCCCGAGCTCTCCCGGCCAGTTATGCGACCTAGGGTCACTACTTCTTCATCGAGTAACTCCTCAATTGGCCCCTCCGGGACCTAACGAGGCTGAGTGCACTTCGTGCCAGACCTCCCATCGGGGGAAAAATCCCTTCCCTTGTTAACATAAAGCTGGTCAACAATATCCATTGTTACAGCAATATCTCATGGTTATATTTGTGCTGTTGTAAAATGTAACCATTTCAAGATTCACCGCCTCACCTGATTCCAGATCTATGACATTAACATGGTGCATAGATGACAGCATGAGATTTACTTTCCTTTGGACAACAGGAAACTATGTACGTGAAATCCAAACAAGGATGATTTTACACTCTTGTTGGAATCTGATTTGAACTCCCGTGAAATTTCTCTTTCCTTTTGCCAAATTGTCCCTACATGAGTATATCTGGCAACTATACTGTCAATGGAAGCGACGTGAAACAGGTGTCACCGGTTATGCTTCGGTTCGTTCTTTCTACATATAGCAGGAGTGTCCAAACTATTTTCGAAAACGGCCCCTGTTGTTAAGGTGAATTGATCTGTGGGCCACATGTTTCGATTTTTACCGTATTAATTAGTGTCAAAGTTCTAAGACAAGCCAATTAGTTTGAACAATAGCTCATATATTCAGATGTTATTTTCATTAACATAGTAATCATATACTGGTTAAGTTATTTTAAATGACAATTGTGGCTTCTGAGTACAGTGGCATAAAAGAAGAGTTTCAGAAAAAAAGGAGATTATTTGAAACAAAATGTATTTTTAGTAAATATCGAATTTTGAATGGAATATATACTTTTCGATCTACTTAAAGAATCTGAGTTAGTCCCATATGTTCTTCAAACATCTCACTAACACTGGCACTGCAATGTGAGCGAACAACTGCAAACTGGAAACAAATTTGAAATGTCTACAAAATGTACGGTTAATGAAACGTCTGGCACACACTCGCCTTTGAAGGTAGTAACGTCACCAGGTCAACAATGCCCGGATACTTCAAAGAGATGGGCGGAAGTAAGCATCGTAAATAAAAATCAGCGCTGGGTATTCCGTAAAACGGAGGTAATTTCCCCTTCTTTTGAGTAAGAGGATGACTGACGAACATACATGTTGCAAATGGAAAAGGTCTTGTTCTTTTAAGTTTAAGTTATTCCAAATAAAGTTACTTATTTTGTAAATAATACTATACGATACATATATCACTACGGTCCGAATGCGATGTGACAGTGCAGATATCACTGTGGGCCACATACGATGTGATAGAGCAAATATCACTGTGGGCCTGCACATTTTTGGAACAGTATTAGAGCACAATTACTGTTTTAACTACACTATGAGCTATTGTGGACTTCCTGGTCCTGGATAAACTTAGATCCGCAATCCTTCCCCCGAAATCTTGTGTCCCTCTCAGGTCCTCTCTCCGGGCATCACCGTATATCAATATTTTCAAGCGATTTAATTCCTTTGTCCAGTGTAACATGTGTCGATTCCTAAACTATCAGATGTTGTGGTTGTTTTGGCCCTGTGTGAACTCCAGTCCGCCATATTTCTCCTGGGTGTCATGTTCCTTTCAGGTCCTCACTCTGGAAATTTTCGTCATTCAATATATAAATATGTATTTATTTAATTAAAGCAATTTACAGGTGCATGTAGAAATGTGCCTTAGCAACATCTGAGATGTCATAACTGTAAAATGTTCTATACATTTAGCTTAGTCATTCTTTATCCTGATGATCCTGGTCAGGACATTGGGACAAAATGATGATCATATTGTATTATCATCGCTCGTTAACACGTGTGCAAATTTTTAAGTCAATCAGAAAAATTTAGGTTGGTGAAAATTACTTTGAAAGATTCTGTTACATTGATAAATCTAAGTAACTTTTTTGATCCTGATGATCCTAGTCACATAAGACAGCGAATAGGGTCGCTTGTTTCTCTTATTTTAAAAAGTGGGTGTTTTAAGCAAGTTTTGCTACATGCCTGCACTTTGTTTTACCATCTGTGTGTATAGCGTAATTAAATTGTTTTTTTTAAGACTACTCCGTGTGAAGCATTTAGTGCTTGCCGCTATGCGACGTAATGGATTGTTTGTATACACAAGGCATTTCTAATCTGCATGTAGTAATATCGGTTTTGTGGTTTCGGTGATATACTTTGTTTTCGACAAGCCCATCAATCTGCTACTAAGTGTGATAACCATAGCCTTAATAGGGGAACTAAATGATCGTCGCGTGGTCCAGTGGTGTCAATCGTGGACCTGAGTGGCAATGTCACTTGCCGTGTTCAGGGCATTGCGGGACAATACGTAAGAAAGCAGTTTAGTGCAGTTTCGTGTGATGCACCCAGAGCAATGAATGCCGGAGAGACAGCTGTGCCATCTGTGTCTGCCCTGAACTGGCCTGGACTCACCTATTTGGCGTAGGTCTTTTGAATCCAAATGGCAGAAAGGTTCTTATGTAAAGTTGTCGACAGTAGTATCCAGTGCCTATGATGCAATCAATATGTTGTGCAAAAAGATACAGCATACAAAGACACAATGAATTGAGGCACTGGACTTAATTTTGGGGGAAATCACCAAACCCATGAGTAGGTAAGGTAAGACAGACCTAAAGTAAGGGCTAATGCACAAGGTAGTGGCTGTGTGAAATCTAGGAAATACTAGGGAAACGATATGGGGGTGGGGCGTTGGAGGCATTTGAGGCAGACTCTAGCAACAATTTTTGTGACGTATAGCAATGTATACATGCTAGTTGTAGCGCTGAGTTATTCAATGCAGCTTTAAGATAAAAGTGGCCTATGTTGGTTGTATCTAAGCCTAACCTAACCTAGCCTAAACTAGCATGGCCTTACATTTCGCATACAGATGTAAGCTTGAACATTTCTCTGTTAAGCCCTTCAGCGATTACAGCGATTACTTTTCAGGGTATTTTGAGGTATTAGTTTAGCCTCTTTGGAACACTGGGAGTGAAATTTTTGGCAAAATCTGCCAAAAATTCGAAAATGAGCTTCTTGCTCCAAATGGTTGTTTGAACATTTTGGCATTAAAAAATAGTCAACTTTTGCAGATCAGTCCCTCCCTTTGCTCGCTACAACCATTTAAATAGCTCCGTGCACGTTGTGTTTGTCCCTTTAAATTCTCCTGACACACCCACTTCTTGCCTCTAGAAATTACCTCAATTTTTCGCAGTTTCTGTAAATCTGAAATTGAATTTTAAGCTGAAAATCTATGCCTCTGTAAAGTGTTGCTATCTGATGTGTGTTTTTTTCAACTATACATATATAATGTTTGTATAAAAGGAAGTCAAGGGAAAGTTAATTGTGCTGGTATTTTGAAGTGTTTGTGTTACTTTGCTTATGGAGTGGTTCTTATAAATAAAAATAACGTTTTATATAGGATATTAACCCACAGTTACAGCTGTTTAAAACATAATATGCGTTTATTTGCATCCTTTGATTTGTATAGTATCTGTTTCCATCTAGATTGTGTTTGGCGTGTGTGTTTCAGATAGTGCAAACTGTGTTTTAGTAAAATCATTATGCATGCAGTAAATCGAAGGTGGCATCCTTTGAAGGGAAGCATGAGAAAAAGAAGACATTTGTAGGCATTAGGGAATAGCAGTGATGACTACGAGCATGCCCAGCATTTATGGAAATAGTTCAATATCAGAAACCTAGGCGGATACTGTGATCTCTACTTAACTTCAGATGTACTTCTCCTCGCTGATGTCTTTGAGATATTTAGAACTTAAACGTTACAAACACACAAAGTTGATCCTGCTCATTATTATACATCTCCCGGGCTTACTTGGGATGCCATGTTGCGTATATAGATGTATTGAACTCGAATTGTTTGTTGATTACCGTGATTGAATCAGATATAAGAGGAAGTTTATGCCAGGTTTGTCATTCGTATGTGGAGGCGAACAACATTTTTATGAAGGTCAGACTCTCGTAAACCCTCTCAATGTATTACATACGAAGACACCAATAACCAATATGGGTGGGCGATGTGCTACAGCCTTCCCTGTGGAGGATATAAGTGGGTTTTTCCTGAAGAAGTTAATCTAGAACTATCACAAGATGGTCCTCTTGAATACATTTTAGAAGTTTACGTGGGGTATCCGCCTGAGCTGCATAATCTACATAATGACTTGCAGTTCCTACCTGAATGTATCAAGCCAAAGAATCCATCTACAAAGAAGCTAATGCCACAACTTCGATCATGGAGGAAGTACGTGGTGTATTACATGATCTGGAAGCAGCCGCTTAGTCATGGACTACAGCGAAAAAAATTCATATGATACAGTTCCGTGAGTCCTATTAGTTAAAGCCATACGTTGAATTCAACAACAGACTACAAGGAGCAAGAAAAGATTTTCAGAAGGACTTCTACAAACCTTTCAACAACGCTATGTTTGGCAAAACTATGGAGAATATACGGAATCGAATGGATATACGACTTTTCACCAATGAGAAGACCCTGGAAAAGCTAATTGCTAAACCCACATTCATTGATCGAACTAAATATGGACCCAAGCTGGCCCCAGTGCATATGGCTTCACGGTAGTGTTCAAGCCAATGTATATTGGTATGTGTTTGCTGGACATTTCCAAGACATCGCTACCATTATGACGTTCTGTTATCATATTATGGGCTTGAAAACCTTGAATTCACGTACATTGATACTGATTCATTTATCCATTGAATGACTACGAGAGATATATACCAGAACCAGGAACGTTTTTCTGAGCATCTAGATATGGCTGATTACCCTACAAGCCATATATTGCATTCTACGAAAGACAAAAAAGTGCTGGGAAAATTTAAAGGTGAATCTAGTGAAAAAAGCATTCGTCGTTTTGTTGGATTGAAACCCAGGATGTGTGCACCTAATATCCATGGAAGTTTGATCAAGAAGATTAAGGGTATAAATCATAGTGTTATTAAACAGTACATCACTTTTGAAAGCCATATGGAATATCTTAAAACCAACAAATTATAAGAACTCCAATAAACTTAATTCGTCAGCATAATGTCACGTCTGTGGAAGTGAACAAAATACTTCTATCTCCATAAGATGACAAGAAAGTAATCGCTAATAATGTAGTATCCACTTGGACATTACAGTGTTGAGAACAGTGCATAAGACAAGGATACTTAAAGCTTGCCTGTAGAAAAAAGATTGAAATTGACTCAACTATCAACTTTGTGCGCCTATGGGACATCTAATCAGGAAAGAACAATGGACGAAAATGAGAGTAATAAGAGGGTGAAGAACAAAGGAAGGCGCTAAGTCTGCCCCTATAAGTGAACAGATTCTAGTGCAGGTCCCAAGCCCTGGCAATAAAGACAAGGGGCGCCTACCTTACCTGCTTAAGCCAGGTGCTTGCAGATTAAAATGTACAGGTTTCGCACGAAATGTCAGAAAGTGAAAGTTGTTTATATAACTTTTAATAAACAAAATCTGTTAATTTTTACATTGTTACATTAATCACCAGAATGTGTATGCTCAACAAACATGGAGTACGTGTTCAATTTGTCCACCGTGTTGACGTACCACCTGTTCGAGACGAACTGATGTTTCCGATCGCCTCACGACACAACTCTTCTGTGATTCCCTGGGAAAATATTGTGGCAGCCACTTGCAGTTACATTAGATTACGTGGCTCTTTTAAATGTCCCCATAAGAAATAATAATATGAATTAATATCCGGACTGTGTGTCGGCCACACATTGTTCTGCAACATGCTCATGTAGCACTCACTGTTAACTGTGCCATGGAAAAAACCTGGACCAATAATTCCATGGCAGGAGGCCCACTTTGTGCGAAAATGAACACGGAAGCGTCGCGGAGTCTCTGATACACACTCCGTTTCTGCGTAAAACAATACAGTCTTCATTTTCTGTTCTAGGGTCAACCGGCCTTGTCCACCGTATTACTAAATTGAAACTGTGAGGAAGCGTATGCGCGATAGTGACAACTGCTGCCTTGTGTTAAACCATGCAAGAACTACGGTTACTTCTCACAAAATTCTAGAGTTCCAACTTGTTAATAAAATATTTATTAGATAACGTCAATGTATGACATTTCCTGCGTCACGCTGTATATAAACCTAAATAACTGGTAAAAGATAACAAAGAGTCATCACCAACAGAAAACACTGATAAGCTCTAAAATTAGAAGTACTGCAGTATCAACGGCTGGAAAATCCGCTGCTGGTGTCGGAGCTATGACAAAGGATCTAATAAAATTCATATTGGAGGCATAACATCGAGGATAGGTTAGGTTAGGGAAAACCATGAAAGTGTAGAACAGAAGGTGATGCCCTGTAACGAACGTGTAACGATCTTTAGATATAATGGAAAACAGTGAGGCTGCAAAAACAGCACAAAACTAGTATAAATCGTGAGGGATTGGTTGTAAAGCCTGTTAAAAGTTCACAAAAGTGACTAAGGAGACAATGATTAACCTCCAATAGACTGCAAAAGCCACCAAAACACTATAAAATTCTCCAAAAGGCATTAAAAGCCATTAAAAATACTATGAACATCCTCCAAGAGACCCCAAACGACACAGAAATGACTATGAACATCCTCCAAAAGGATACAAAGGTCACTAAAGGACTAAGAACATCCTCCAAAAGACTACAAAAGCCACTAAACAGACTATGTACGTTCTCCAAAAGACTTGAAAAGTCACTAAAAGGACCATGAACATCCCCCAAAAGACTATAAAAGTCACTAAAAGGAACATACTCCATAAGGCAAATAAGTCACTAAAAAGACTATTAACATCCTCCAATAGACTACAAAAACCATTAAAACACTATGGACATCCACCAAAAGGCTGCATTAAAAGACTGAGTATGCTCCACAAATCCCAAAGGCTCTAAAACGACAATGAACATTCTGCAGAAGGCTACAAAATCCACCATGAAGGCTATGAACATCCTCAAAAAGTCCACAGGAGCCACTAAAAAAACTGAAAATCCTCCGAAAGACCTCAAAAAACCAGTAACAAGAGCATCGTCCAAAAGACCACAAAAGCCGCTAAGAGCTCTTATAAAGAAACATAAATACCTCTGTCAGGGACAAGAATGCTATCAGCTTAGTTCTGAAACGTTCCAAACGAAGCAGATTATAGCAGCATTAGTAATCGAAAATATACATATCGGAGTTCAAAAATACTCTGACATTATATTCCCTATGTAGCATCAGAGGTTCATGAAATGTACCAAAGACCTTAAGGACTGAACTAAAAACACTTCAGAACACCCTAGAAAGGAGCTGTAATCTCTCAAAAATTTAACACAGGAATGTCCAGCCAATGCCGAGGCTATACTAGTTTAGGTTAGGTTATGTTCGGCATAGTTACAATCAACACAGACCATCAGCTGCATTAAACAACATAACCATACAGCTAGCATGTATAAATTGTTATACGTCACAAGAAATTGTTCTTAGTGTCTACCTCAAACGACTCCAACACCCCAGGCCTCTCGGTCTCCCTAGTATTCCCTAGATTACGCATAGCCGCCATCTTGCGCATTAGCCCCCGCTTTTGGTCTGTCTTATCCTACCTACTCCCATGTAATAATTATGTTTTGTTATTTCACTTACAATATTTAAAACTAATCCAAGTAAACGGTCTTGTATTTTTAATTTCAAAAAGCTAAACATCTTCACTTCAAGGATAAGAGGATTTGAAAACTACTGTATTACTTTTCTGTCAGTACATATCTACTACAAGTTCATATCAAAACATCTATTATTAAGACCATGTAATTATGCTTTTATTAATTGGTTTCAATATTCCTTTTTACGTCTCGGATTAAAAAGTAATAAAATGCGTCTCTCTTTATACATGTCTAAATAATTGTTCCTCAGAGTTTGAGAACGCTTAATCTAAAGACTCGGTTAAGATTCGTGTAAGCTGAGTCAAAGCATGAGAATGTACCATTTCCTTATTTTAATGAACTTGAATAACAATGTGAACCTATAAGTAGTATTCTATTTATGGCTGATACATTAAGAAGCACTGTTCTCTTCATACATTAAAATTGTATCTGTACTGTACCTTCTAGGCGATTCCGAAATTTAAAACATTGACAAAGTATACGCGCTGTAAGAAAGGAGGTCGCAACCAACTGCAGGTTCACAGACAGGTGACGGCTGATGACGTTCCTAGCATTGATATGTGTTTCGTCGTTCTCTGTATGGGCCACTACTTCCTGTTGTGCCCTGAAGTGCGTGTAATTATGATACCACTGGAGCAGTCTATTGCGATGCTGCCGTTTAATGCTTCATTTTAGAGAAGGGTTACTCGCAAATATATGCGGAACCAAACATTGCCATAAATGTGATACATATACGCAACTTGGCAATGAGCAAATAACTCCCAAACTAAAGGTTAAAGAATAGCATAGTGATGAGTAACTAGCTTTCGGCAACTGTTGTTTCAGACAGCACTTGAAGTTTTCAATGCGTCTTGCAAAAGTATTCCGCGAAAGACGTAAAATTAAACATTAAACATTCTTTAAGAAATACCCCTTCCTGATGTGACTTCACATGTTTTCCAGGTTCTCGGCAGTCCGATATGGCACTGTCGTGACATTCGCAACATTGGCAACATCAAATGATGACTGAGTCTTGTTTTGGACGCCGGAACCTGTTTTTCACAGCTTTGACTTCCCTGAAGATGCCGAACGACGTTTTCGGCGAAACGTTGGAGAATAAAACTACTGGACCACGGCCTACAAGCCCTGTAAGAATGCATAATGGAATTAGCAACGCCCGCCGTGAAAGCCTTAGCATTTATGTAACGTTGAATGTAAATTATGCAAAAACTTTATCTACAACGTTCCTGCGTTGACTGTACTTGCCTTCTCTGTGTTGTGATCATGTGACAGTCTTACCTCTCCCACTTCGTATAGTCCAAACTTCGCAGCTTAATGTTTCCTGTATGAAAGTTCGGTCCCTACTGATCACTGTACGAATATGTGTGACTCGCTAACATATCACCTCCTTGAATGGAGTCGGGACAAAGGACGTTCTGATCGCCGTACCTCGCAAGCAGTGGCATATATTGTGGGTTATCAAAGATATCACCGAAGCCCATATCTGAAGTAGTAATTAATAAGTAATATTAATAATTGCAATACTAGACAGTTTCCCTCATGAAGAATTAGCGCGTCGGATGCAGTATACCTCGTTCCATACCACTGAACAGAGCGGAGAATAGGGCTTTGGATGCTTACTGCAGCAGTCTTCATTACGATGTGTTTAGAGAAAGGTGAGGTGGCAGAATGCAGGAATAAGCACGCCAAGGCTTTAGAATTTCACATCACCATACTCACACGAGCGTCTCCGAAATGTGCCGTATGAACACGAATTCTGCATAGCAATAGCTCCAGAGGCAGTTCGGGTCGAACGGAGGGACAGTGATTGCCCCCCGCCCGAGTGTCTTGTCCGCAGTACCGAGCCGTTGTACGGCTTAACCTGCGCAATGAGTTGGATGTTCTCTCTACGGGGATTTTTTGTCATCTGGGGAACATTATTTGGGATCAGGGGTTTTTTGGTACAGGAGGAAAACGGGTGGGTGGGATTTATCCACGAGCTGGCAGTGCGCGGCTTCTGGTTGGCTGGCCAATCAGGTGACGCGCTCATTCCCACCAGGGTTCTGGCCATCAGTCACTCACTGAGAGGTGACCTGAAAAGGTAATTTACTCTGTTTTGGATACAGATTGAACTGTCGCTTTTCCCATCTTTGAGATTATACCGCCGGACTTAGTATGTCCTTTGGTAGTCTTTTGGATGGCAGTCGGCGCGGCTGGTTCTGGTCATATTGGCCCAGAGTATTTACCAGAGGGTTAGGGTGATTTTGGAGTTTCTTGTACATTGTGCGAGCGCGGGTTTTAATCACGTCGACAATGTACGGGATGCTGGAATGTTCATGGAGGATATGGGCAGGAAATCTCCAGCCGGTATCATAGATCATGCTTAACGCCCGATTCTGCAACGTCTGGAGTCTGATGAAGGTGGACTTTGCCACCACTCCCCAGATCTCGCATCCGTACAAAACCAGAGGTGGAATGATCGCGATACAGCTGGAGCTTCAGGCGTAGGGGCATGGTTTTGGAACTGAGGATTGGGTATAGCTGCCGGAGAGCAGCATGACCTTGTAGTACTTTGCCCCTGACGTGATGTCTATACGTCAGCCGCCGGTCCAGCGTGACTCCGAGATACTTCGCCGTAGTGAACCCAGGGGATCCGACGGCGCCGCAACACGAGGTCCCGCGGGAGCCGGTTGGCTTTCGTATTCGCCAGGAGAATCGCAGAGCTTTTCTCCGGGTTTATAGACATACGCCAGTTCTCGCACCATCTACTGATGGCACGGAGATGGGCTTGTACTTGGTGGTAACTGTAGCGCGGGTTCTTGTTAGTAGCGAAGATCAGTAGATCGTCCGCATACTGACAGATGTGTGTGTTTGGGTGCGTGGGGAGATCGGCCATGTAAGCTGCGAAGAGTGCCGGTGACAGTACACTGCCCTCGGGGACTCCTGCGCCAATGGGCCTCTCTCTGGAGAATGATCCCTCCACCTTCACCCGGAAGCTACGTTTCTGTAGGAAACTAGCCACCAAGTAAATATATGGAGGGGGGATTTCGTGCTGTATGAGCTTGTAGAAAAGCCCCTCGTGCCAAGTGGTAGAAAATGCCTTTTCCACATCAAGCAACACTGCCACCGTTTTAGCCCTATCCTGGTAAGCCAGGGAAGCTTTTTCGGCTACACGCAGTAGTTGCTCGGTCGTGGAGTGGCCAGAACGAAAACCAAACTGATGTTCAGGAAGGAGACCTTTTTCCTCCAATAGGGGTCCAAGGCGGGACAGGAACAGTTTCTCGAATACTTTCGAGATAACTGGTAGGAGGCTGATGGAGCGGTAACTAGATGGGAAGACCGGATTTTTGCCCGGCTTCAACACGCATACCACACGCGCCTGTTTCCAGACAGCTGGAAAATGACGCATGCTGAGGCATGCGTTGTAAATCCGGGTCAAGTGCATCACGGCTCTAGGGGGAAGGTGCTGGAGCATTTCCGCTGTTACACGGTCCTGTCCAGGGGATTTTCGGGCTCTTAGGGTTTTAATGGTGTTAGTTACCTCGCGAGGGGTAACTATCGGGATGTGGAACACCTCGTGGTCCGCGGGTCCGACTTCTAAGAAGTCTTCTACCGCCTGTTCCACGAGGTCAGTATTGTCATCGTTCTGTGGATCTTCCCTGGGCTGGAATTGAGTTTCCAGATAGTCTGCTAGTGCCTCAGCTTTTTCCCTCGGTTCGAACACAAGTCTTCCCCGAGGGCTATGCACAGGATGCCGGTGTACAGTTTTATCTTTCCGCAAGCCTCGGACGATGCGCCACGGTTTCCTCTCCTGGAGGTTTACGTGACGCAACGTGTTTTCCCAAGCTGCTTGCCTATGTTTTCTTAGGAGTCGTCTCACCAGGGATTTGAACCTCTGGTGTATTACTCCTATCCTAGGATGTCGGAATCCCTGCCATAGCCTTCTGACAGCATTCTTTGCTTGTATGAGGCGTTTAAGTGGAACAGGGATAGATGTCGGGTTTGGTGCTTCGGTAGGAATGCGGTGTGTGTGAGCACGCACCGCATTTAGGACTGAGGTTGCAAACCCCGCGGCTGCCTCCTCGAGAGCCTCAAGCGAGTCTATTCTAGGATTTGCCTCCACGGAGTTTTGAAGGGCAAGGACGGCCGCGTCCCAGTCGACTTCTTCCACCCAGTCCGGTACTCCCAGCGCAGTGAGATTAACGTCTGAGTCGATCACAACAGGGTTATGATCGGAATCCAGAGCGTCAATCACAGAGAGGTCCAAGTGAAATGGAATGTTTTTGGTGATTACGAAATCAATGGTGTCCGCGGCGCCGCGTGCCGGGTAGTGAGTTGGACCTCTCGGTCCGTGCGCGTGAAGGGCGGGGTTCCCGCTAATGAGACGGTACAATCCCCGGCCCTTAACGTTCTGGGTGCGGCTGTGCCAGCTTGGGTGTTTTGCGTTGAAGTCGCCTGCAATGCAAACCCTATGGTGTAGGTTCAGGAGAGTCGTAATGTCCGCTTCATGGATACGGCCATCCGGCGGGTCGTATACCGCCACAAGCACTAGGTCGTTCCCTCCCAAGGATAACCTTATGGCGGTTGCTTCCAAGTGTTGTAGCGGAGGAATGGTAACAGGGGTATGGGTAAGATGGTTCTTTATGAATATGGCAGTACCACCGCCCTGTCGGCCGACCCGATCAGACCGATGAGCGGCGTAACTTGGCAGGGTAAACTGTACACCGGCGTGCAAGTGCGTTTCACAGACCATCAGGATATCAATCCCGTGACTGTCTACGAACTCTAACAGGCCAGGTCTCTGGTCTCTAACTCCATTTGCATTCCAGAACGCAGCTCGAAATGAACGCACAGTTCTATGCGCCATTAAGAGCTCGCGGAGTTAGAATACAGTTCCTTGGCCGTTTGAAGCACCGTGAGGTGCTTCTTCACAGCGGAAATCTCGGGGTTATCGATGACTGCCCTGCAGCGCCGTAATAACGGGAGGGAACGCTGAATTAGGTCGGCGAACCAGGTTGATAGCCGAATGAACTCAGCCATGTCCTCGGAAGCGAATGCGTCTCCTAAGGGTTGTTGCTGGTTGTTTTGTCGGGGTATTGCTACCTCGTTATTGGCTGGGCCAGTCCGGGAGGACGGGCCAGCTTCACTGGGCTCTGCTGATTCCTGATTGGAGGATCCATCATGAGTTGCGGGTGCTGGTGGAGGGGGAAGTTTTGCAACAGTTTTGTTGCTGTCTTTCTCCCCTGCAGTTGGTTTTGCCGTAGAGGCCTGTTTCTTCCGCTGTTTCTTCCCCTTCTTAGGGGGACGTTTCTCCTTAGGAGCGCTGCTGGCGGTTGGTGCAGTCTCCTTGACAACAACCTCTTGCACGACGCTTTCCGGGACTGGTGCTACATTCGGGACAACCTGGCTTGTAGGGGACTCCTCCGTAGCCTCAGCCTGCGCGAGAGCACTTTCGTGTCTTGCCAGGGCGTTGGCAAACGAAACCCCTTTTCTGACCTCTGGTGCAGCTTTGCCTTGCTTGCCTTGCATTATAGCAAGTCGTTTGGGGCAACCGCGATAGATGCCTATGTGGCTCCCATCGCAGTTAGCGCACTTTCTTTGATCCATTGGGGTCAGGCAATCCTTGACAAGGTGCTCCCCTGCACATCGCAGGCACTTGAGCGACCCTCACAGGCGAAGCTGGAGTGGTGGAAACCCAGGCATTTATAGCACTGGGCCGGCCCCTCCCTGCCGTGATAGGGCTCAATTGTAACCCGCGTGTGGTACAGGTGAGTGACCTTATCGATCTTTGGGATTCCCTCCCCTTCTTTGTCAACTACCACTAGGAATATTGGTAGGGGCACCTTGGTGGGTTTCCCCGCTTTTTCTCTGTTACTTGTTAGTTGTAACACGGACCGCGGTTTGATTCCGTGTTCGTCCGTCAGGCCAACACGGATGTCCTGGGGGTCAGTCTCAGAGTCCAGGCCCCTGATAACTCTACGCACCGCATGAGGTCGCTGTAGTGAGTACGTGTGGAATTTAATTCCACACGCTCTCAGCACTTCCTTTGCGGCCGCGTGGTCATCAGAGGAAGTGGTCCGTATAACGACACGTCCAGGGAGCCTTGTTGCCTGGAATTCTGCCTTTAAACTGGCCCTCAATTCCTTCATCACTTTGATGTGATTAGGAAAGGGGTCGGACACAATAGGCGGGATTCTTCCCTTCTTTTGTGCGGCTTGATTCTGGGGAGACGCTGCAGGTGTTGGTGAAGGAGCGGGTCGCTCTGGGTTCGAACCAGAGGACCGTTTCCTGCGGCTTTGCACCACTTCAAAGCCATCTTCTTCCGGCAGTGCTGGAGGAGTGGTAACGGGAGCTGGTGGTGTCAAGGGCGTTGCTGTCCCTTGATTTACAAGGCCTATTGCCTTTTTAACCTTTGGCCTATTCTTGGCCCTGGTGAGAGTCTTGGCTTTCGCCTTGACTACGTTAACCCGTGGACCGGGAGTGGGGTTCGGGTGAGGTGAACTCATTACGTCAGGCCTTACCTGTACGTTGGTGCTCGGGGTCGGGGTCTTTGTCTTTGCAGGTGCCATTCGGCATCCCACAGAGGGCCTATCGCCTTGCGGCGTGCCGATTGGGGTTCCAACGAACCCCGGGTCCAGACCGGAGTCTGGTCCCTTGGCTGCGGCCGTGTGGGCCTGCGGTCTCGTTAGTCCGTCTGTCTTTGTCTTTGCCGAAGCACTGCTCTGGAGCTGGTCGCCCATCCCTGCTTGCTGGACTGGAAGGGCTCGGTGAGCCTCTCTCAGTAGGCAAGCAAGCAGATGACTGATAGACTCTGCCTCCCCCTTGCCGGAGGACCTCCGGTAAAGTTTCTTCTCCTCGATGGTGTCTGGTAGGTCTTCTCGGTGCACCCTAAAACTTGCTTGCCAAGTCTCTTATAGGGTACACCGTGTGCTTTGCCTGGCTCTTGCCTGGCCGATGCTGTGTTGCGAGCTTCCTCGATGGTGTCTGGTAGGTCTTCTCGGTGCACCCTAAAACTTGCTTGCCAAGTCTCTTATAGGGTACACCGTGTGCTTTGCCTGGCTCTTGCCTGGCCGATGCTGCGTTGCGAGCTGTTTAGGAAGGTGCGTCGTTTCCGCTCCCTGACGAGAGGCCCTGCTGTGCCGTCACGGTTTTCCACCAGTGGTGCAAAGTAGATGTGGACGAGGCGAGTACCATTCGACGAATGAATGGGAATGAATGAATGTGCGCATAGCAATAGCACGGCTGTAATGCGGTATATATACACGGGGGGGTCTTCTGTGATTGGCTGGGGGCTCGCTGAGGCATTGCGGATGGTTGGAGGGGCCTAGCTGCATCTCGGGCGCTACTAGATTCTGATTGGTTTGTGTTGCTTGACTGTCTGTGTTGTTTAATATCATCGATGATGGGGTACCAAGTTTTGTTGAGCTTAAGGGCTTCTTCCTTCCTATTGAAGTTGTTGGAATGCTTATACATTTCTATGGCTTTGCGCTGTAGTCGAGCATGGTTGTGTGAGACGTTAGATAGAATGGTGGTGTCCTGAAACTTGATGACATGCTCCCCCTCCGCTTCTATAGCATGTTCAGCGACCGCTGACTTTTTCAAATTGCCCAAGACGGCAGCATCTCTTGTGTTCGTTTAGTCTGGTGTTGATACTACGTAGTGACGTGCCAATATACACTGGACCACAAGAGCAGGGGATCCGGTACACGCCAGCTGAGGAGAGGGGGTCCCTCGGGTCCTTGGCTGAGCGTAGTAAGCTTTCGAATTTCTTGTAGGCTTGAAGGCCGTCTTGATATTATGGCGTATCAGGAGGCGTGCAGTCCTGTTGGTGACGTTTTGAACATAGGGAAGGAATACCGTGCCTTTGCTCTTAGGTGGGGTCGACTTTGCAGAGATCGGCTGACGTCTGGGTGATCGGAAGGCTCTCTTTATTTCTTGAGTAGAACAGCCATTGGCTTGTAACGCTTGTTCCAGATGGTGCAGTTCTTGTGGTAGTAGATGAAGCTCAGAAAGGTGGGAAGCGCGGTGAAGGAGAGTTTGAATCATAGGCCGTTTCTGTCTGAGGTTTTGTTGAGGTAACGGTCTGTGTGAGTAGGCCTGCGGTATACCGTGTGTCCAAGTTTGGCGTTGTCTTTTCTGCTGACTACCACGTCCAGAAAGGCCAGCTGACCGACTTTTTCTTTTTCCATGGTGAACTGGATGCGCGAATTGAGGCTGTTGAGGTGTTAAAGAAACCCCAGCAGAGGCTGCTCGCCGTGACTCCATATGAGGAAAGTGTCATCTCCTCGTACATAGCGGAACCAAGCAGACGGCATGTGAGATGCGGTGTTTAGAGCTGTAGCTTCAAAGGATTCCATAAAGAAGTTGGCTACTACTGGACTGAGTGGGCTGCCCATGGCCACGCCATCGATTTGTTCGTAGTAAGAATGATTCCACTGGAAGTAGGTGGTGGTAAGAACGTGATGAAAGAGAGCTACAATGTCGTCAGGAAGAATTTGCTTCAGTTGAGTGATGGCGTCATTGACGGGGACCGGTGAAGAGAGAGATAACATCAAAGCTGATGAGTATGTCTTGAGTCTGCAAGGTGAGATTTTGGAGTTTCTGGATGAAGTGTGAAGAACCCTTTATGTAGGTATCAGTGTTGCCTACATGCGGTTGCAGCAGATTGGCTAGATATTTCGCGATGCTGTATGTAGGAGATCCAATACTGCTGACAATAGGTCTGAGTGGTACATCCGGCTTGTGGATCTTGGGTAGGCCGTACAGTCTGGGAGGCAGGGCTTCGGATTTTGTCATGCGTCGCTTGTTATTCTCTGGTAGAGATGACTTCTTGATCAGAAGGTTGGTATTACGTACTATGCGTGCTGTCGGATCGCGTTGTATCTCGCGATATGTATCTGCTTTCAGAAGATCCTTGATTTTTTGCACATAGTCCCACTGGTTGAGGATGACGGTAGCATTGGCTTTATCTGCTGAACAGCTAGCACACAAAGTCGTGTGAATATAATACACATTTCTATTCCAATCATATAGAATATTGTAGGAATTGTTCCTCGGAGAGGAAGTAGAGAACGAAATGTGATTGTATTTAGTAAAAGAAAACTGAGTAGAGAAAATCGCCTCACCGTAATACGCTGCACTTTTATTCCAAACATATAGAAACCGTATGAACTTTTTGTAGAAGAGGAAATAGAGAAAGAAGTGTCATTATGTTTCGTAAAAGAGAAATCAGTAGAAAAAACCGTGGGAATGTTATACGTTGCATTTATATTTCAGACGTATAGAAATATGTATGAATTGTTTCTCGAAGAAGGAGTAGAGGCGGGCATGTGAATGTGTTAGGTAAAAGAAAAGCGGGTTGGAAAAACCATGTTACGTGGTAAAATGAATTACATAAAAACCCTATCCATGATAAAAAAGAATTAAATGTGCCAATTTTCATGGTGTTCGGTCAAGCGGTTTTGGAGTTTATCAACTTCACACGTATCAACGTCCATCTATATTTGTTTTAATTGTATCTTGAAGAGTGGATAGAGAATAATATGTGAAACGTTACTTAAAACAAAGTGTGAATACGGAAAATAGTGTGAATGTAATATGTTTCATTTCTGTTTCAAACATATAGCAAATTGTATGCATTGTATGTTGAAGTGCGAGTAGAGAAAGAAGTGTGATTGTGTCTTGTAAAAGAAGAATGAGTAGAGAAAACCGTGTGAGTGTAATACATTGCATTTATATTTCAATCCTAGAAAATTGTATGAACTTTGTGTCAAAAGGCGAGTGGAGAAGAATATATGAATATGTTACTTAACAAAAGTGAGCAGAGAAAACCATGAAAAAGTAATTTGTTGCATAGTAAAATGGATAGCATAAAAACTTTCTCCGTGAAAAAATACATATATTTGCCGAATTTCACGGTGATTGGTCAAGCAATTTTCGAGATTACGGTTACTTATGTAGAAAGATCCATTATGTATATATATAGATGATATGAATTGGTGGTGGAAGAATGAGTGGGGAAAGAGATGTGAGTATGTTTCCTAAAAGGGAGTAGAGAAAACCGTGTGAGTGTAATAGTATTTCTATTTCAAACATACAGTAAAGAGTATCACTTATTTGCAGAAGAGGGAATAAAGTTTTTGGTGCAAAATTGCGTTTTTTTCATGGAAATTGTTTTTTTCGACGAGTGAGTATAGGAAGAGATGTGAATGTGTAACCTAAAAATGTGCAGAGAAAACAATGTAATACGTAGCATTTATATTTCAAACATACAGAAATTTGTATTATTTGTAGAAGAGGGAATAAAAACTGAGTTTTTGGGTGCGCAAAATAACTTTTTTTCCGGAAACACACCTATACTTATAGATCAACTTAAAAAGCAACACCTAATCTGGATACAAAATTTGATCAAAATCCTTAGAGCCGTTTCCAAGGTAGGCGAATTACAAGAATTGCTCATCTAAAGATACTAAATTTGACATCCTTAACAGTTAGTAGATATATTGACAGATCAACATATATAGGTGTTTGTTGATTTATGTATTTATATGTATAACAATATAACCAGAAGCAGTTTTCTTTAGCCTATACCTACACATTTGAAATTTAAAATGCTTATATTTCTCAGACTTATCAGTCTAAATTGCTAAACTATCTCAGTGAGAGCCCCATAGGGAGGCTGCTATAAATTGGATATCATTAGCGCTTGTTTTACTGTTAATTTCTATACGTTTTGTTGTGTAACACAAACATTTCCAAAACATTTACCTAGACAGAAAAATAAAATAAAGTGTTCCTTGTAGATAGACAAAAATGACAAATGCTTATTGAATGTTCACATTTGTTTTCAGGAAAAAATATTATCTATCACACATTAACACCTGATGGCATTAACAGTATCAGTAATAATGCAAATTGGACGCTTGTCAAAGTATTACTATTTATGAACTTCTGTGCCAAGTTAAGTAAAAGTATTGCAATTTAATACGTACATAACATATTTTTGCCTAAAATATGACTGCCACAGCTTTTAAACGTGGCATTGAATTATAAAAATTAAATGCATTGGAAACAATTTCTGATAAAAACCAATTTTGAGCTTTTAACTATTTTCACTGATCAATTTATGGGTCAGACCCCTCTGGAAATGGATTTCTAAATACATGCTTGTTTCCAGAACTGGCACAATATATTAAGGAGCATTTTTAGTCATGCATCTCTATAATCCTTAAAGAGGAATGTGTATGTTTCAACTGTGTTCCAACTTCAGTGAACCATACATAATCTTGCTGAACTAGCCCAGATAAGCGATGTACTTAAGTGTTTCTATGACCTGGAATGAAAGCATGCATACTTACACGTTAGTTTGTTATGTTGGTTGTATGAAGACGAGTGCAGGAGTAATCTACTTATTGACCATTAGCCCTTTTATGCGCTGCTTTTAATGTAATGACCTTCCTTTAATGGAGTGGCAAGTACAAGTGAAGCACTCAAGATGGCGTTATGTGTCGCCGTGGATGCACGATAACTGGTTGAGGTAGCAATGACGAAGAGTTTCCAACTTTTGAAACATAGCTGCGTTTATTGCTTTAAACTATGTATTGTGCAAACTGTTATTTCTGCAACAAGTATGGAAAACGCGGGTGTTGTTGTTGCAAACGCTATGTTCTGCTTACAAATTGCCCAAGCACTTGTTTAATTTGATCCTTGTCATAATTTGTTTGGTTTACTTCTGCCCATAAACTAAGGTTCTAATTAAAGGAAAAATGTACTTGTGTTCCCAAGAAGTATTCAGTTAGCATGCGAACCAGTTCAAATGTGTGTTTGTAAATATTCAGTAATAGTGCTTACTACTCAAACTCACATGCGAGTACATCTTTACGGCCGCGCCGTAGCCGAGTGGTCAGACCATTCGCTTCTCACCAAAGCGGCCCGGGTTCGATCCCAGACAACCACATGTGCGCGTTAAACACTATAAAAAAGGGTACATCTTTCCATAACTATTTGATAGCAGCAGTGAGTCTGCGGCGCTTACCTAGCTAATTTGTAATGGGTGTCCCATAAAGAACAACACTTTTAAATCGAGCGGCTCTTTCTGTTTGTTAGCTTGCCGGACCTAAAGTTTAAGTAACTGTCATCTGTTTACATTGCACTTACCGATTGTCACTGTCGGTTGACACTTGTGAGTATTGTTATCCGCTAAAATGGAGTAATACACCAAGGATCAATGCATCCAGATTTTGAAAGTGCATCTCAAGTACGGTGAATGATATGCAGAGACCGTTCGAAGACCTCGTGTAGTTCTTAGTAGGTGAAATCCACCTAATGTGTCAACAGTACACAGACTGGTAAGGAAATTTGAAGGTACAAGATCGACAGTGAACATCAAATCATCTGGACATCCTCGTTCTCGTCTATCATTGGGGAATGTCGCTCTCGTCCGTTCACAGTTTTTATGACTGCAGTTGCAAGAATTGAATATGGAAGACTTATGGTTCCAACAGGATGGAACAACCTGTCACACTGTCATTGAAACAACGAGGTTGCTGAGAGAAACATTCCCTGCTCGTCTCATCTCTCACAATGGCCACCGAGATCTTGTGAATTCATACCATGTGAGCTTTTGTGTCGGTGTACGTCAACTCTTGTGTTTATCTCAACAATTCACGAACATTATCCTTCCCACTATTCGCCTATCGATCCGTGGAAACCCTCGAAAAAGACTCATGGATCAGGAAGGTAGGCCGCGGGAATCGAAACCACAACATTCCGTCCCGAATGCGAGCCTCGCACATTACCGTGGAACTATCTCGCTGGGTACTCACTGGGTTTCCCTTCTAACAAAGCTGGGATTTCAGTTGATTTAGTCTACGCAGTTTTATCAATCACTTGGATTCTCATTATGGTATACACGTTTTAAAAATAGTTTTATTTAAAGAGTTATCAGTTAATATTTTACTTTCTCTACTGGAAGTGAGGGAAGTAAGTATTGCATTTGAGCCAAAAATTCGATGGCGAGATTTCAGCTGAAGTATGTTTAGAAGCCCTCTGTAATCAAAAAGGTATTTATTAAAAATGCTCGCATGTGTGTTTGTGTATGTTTGTGTGTGTGTGTGTGTGTGTGTGTGTGTGTGTGTGTGTGTCTGTCTGTCTGTGTATGTATGAACAGCATAATTCATAAACTAAATGTCAGTTAGTACCAAACTTGGTCTTCAAGTTCAGCATCTTTCGAGCATGCGACGCAAAGATTTTCAAGAAAACCCCGTACACCAAACTACTTTTTAAATGGAAACGTTTTCGAAGAATTTTATTTAAATAGTACCAACCATATTGATCAGAATATCTCATTATAACATACTGTCATAAAAAATGAAATGAATATCTTCAATTTTATGGGAATAGCCGTTGCAGCCCTCTTCATTCGGAATGGCATTTGCTTAACTGGTAAACCTTAAGAGATACACAAATTGTCTTTCCACAAAAAACGTAGATCTCGTTAAAGCACACAACTTACATACAATACATCTATTATGCAGTTGACCATGTACAAGATATTCTTTGTTGCTTTTTCTTTTAATTTTTCAAATAGCTATGCTTCTTTAAAGTTCAAAGTCATTTTATTTCTACTTTCTCTCCTGGTTACACAAGGACATGCAAAGAGAAGAGAATTTCAAAGCCATCACATAGCGACCAGCTCTTAAAAGATTTGACTATCAGCTGCGCTGACTGTATTCTCCGATGACCTCAATGATAGTATTCTAACATAAGTAGTGTGTGGCCAAAGGATAGAGCTCTATAACCAAGAATGGCAGCTACACCGGCAGTGAAACTTTGGTCAAAATTGGTCAAAAAGTCAAAAATTGTTTTTTTCCATTAAAATGTTACGGGAATTCCTGTGCATCTGGATCAGCTAACATTTTTCATATCCACCACTCCATGTTGTCATTACGGCCCTTTCAGATAGTGCTCTTCCCTTAAGGTACACAGCCTGCTCCTATATAAGAGCCTGTTTTTCTCAAAACTACATTTCTGCATATTCCAAATCGCTCACGCATCAGGTTTGCTCAAAATTCAATAAAAATTTCCAGAAGTATCCATAAATAGCAGCTAAACAATTCTGTGACTCAATATTGATGTTATCATTAACATGAATTCCAAAAACATTTTGTTTGTATGAAATAATCATTAATTTCTAAGATTAAATTGTCTTTGTTATTAAAAACAATCTGATGTGCTTCACTCACATGACTTTCCCTACTCTTGTGCTAACCATTCTTACAAACTCTTATTCCTATACCGTCTTCGTGTTAGTTAAGAAAATTTATTGAGACATAAATTGTGTCTTTTAGCAAAATCTACATTTTTGTATAGTATGATTTGGTCTACCTCTAACGGTTTACCAGTTATGCAAAAGTCGTCCAGAGTAAATACGACTACAGGGGCTATAGCCAGAAAATTCAAGATATACATTTCATTTGTCATAAAAATATCTCAAACATATGACATTTTAATCAAAATCGTTAGAGCCATTTTTAAGAAAATCAAAATTTTCGAAAAATGCTCCATGTAAAGCGTAGTTTAGGGTGGGGCTATTTTCTTCAAAATCTTCGTGTCGCATCCATGAAAAACATTAAACTTAAATACCAACTTTGGTTTTCGTTTTTGAGTTATGCTGTCCACAGTCTGACAGACTGACAGACACAGGCGCGCGCGCACACACACACACACACACACACACACACACACACACACACACACACACACACATGCGCACACACACGGACCTTTTTTCTAAAAATGGTCTTTTTGGATTCAGGGGGTCTCAAAACATATACTTCCGGTGAAATCTCGACATCAAATTTTTGGGTGGAATACAGTACTTCCTCTACTTACCAGTAGAGAAAGTAAAAATACGTGCAGCATAATCAGCAAATTATTTCAAATATCCCTTCATGCAATTGTTACCCATGTTTTAGAGTACCAGTTCTGCCAATATAAATCAATTTTGAGAAGTCGTATCAAGAAGTTCGTATCACATTTTGAAAATGTGTCTTAATAGCATAAAATTCATATAATAATTTATATATCATAAATGAATTATCCAATTTTTATGAAATTTGGTTTACATCCTATTCTCGCATAACTACAAACACAGTAAAAAGTTAAAAAAAAATCTATGAACAAATGTTTCACTCCCGGTGTCCCTTAACAGATTCTATAACCAAGAATGGCAGGTTCACGTTGCTCAAAGACATTGTGAGGAGATCCCGGTCTTTTTTGCTTCCATTACAGCGGCTGGGCGACAAGCCTTGGCGCTTCATGGGCTGCTGCGCTAGGGCTTTTAAAGTCCTCTACAGCCTTGGCCAGCCTTTTACATGTGTGGTTCTACAAATGGCGGTTAGGAGTTTTGGTGGTCATCACCGGCATCGGAATTGACTAATTGGTGAGCCACTAATGACGGTAACAGCTGTGCCTCTAACAGGGAGCTCTGACAACATTTTAACTACCCATATCTCTCAGAGAGAGATGAACGATCACTTTCCTAGTGGTTCAACTCCGTAATGAAGTTGCTGCGAGTAATAAAATATAACGATAAATGGTGCACCAATGGCGCAAAAAATGAGGCCATCCATATTCGCTTGCTCTTTGGCGATATGTGGAACATACTACATGTGATATAATGGCACACTAAATCATTTCTGGAAAAAAAGAGGGGGAAAGCTTTTGAAAACAGCCACTGTGGGATCTGCTTGTATGTAAAACATAACAGCTGTTGTAAAACATGCGTAATATTATGGTAGGGGCAGCATGCATATATATTTTCACACTAAACGACATATGTTGGAATACCAATAACGTAACAAGCCATTTTTTCTGAATTAGTAGGCTTAATACTGGTTAGCAAGAAAACTGTACTATAAATTGCTATTCCATCGTTAGTAAACGGATCTATAAATTTATTTCACCTTTAAATTATAGGTCGCTGCAGTGCGGCATTTGGTGATCCGTAAAATAATCCCTTTTTACAAACAGTATCACGAAAACAATACGGAATAAAATAATTTGCAATTTATGTCCACAATAGAAAGCCACACATTCGTAATATGCCTGGCAAAGCACGCAAGTGAACATTTCTCTAAAACAGACAGAGCAATTTTGTTTCATTTAGTTCCGGAGCTTAAAAGTATATCGATTAAAATAAAGTTACAGATAATATTAACGACAGACTAAATAGCGGCTGGAAGAAGTCACAGTAATATACAGTGCCCTAGGATATTCTTACACAAATTTCATATTATTTTATGCTACATTTTCATCTCATATAGAGCCACACGTATCTTAGAGTACATCATGAGTTTGTTAAATACGGTGCTCAGTTATTTGCCCACCAACATCACTGTGATTATATAATTGGTTAAATCAATATTCAGAACATGTAGTTACCGATAAATGTTCTAATACTAAAATATTATCGTCGCGATAATTTTTCCACCCACTACACCGAAACAACGGTTAGTCATTAAGAAAGTTCAAATCCCATCAGCACCGTCCTGTCTGATTGAGGTTCTTTCCAAGTTTCTCTTAGTTCTCTTAACTGGCAAACGCCTCAAATCATGATGCTGGTGGAATGAGGGGACCTACAGCTTTTACCGTGGACTCCATTGACTTCTTCTACTCCGAACCACTTTGGATCTTGGGGAGTCACACACACACACACACACACACACAGACACACAGACACACACACACACACACACACACGCACACACACACACACACGCACACACACACACACACACTCACACACACACACACACACGGGACTTTTCCCTAAATTATATTTTGGATTCAGGGACCTCAAAAGTGTATTTCCAGTAAAATCTCGGCACAGAATTCTTTGGTAGAATGCAATACCTTGTTTGGCTCTATATACATGGTAGAGATAGTTCAACTGAATACTGAACTTCTGTTATGTTTGTTTGACTTAATTACTCCTTGATTCCTTTTAATATTCTTATCAGTGCATTATTTTCGCATGCAATCTCAGGTACCGGTGTTTTTGAAACTGTTAAAGAACAATAGCACGTCCTAAAACCTATTTATTAAAGACTTGTCCTTCTCTTAATTTAAACTTCTGCATACACTTAACTCACCTTTTGGCGGCGCCGTGGCCGAGCGGTTAGCGCGCTCGCCTACCACCTAGGCGGCCCGGGTTCGATCCCAGGGACCCGCATGTGGTATTCGTGGTGGACGAAGCGGCGTCAGGGCGGGTTTTCTCCGGGTGCTCTGGTTTCCCCCGCCATCTCATTCCACCGGTGCTCCATCTTCATTCCATCAGTATCACCGCCTGCGGTGCCGTAGTAGTAAAAGCGGGCGTTAAACACTACAACAACAACTCACCTTTTGACCTTCCTATAAAACCATAGGTATATTTATGCTATTGAACATGAAAAAAGTAATTGGTTCACAATTTAAGAAAAATATCCCATTTTCGAAACATTTTCAATCCTCTATATATAAATTGTTTAGCTATTTTGATAAATAGAATTAGTGCTAAAAGGAGAAACCTGTTTCTAAATGGGCATGATTCTTGGTGGTTACAAATTTGACATGCCTGAAATATTTTACAGGTATTTAGGGATGCAGAGTTTTCACTTGCCAGGTTTTGTGTTTGCTTGGAAATTTACGTCAGGGAGTTTCTTCGGTAGATAGGTAGGTAGATTTTGAGATTTTTACGATGACGGTTAATCATTGTGCCCAAACGGAGGCAAAGGTTTAAAAAATCGGCTATTGTGCTTAAGAGTACACATATTTGAAAGTTTATCCAAATGCTCAAAAAATTAAATGTTCGAAGAAGGGTTTGAACTTTTAGTTTCATTGTATACTGTGGCTATTGCTCTCAGAGCGCTTTGAAGGGTGAACTTTGATCCATTAACTGCCTAAGCTCACAAAGCCAATTTTAACTGCAATGCCATTTATTCCACGTTGATTTTTCACACTATGCAGTTTGTAAGCAATATTATTAAAATTTTCAGCAAATACTCGGAGAGAACGAACTAGCATATGTATTTTTTTCCTTCAGTTATAATTGCTCAAGATTGCGAAAATTAATTCCACTACCGAGCACAAATTGTTCTTGAAACGCTCAGGAAAGTAAATATATTTGTAAATGTATTTTTTTCTGTGTTATTATTTGAGTAATGTTGTTATATTTTTATTTTGGTCAAATTACTATTTTTACACCATGTGAAACACTTGATTAGTTAAAATAATGAAAGTAAACTCAAATTTTTTTCTCAGAAAGAATTAAAATAATGAAATTTAGAAGACATTCATAGTTGTAATAGAGCAGCATGCAACAAAATGTTGAAAAGATTTGGATAAAAACAGCAAGATCTGTAATTTTACGTATGGGTGGCCCTAAAGAAAAAATCTCTGCCACTGAATCATTTGCAATATAAGCAGGGGATAGGCATCAATACAACACGTGTTGAGTTTCTTTTCATTTCAAGGATGTTTATTTTTATGCCTTATGAACATTACGGAGACCGGAAAGCTGCATGGATAAGGTTTTACCCGAGTTCTCCCTTAAAGCACAAATAAGGAATAAGTATTGGACTCGGTCACCGTATGACTTGCCTGTTTGGAAGTACATGGTAAAAGTTAATTTAAAGTAGCACACGAAAAGAAAGAATAAAGTAAGCTAAAAAGAAATAAAAATTAAGAAAATTAATCACTCTAATGTTTATCTGCATTGCAAGTGAAGGAAGTATTGTACAGCCATGGAAAAATGATTGAACGTATTAGGAGAGCAGAATATTTCAAATTCCCACGTCGCGGTTTACACAAGTCAATATTTCCAACATGCACTTTACTAACGGTTTCTGTTACATATGTTATCTTCCGTCGGCAACGCAAATAAGCTGGGTCATGAATTCCCATTCGTAATTGTATTTGTGAGTATGTATACAATTGCCAATGGTGGTTCAAGACACAGTCTGTTTGTGTCCGAGAGACGATGACAGTTATGTAACAAAAAGCACCAGTAAACTCAGCTGCATGTTGGTAATGTCGACTTGTGAAAACCGCGACACGAGACTAACAAATATTCTGCTCTCCTAATGCACTCAATTATATTATCTATGGCTGTACCTACTCAATTAAAAAGTTGAATGCGAGATTTCACCGGTAATAGGCGTATTGAGACTCCCTGACCCTAACAAAATATTTTTAGAAATAGGTCCGCACAGATTTTCAACAAATTACCCCTTTCTTAGAGTCGAATAAAGATGACTATGACACAAAATACATTAGCAGTTGAATGTATACATTCACTAACGCTAAAGTTTTAAAGCTAATTTGCTTCTTCCCTATTTTGGGACATTCATTCATAATTGTAATGTCATCTGCCCCCTGACAGTAGCCTTCCTCATCCACAAGCAACCATTTCCAGACTAAGTATTAAACAAGAATGATTTTTTCCAAGAATGCCAGTAAAGATACCTATACAGAGTTATTACAGTTTACTTTCTCTGCTAGTAAATAGAGGAGGTATTGTATTCCACCCAAAAATTCTATGTCGAGATTTCACCGGAAATATGTCTTGAGGCGTCCTGAATCCCCCCCCCCCAAAAAAAACCAACATTTTTAGAAAAAAAGGTGTGTGGATGTGTGTGTGTGTGTGTGTGTGTGTGTGTGTGTGTGTGTGTGTGTGTGTGTGTGTGTGTCAGTCTGTGGACAGCATAACTCAAAAACGAAAAGTGGGTTAAAACCCAAAGTTGGTATTTAAGTTTAATGTATTTCAAGGATGCTACACAAAGATTTTTAAAAAAATTTCTCCACCCTAAACAACCCTTTACGTGGAAATTTTTTCAAAAACTTTGGTTTTCTTGAAAATTATTCTAACGACTGATTTAAATGGCATACGCTTAAGATATTCTTATGACAAATGAAATGTATATTTTGAATTTTCTGGCTATAGCCTATGTAGTCATGTTTACTCTGGATGACTTTTGAATAACTCGTAAACCGTAAGAGATAGAAAACATCTTACTGTACAAAAAAGTAGATCTCGCTAAAACCCATAATTTATGTTCCAATAGTTGTTTTTTTTTTTTTTTTTGTAGAGTGTACCATTTTGGAGATATTCCTTGTTATTTCTGTGAGTTTTGAAAACGTATACTGCTGTGAACTGGAACATCGTTATTCATTTTTATATGCTAACCATGGAAATAGAACGGAATCCAAAAGCTTTAAAAGATTTGACTATCGCTCAAAGCCTACTGTATTCCCATAATGCCCTTGTACCTACAAGGAAATAAGCAATCAGATAATGTCTGCAAATGTCTATCTCAACTAACACGAAGAAGAGTTTGTTAGAATAGTTAGTACAAGAGTAGAGAAAGTCATGTGAGTGCAACACATCAGGTTTTTCTATTACGTACCTACAGTACTTGCAGTGAGGATAGTAAAATCGGTACCGAGATTTCACTGTAAATGCACGTTGCTGGACAACCAGAAAAAAGAATTGTTAGAAAAAGAATTGTGTGTACGTGTGTATGTGTGTATTGACGCCTGTAGTGGGCAGAGGTGGGGGACGCAGCGGCTGGGCGGTAGGCCTTGGCCCTTCGTGGGCTGTCGCGCGGGGTTTACATTTACATGTGTATGTGTGTATGTGTGCGCGCGCACGTCTTTCTGTCTGTGAACAGCACAACACAAAAACAAAAAATCATTTAAGTACCAAATTTGATATTTAACTCCATCTTCCTGGAATTAGGCGTCAAGGTTTTCAAGAAAATCCCCCATACCAGACAACCATTTTACAACTTTAATGTTTCAAAAATGTTAATCTTAAAATGGCTCTAATTATCCTGATCAATTTACCGTTGGTTGAAGGTACTTTCATGGCAGACAAAATTTATATATTGAATTTTTTGGGAATAACATCTGAAATACTCCCCATTCTGAATGGTGCTTTCACATCTGGTAAGCCACACGACAGGCAAAATATAAACGAAAAGCAATGTACTGCTCTTTAAAGCTTACATTTATGTATGTGAAATAATTTTTTCTGCAGTTAATCATTTCGAGATATTCCGTGTTATAGGTTTGAATGTTCTAATACTTATACGTTTCTCAAATGAGAATTTGTGATTTGCTTCTTTCATCTAGGTCATGTAAACAGAACAGAATTTCGAAACCATCACACAGTGACAAAATCTTAAAAGAATTTACTAAGGCTTAAGTCTACTGTATTGCTCTATATCCATTGTACCTACAAGGAAATATGTAATAAAGAGTGAGTGGCTGGGTGGGGGAGTGAGTGAGTGGGGGAGTGAGTGGGTGGGTGAGTGGGTGAGTGAGTGGGTGAGTGAGTGGGGGAGTGAGTGAGTGGGTGGGTGAGTGAGTGTGTCGGTGGGTGAGTGGGTGGGCGAGTGAGGGAGTAGTGAGTAAGTGAGTGAGTGAGTGGGTCGGTGGGCGAGTGAGTGGTGAGTGAGTGAGTGGGTGAGTGGGTGGCTGAGTGAGTGAGTGGGTGGGTGGGTGCGAGAGTGACTGAGTGAGTGGGTGGGTGAGTGAGTGAGTGAGTGAGTGGTGAGTAAGTGAGTGAGTGGGTGGGTGAGTGAGTGGTGAGTAAGTGAGTGGGTGGGTGGGTGGGTGAGTGAGTGGTGAGTAAGTGAGTGAGTGAGTGAGTGAGTGGGTGGGTGAGTGACTGAATGAGTGAGTGTGTGAGTGAGTGGTGTGTGAGTGGTGAGTGAGTAAGTGAGTGGGATTTCTGCAAATGTCTTGTAAACAGAACAAAATTTCGAAACCATCACACAGTGACAAAATCTTAAAAGACTTTACTAAGGCTTAAGTCTACTGTATTGTTCTATTTCCATTGTGCCTACAAGGAAATATGTAATAAAGAGTGAGTGAGTGAGAGGGTGGGTGAGTGAGTGAGTGAGTGAATTGAGTGAGTGAGTGGGTTGGTGGCTGGGTGGGTGAGTGAGTGGTGAGTAAGTGAGTGAGTGAGTGGGTGAGTGAGTGAGTGGTGAGTGAGTGGTGAGTAAGTGAGTGAGTGGGTTGGTGGGTGGGTGGGTGAGTGGTGAGTAAGTGAGTGAGTGAGTGAGTCGGTGGGTGAGTGAGTGAATGAGTGAGTGTGTGAGTGAGTGGTGAGTGAGTGGTGAGTGAGTAAGTGAGTGGGATTTCTGCAAATGTCTTGTAAACAGAACAAAATTTCGAAACCATCACACAGTGACAAAATCTTAAAAGGCTTTACTAAGGCTTGAGTCTA
>JAUKNM010000023.1:747500-897500 GCA_030765045.1 Tenodera sinensis | reverse complement strand
GGGAACTGAATATTGGGTATAGCTGCCGGAGAGCAGCGTGGCCTTGCAGTACTTTGCCCCTGACTTGATATCTATACGTCAGCCGCCGGTTCAGCGTGACTCCCGGATACTTCGCCGTAGTGCCCAGGGGATCCGACGGCGCCGAAGCACGAGGTCTCGCGGGAGCCGGTTGGCTTTCGTGTTAGCCAGGAGAATCGCACAGCTTTTCTCCGGGTTAATATACATACGCCAATTCTCGCACCATCTACTGACAGCACAGAGATGGGCTTATACTTGTCGGTAACTGTAGCGCGGGTTCTTGTTAGTAGCGAAGATCATGAGATCGTCCGCATACTGACAGATGTGTGTGTTTGGATGCGTGGGGAGATCGGCCATGTAAGCTGCAAAGAGTGCCGGTGACAGTACACTGCCCTCGGGGACTCCTGCGCCAATGGGCCTTTCTCTAGAGAATGATGCCTCCACTTTTACCCGGAAGCTACGTTCCTGTAGGAAACTAGCCACCAAGTAGATGTATGGAGGGGGATTTCGTGCTGTATGAGCTTATAGACAAGCCCCTCATTCCAAGTGGTAGAAAATGCCTTTTCCACGTCAAGCAACACTGCCACCGTTTTAGCCCTCTCTTGGTAAGCCAGGGAAGCTTTCTCGGCTACATGCAGTAGTTGCTCAGTCGTGGAGTGGCCAGAACGAAAACCAAACTGGTGTTCCGGTAGGAGACCTTTTTCCTCCAATAGAGGTCCGAGGCGGGACAGGAACAGTTTCTCGAATACTTTCGAGATAACTGGTAGGAGACTGATGGATCGGTAACTAGATGGAAAGACCGCATGTTTGCCCTGCTTCAGAACGCATACCACACGTGCCTGTTTCCAGACAACTGGAAAATGACGCATGCTGAAGCATGCGTTGTAAATCCGGGTCAAGTGAATCACGGCTCTAGGGGGAAGCTGCTGGAGCATTTCCGCTGTTACACGGTCCTGTCCAGGAGATTTTCGGGTTTTTAGGGATTTGATGGTGTTAGTTACCTCGCGAGGGGTAACTATCGGGATGTGGAACTCTTCGTGGGCCGCGGGTCCGACTTCTAAGAAGTCTTCTACCGCCTGTTCCACGAGGTCAGTAATGTCATCGTTCTGTGGATCTTCCCTGGCCTGGAATTGAGTTTCCAGATAGTCTGCTAGCGCCTCTGCTTTTGCCCTCGGTTCAAAGATAAGTCTTCCCCGAGGGCTATGCACAGGATGCTGGTGTACAGATTTATCTTTCCGCAAGCCTCGGACGATGCGCCACGGTTTCCTCTCCTGGAGGTTTACGTGACGCAGCGTGTTATCCCAAGCTGCTTGCCTATGTCTTCTTAGGAGTCGTCTCACCAGGGATTTGAACCTCTGGTGTATTACTCCTATCCTAGGATGTCGGAATCTCTGCCATAGCCCTCTGACAGCATTCTTTGCTTGAATGAGGCGTTTCAGTGGAACAGGGATAGATGTCGGGTTTCGTGCTTCGGTAGGAATGCGGTGTGTGTGAGCACGCACCGCATTTAGGACTGAGGTTGAAATCCCCGCGGCCGCCTCCTCGAGAGCCTCAATCGAGTCTATTCGAGGACGCGCTTCCACGGAGTTTTTAAGGGCAAGGACGGCTGCGTCCCAGTCGACTTCTTCCACCCAGTCCGGTACTCCCAGCGCAGTGAGATTAACTTCTGAGTCGACCACAACAGGTTTGTGATCAGAGTCCAGAGCGTTAATCACAGAGAGGTCCAAGTGAAACGGAATGTTTTTGGTGATCACGAAATCAATGACATCCGCGGCGCCGCGTGTCGGGTAGTGGGTTGGACCTCTCGGCCCGTGGGCGTGAAGGGCGGGTTTCCTGCTAATGAGACGGTACAGTCCCTGGCCCTTAACGTTCTGGGTGCGGCTGTGCCAGCTTGGGTGTTTTGCGTTGAAGTCGCCTGCAATGCAAACCCTGTGGTGTAGTTTCAGGAGTGCCGTGATGTCCGCTTCATGGAAGCGCCCATCCGGCGGGTCATATACCGCCACAAGCACGAGGTCGTTCCCGCCCAAGGATAGCCTTATGGCGGTTGCTTCCAGGTGTTGTAGCGAAGGAATGGTAACAGGAGTGTGGGTGAGATGGTTCTTTATGAAAATGGCAGTACCACGGCCGACCCGATCAGACCGATGGGCGGCGTAACTTGGCAGGGTAAACTGTACACCGGCGTGCAAGTGCGTTTCACAGACCATCAGGATATCAATCCCGTGACTGTCCACGAACTCCAACAGGCCAGGTCTCTGGTCTCTAACTCCATTTGCGTTCCAGAACGCAGCTCTAAATGAACGCACAGTTCTATGCGCCATTAAGAGCTCGTGGAGTTAGAGTAGAGTTCCTTAGCCGTTTGAAGCAGCATGAGGTGCTTCTTTACAGCGGAAATCCCGGGGTTGTGAATGGTTTCCCTGCAGCGTCGTAAGATCGGGAGGGAGCGCTGAACTATGTCGGCGAACCAGGTTGCCAACTGAATGAATTCAGCCATGTCCTCAGATGCAAATGCGTCCCCTAATATAATGGGTGGGTGTCACCGTGGTGGAGCCTCTAGACAAATGCCATACCAGGACAAGTCCTTTATTGGCTCAATTATTTATATTTAAATTGGACTGCGGTAAGACGGTGGAATTGTTGATTGGGATTGTTTGACTGGAAGACATAGAGTTATTTACTGTGTTGTTATTGTTTTTTTTTTTTTTTTTTTTGCCCAAGTATGAGTCTGGGACGTTTGTAGGTTTCCCTGGGGTCAAGATCGTATTCCCCGAGGCCACGGATAAGGGCATTAAAGCTCTGTGGAAGGGAATTGTAGAAAGTATGAGATAGGGATAGAATATGGTCTGTAAGGGTTTGGATGGAAAGGTCTCTGTGAATGTCTCTGTTAGGGATATACCAGTCTGCGTCTACTGATATTCGTAGAAATCTGTTCTGCAGGGTTTGCAGGCGTTTCAGGTGCGATTTTGCAGCGATTCCCCAGACTTGGCATCCGTAAGTGATAGCAGGGCGGAGGACTTGCTTATACAGGAGCAGTTTGTTCCGAATGGACATCGTGGACTTTCTGTTGTACAGCGGGTATAACATAGCCATTCTACCGTTGATTTTGTTGGATATGTTCTCGATGTGGGGTTTCCATGCCTATGGTCCAAGGTGACACCAAGATATTTAGCTTGGTTGGACCAGTTCACTCTACCTCCAGCTATTTGTAGTTCTGGAAGATCTTGTACCAGTCTTCTGGTAAAGGTGACTGCCTGGGATTTTCTAGGGTTGATTTTTAGGCGCCAGGTTGAGAACCAAGCTGTTAGTGAGTCTGCATACCTCTTTAGCCTGTTTGCTGCTACTCTGGGATTAACAGAGGCAGTGGCAATGGTGGTGTCATCAGCGAACTGGTAGAGTGAACACCCCTGGTAGGATGGCAATGAATTGATGTAAATGAGAAACAGAAGAGGCCCGAGTACACTTCCTTGAGGGACTCCTGCATGTATTGACCTTGATTTTGAAGATACTTCTTCTTTACAAACTGAGAAGGTTCTATTTCGGGATAGGAATGAATCAAATGTGTCATGTGGGGAGGAAAATTGTAATGGATCAGTCATTAAAGGAGCCCCTCATGCCAGACTGAGTCAAATGCTCGTGTGATGTCCAGGAATAGTGAAACAACAAACTGCCTGTTATTGAAGCCCTTAATGATGTCATCCACCAGTCGAAGTAGTTGGTGTATGGTGGAGTGCCGCCGGCGGAAACCAAACTGTTCTGGCCTAAGTAGCTCGATGGTACCTAAGGTGGTTTGAATCCTAGCTTGTACTATCTTCTCAAATATTTTACTGATGGATGGAAGCAAGCTTATTGGCCGATAGCCTTCAGGTGAAGAAATATCCTTCCCTGGTTTCGTCAAGGTGATCATTTTATCATGCTTCCATGCCGTTGGGAAGTACGCCAGATGGAGTAGGGCCTTGAAGAGGTGTACAAGTAGGTCCATCCAGTTTTGTGATAGGGCCTGTAGAGCTGCATAGGGTATATTGTCATACCCTGATGCCTTATAAGGGGCTACAGATGAAATGTGGTGTTGAACTTCTACTTTGGAAGTTGGAGTAAGTTCTGACAGAAAAGGCCTGGACAAGAACTCAGTGACCTGGTCCTCGACGTGATGTCTAAGATCCATGTCACAAGTATCGGCTGGATGGAAAGTTTTTTCCAAAAATTCGGCCATCAATTCCAACTTTTCTCTGGCTGATTGAGCTATTTGATGGCCTTGGCGAAGGGGTTTGTCCTGGACGGGTAAACGAAGCAATGCCTTGGATATGCGCCAAAGGGATTGATCTTCAGTGTCGAGCGAAGATAGCTTTCGCTCCCATTGGTCATTCAGATGTTCAGCAAGCTCCAAACTCAGGACACGTTGAAGTCTATTAAACTCCCTTCAATCCAGGGGGCACCCAGAGTGTTGAGCTCGGCGACGTGCTCGATTCTTCACCGCAATCAGCTCTCGAAGATGGCGAGGCAACTTCTTAACTGCCTGAGCTGGGCCTCGGCTTGGTGGTGTTGCCTGTGCTATGGCTGCAGCTATAGAGGTGTTGATGTTTTGAACCAGCGTGTCTACATCTTGTATTGTAGTGCATGGTTCATGTGTCGCTGGTAACTCAGCCATTATGTTTCTGAATTCTTGCCAGTTTACTCTCCTTGGAGAGGGAATCAGTTGCTGTGGTTTGTAGTTAGGCCTGGTTTAAAATAAAAGCAGCAGGGGGTAGTGATCTGATGATAGTTCAGGCACTGTGTAGACTTGTGGATGCAAGGTGGTGTTCTTGATAAGGGCAATATCCAGCCAATCTGGGGGTCGACGACCTTCATAGTCCATTGTGGGCGAGGACGGCGAGAGTACCACTATGTTGTTGGTGAGTACGTAGCGTTCCAAAGCTCTACCCCGAGGATTGAGTACCGTGGAATTCCAAGCTGAGCTTTTTGCGTTGTAATCCCCCATGGCGATGGTTGCCGTGTTGCTGTCAAACAATACATCCAACTCCCTGTTAAGGATGGGACGACGAGGGGGATTTAGACTGAAAAAAGTATAATTGGCCCTTTGTTGGTTTCGACTTGGATTCCAGTGGTTTCCAGGTTGTTAGTTGGTGTAGTAAACAGCTGGTGATGTTGTATGCTACGTCTCACATGTATGGCAGTTCCTCCATAGCCATCGCCTCTATCTGATCTGTAGCAAAACATACCTGGAATGGTAGCTTTGTTTGATGGAATTAGGTGCGCTTCCTGCACCAGAAGCACATCAATTCTCTTGGAGGCCACAAAATTGGTAGTTTCTCTCAGTTTGTACCTTATGCCATTAGCATTCCAGGAACAAACTTTGAGAGATTGAATATTCAGTCTTCCGTCCTGTCTAGCACCCATGATGGATAGTAAAGGCGAGAACTGTGTGGACGAAGATGGTGTATTGATGTACATGTTGTGGCCTTGCTTTGAGAGCTTCAGCAAGGAAAGCTGCAAAATCCGGCTGTAGCTCTATGGGGATTTGCCTCATAGTATTGAGGAAAGCCTCATCAGGAACGGTTGGAAGTATAGAGGTTTGCTGATGTTGCTGCGGCGGTGCTACTCCTGTAGTTGGCTGCTGTTTCTGTTGGCGAGGAGCTACACCTGTAGTTGACTGCTGCTGTTGCTGTCGAGGTGCTCTCTGCCGTGTTATTCGCTGTTGGGCAGGTTGTTGTGCCCTAATTGTTGTTGCCGTGTTGGTAGGTAGCATGTTGGGTGATGCCACTGTTTGCCTCTGTGTCTGTGGTGGTGTGACAGTAGTTGGAGTGGGCTGTGGTTCTTGTTGACCTGTAGTGACCGCTGCATAACTTGGAAAGGTTATGGGGTCTTGCTGGGTGGTCCGGGCCATCTAGCACCAGTGAAGGCCTCTCTTGGCAGTTCCAGGTTATGTGGAACTCGAGGTCGGGCGTTGTATTTGGACATATGTCCCTGCTTGTTAGCCAGGAGCTCCAAACGAGCTTCCTGCCACACCGGACACTTGGCATAGCGACCAGAGTGAGAATCCCCACAATTGCAACATCTTGGCTTCGAGCCTGGTATAGCCAGCCTCTGGCAGTTCACTCTTCTGTGACCTGTCTCGCCACAGAAAGCGCAAACTGGTAGCAGCAGACAGCCAGCAGCATTGTGCGTGAATTGCTGGCAGTTAGTACACTGTTGTGGTCTTGGTGGTGGTTTAAATGTTTCCACCCTGATGATGGCGTGAAACATGTGCGTCTCTTTAAAAATGTTGCGCACATTGTCTGTTTTCTTCAGGGCAACTCTGAAGTGAGGGCGTGGTTGAGGATTAGGACCTCTGGTGGTCAACTGGGCAACACGTTCCACCGTGTATCCTTTATTGGTGAGTAGCTCCTTCACCTCATCAACGGTGATGAACACCGGGATGTCCTTCAGGGTGACATGAAGGAAGCGGTCTTCAGGAAGGAGCGTAGTAACACCCTCGATTTGATTCTGTTCCAGGTGCTTGCGTAAATGTCGGTGATCGTCCGGCGATGTAGGGATCAAGGCCCTGTACCTCGTAGATTTCTGAGGCTGAAGTTGACCTTGTCCGTTAGGACGGAGTTCAAAATTTTCTCTCTTTCTCTCTTTCTCTCTTAGTGGCGCCGGCCTGGCAAGTGCTCTTTATAACTTTGGCGCGGTGCGTAGATGCTGCTCCCTGGCGAGACTAAACATGGGAATGAAGGAACAATGAATAAATACAAGCACGCAGAACATAAATGAAGCGCGGGCATAATAGGCCCCACGCAACCAATGGGGTCCTATCAGGGCGCGCGTCTAAGGGAGAGTTAAAAATTGTTTGATAATGTGGGAGTTTGATCTGCGATGATCGGTATTCAAAACACAGATCCATGACGTTCTGTGTTGAGGGCGCAGACACACGGACATTTCTCTAAAAATACTTTTATTTTTGGTTTTAGGGATTCTCAAAACTTCTTGGTTTTGGATTCTTGGTACATCTGGATTACGAATTTTTTGGTTGAAGTGTAACATCTTCTCTACCTAATATGGACATGATAGAGGAAGTAATAAGAAATGTATGTGTTTGGTTTCACGCCTTCCTTCATTTCGTACATCCAGTAGGGTTTCATTTAGTAGTAACTTTATTTCACATCTGGTGCGACATAGCATCCACCTACTTTATAATTTATGCATCTGAAAATCCACAATGTGTCTCTGTTCCGTAATATTATGCGAAATTATACGGACCGTTAATTTTGTTACTTGTAAACAACATAACTTCTATGCTTGTTTGGTTTAAGAGTGTTTAAGCTCAAGCTGAATAATTAAGTTTTTATTTTTTATTTTGATGGTATTACATGTTTTGAAATTATTTTTACCTGAAGTGTTTTAAATACAATGCGCTTCTGAATTCTCGGGTCTGTTCAATTGGCGACTGGTCAACATATGGTATGGGAGTTAGAGAGAGAGAGACAGACAGAGACAGAGAGAGACCCTGTAGCGAACGCTGATTGGTAAACGAAAGTTCATGGTTGTGTTTTTAGTATTTCTTGTCGTACAATAGCCGCATTTGTAAACACTCATGAAGTTCCCCCACCAACCAGTGGCCTAAGAAACTTCTGTTCCAGTGCCACTTTGTCTCTCCTTTTGCCCGCCGTCTATCGTTCTACTATGAGATAGACTACAGTGATCACGTGGCTATGTCTCAACATTTACGTGAGAGCAATGGTCTTCATATCGACTGATGCTCTTGTGGAGAGCGTTTTGCCTATGGATATTACGATACCTCAGTTATACGTAAACAGGTATGTTTCTATGGAAATGAAACTGTTTCTTACACAGTATTACTCAAAGTAATTGTGTATCATTTAATATAATTCTAAAAGCAATAAATGAATCACACACATAAACAATAAATATAACAGTATAGGTACCTAGTTGCATAAGTGGCCCCGCGGTGAGCATATAGGGTGATAGTGAACTACACCGAAATAACTTGAGAGATTGTACATGTGACTGACACAAGTAATTTGATATAGGCAATGTGTGGTCGGCGGCTAAACATGAAACAGTTATATGGTGTCAAATGTATTGGTATCAGATGCTGATAAGCCGGTGTTAAAGAAAATCCGGGTGAAAAGTTGCTTTGAGTGTCTCTAAGCATGCTGTCCGAGTATAGAAATATCCATTTTCAGCAGCTCCGTGTCAGCATTCTCTGGATTTAATCCCACAAACATTTCTGACCTACCGAATTAATCACTTGATAATGCGACACTGAACAACGATTAGCTGCCTGCTTGAATTATGTAGCTATTACGTTGTCTAACTACTCTTTTGGCTTGATTATTAACGCCGAAAGCTGCTCTTCGGAAAGTTATGGCTTCGTTCTCTACCATGCTACAGCTGTTCTTTCTTTCTTTCTTTCTTTCTTTCCTTCCTTCCTTCCTTCCTTCCTTCCTTCCTTCCTTCCTTCCTTCCTTCCTTCCTTCCTTCCTTCCTTCCTTCCTTCCTTCCTTCCTTCCTTCCTTCCTTCCTTCCTTCCTTCCTTCCTTCCTTCCTTCCTTCCTTCCTTCCTTCCTTCCTTCCTTCCTTCCTTCCTTCCTTCCTTCCTTCCTTCCTTCCTTCCTTCCTTCCTTCCTTCCTTCCTTCCTTCCTTCCTTCCTTCCTTCCTTCCTTCCTTCCTTCCTTCCTTCCTTCCTTCCTTCCTTCCTTCCTTCCTTCCTTCCTTCCTTCCTTCCTTCCTTCCTTCCTTCCTTCCTTCCTTCCTTCCTTCCTTCCTTCCTTCCTTCCTTCCTTCCTTCCTTCCTTCCTTCCTTCCTTCCTTCCTTCCTTCCTCCCTCCCTCCCTCCCTCCCTCCCTCCCTCCCTCCCTCCCTCCCTCCCTCCCTCCCTCCCTCCCTCCCTCCCTCCCTCCCTCCCTCCCTCCCTCCCTCCCTCCCTCCCTCCCTCCCTCCCTCCCTCCCTCCCTCCCTCCCTCCCTCCCTCCCTCCCTCCCTCCCTCCCTCCCTCCCTCCCTCCCTCCCTCCCTCCCTCCCTCCCTCCCTCCCTCCCTCCCTCCCTCCCTCCCTCCCTCCCTCCCTCCCTCCCTCCCTCCCTCCCTCCCTCCCTCCCTCCCTCCCTCCCTCCCTCCCTCCCTCCCTCCCTCCCTCCCTCCCTCCCTCCCTCCCTCCCTCCCTCCCTCCCTCCCTCCCTCCCTCCCTCCCTCCCTCCCTCCCTCCCTCCCTCCCTCCCTCCCTCCCTCCCTCCCTCCCTCCCTCCCTCCCTCCCTCCCTCCCTCCCTCCCTGTTGTTTTGGATTCAGGGGGTCTCAAAGCATATTTCCGGTAAAATCTCGACATCGAATTTTTGGGTGAAATACAATACTTTCTCTATTTACTAGTAGAAAAAGTAAAGTAGTAAAAGGACTACGGGCGCGCGCGCGCCTGTGTGTGTTTGTGTGTGTGTTTGTGTGTGTGTTTGTGTGTGTGTGTGTGAACAGTATATCTCAAAAATTAAAAGTGGGTTAAAACTATAGTTGATATTTAAGTTTAACATCTTTCAAGGACTCGACACAAAGATTTTGAAGAAAATTCCTAAACCCCAAACTACCCTTTATATGGAATATATTTTGAAACATGATTTTCTGAAAAATAGCGCTAACGATTGTGCCGTAAGTTTAGGGTATTTTTATGGCAAATGAAATGTATATTATGAATTTGGGCGTTGTAGCCCATGCAAGACTGTTTACTCCTGATGACTTTTACATAAGTGGTACAGCGTAACAAACAGACCAAATCTAGCTATATAGAAATGTAGCACAATTTATGGCGAAATACGTTTTTGTAGAGTGAACCGTTTCGGAGATATTCCTTGTTATTTGTGTGAGTTTTGCAATACTTATGCTTTCCTTAAACGTAGGTCGCTATTCACACTTTTATCTTTTGGTCACGCAAAGAGAACAGAATTTCAAAGCCTTCATATAGTGACCAGCTTTAAAGATTTGACTATTGCTCAAAGCGTACTGTATCCCCGTATTCCCCTTGCACCTACAAAATAATTAACAATAATATAATTTCTGTAAATGTTTATCACGAATAACATGGAGATAGAGGAATAAAGTTTGTAAGACCTGTTATCTAATTGTTTTAACTGGCTAACTCGCTTTTCTTGCCCATCGTTTCTTTTAGAATATTTCACACCTAAAGCCTACAATGTTTACCATTACAAACTGTTTACAATATTATTCACGTTTCTACAATTTAATTCTGATCCCCTTTCCTACTAGTTTCCTTTTAATATATGTTCTCTGCTATTGTTTTCCCTATCCCGTATTAACACATTTGTGAACATATACTTGATATTCCCTTGAGCATATGAATTATGTAATTGGTGTTCCCCTGCTAAATATATGACGTGCACTGCATGTGACCGTGTCAGGTGGATAAGTAAAGAATATATGAAGAAAAAGCTACCATAACATTAAACCTCTTTGCCAAAATATGAAAATATGAACAAAATGACCCAAAATATTATGAAGTATACATTTTAAAGCCAAATAACTTAAGTACTTGGAGGAAGTTTAGATTATTTGTTCAAAAATAGATTGTGTAGATTTCCGTCTATATATATTTATAAAGTACCAAATAAAATAGAGCAAACGCCAGTATGTTGATGATGGAGCAATTAAGCTCTCGAAACATGTGCTATTTTACAAAAATGTGAGTGATGTGGTGCCAATAGAACGACCTACGTATATCTTTAAATTTCATGGAATCCATAATCATTGTGAACCTTTCAAATTTAGAAAAAGCATCTGATTATGTGCTCACATGACTTTTTCTACTCTTGTACAAACTATTCTTACAAACACTTATTCCTCTATCTTCTTCGTATTAATCAAGATAGACGTTAATAGAAATGATTCTATTGCTGATTTTCTTGTAGGTGTAAGGAGAATATGGGAATACATGAAGCTCTAAGCGATAGTCAAATAGTTTAACATCTCGTCGCTATGTGATGGCTTTGAAATTCCGTTCTCTTCGAATGATTATGAGATAAAACAACGAATAAAGTATCAGTATTTGTAAAAGTATAGGTATTAGAAAAGTCAGACAAATATCAAGGAATATATCGGAAATAGTTAACTCAAAAGGTATACTTGGCACATATTGTGTGTTTTAGCGAGATGTACAACTTTTGAGGTAAGCTTTGGTTTGCCAGTTATTTAAAGGCCAATCAGATGGAAATGATTTCTGGGGAGATTTCCAAACAAATTGAGACAGACCTTTCATTAGGGATAAAAATATCTTAAACATTTAATCAAAATCGTTAGACATTTTTTAAAAAAATCAACATTTTCACATTATGTTTTATCTAAAGGGTATATCTGGGGTGGGAGGCTTTTCTTTAAATGTTTCGTGTGAACTTAAATATGAAGTTTGGTTTTAACCGCCTTTTCGTTTTTTAGTTATGTTATTCACACACCCCCCCCCCCTCACACACACATTCACAGTCGTTTTTCTTAAATGATTTTTTTTTACTCAGAAAGTCTCAAAACCAGTTTTTGAATGGAGTACAATACCCTTTTTACCTATTCAAAGAAGAAATGGTAGAGAAAGTAAAAAAAAAAAAATTATTATTTATTTATGCCAACAAACTTGGTGTTTTTGAACACACAAGCCGTGTGTGGGCAATGTTTGAGAGGTAGAACTGGCACTTAAAATTCAATGCTACAGCTGGGATTTGAACCACAGACCCTCCCAGTAACTTCTTTTTTCTTGAGAGGTAGAACTGGAACTTAAAAATTCAATGCCAGAGCCGAGATTTGAATCACGGATTTTCCGCTACCTCTTAAGCATTGCGCACACGGTTTGTGTCTTTAAAACACCAGTGGTAAGCTTGTTGGCATAAATACATAATAATTAAAATGCCAGATGTTTACGATATTTTCATGGTAAATGATATTAACATTTTGAATTTTGTGGCTATAGCTCATATAGCCCTGTTAACTTTTGATAACTTTTCCATAACTTGTAAACCGTAAGAGACTGACCAAATCTTACTATACAGAACATTTAATGTAGATTGCGTTAAATTACACAAGTTATGTCCAAGTGCAATTTTTATTATATATATTTCGTGGAGTGAACCATTTCGAAAATTTCCTTGTTTTTTGTGTGAGTTTTGTAACATCTATCTTTTTCTCAAATGGAAGGTCGTTATTAACTTTTTTATCTCTTGGGCAAGCAAAGAGAATGGAATTTCAAAGCCTTCATATAGCGACCAGTTTTAAAAGATTTGACTATTGAAGCGTACTGTATTTCCATATTCCCGTTGCACCTGCAAGAAAGTCAGCAAATTGTATTCCCATATTCCCCTTCTACGTACAAGAAGATCAGCAGCAAGATAATTTCTGCAATTGTTTATCTCAACTAACACGAAGTAAACAGAGGAATAAGAGTTTGTAAGCATAATTAGTATAAGAGTAGAAAAAGTCATGTGAGTAGAACACATCAGATTTTTAAATTACGGTTGTGATTAAATACAATTATTTTACACAAGCATTCTCTCGATTATATTTTAATATCTTCTTCTCTATTTCACGCCTGCTATTTCCATCTATTCCCAAATTACACTCTAGCTTACTATTTTATTTCACTATACTACAGAAACTCAAATATAGTTGATAGTCTTTTGTGCTTTAATATGTTCCATTATTTGTACTGTTTTATTGCAATTTGGAGCGTACAGTTTAAACATCTAAGTGGACACTTTGCAGGTATATTTTGGGAATTTTAATGCATATAAGTCTTTGATCATATTATCAGTTCTGTAGAGTATGCGTGTTTTAGCTTAAGCGGCTGGTTTGCGTGGTAGGTATGAGGCAAAACAGTTGTGCGCGAATGCCCTTAATTAGGAGTGTGTATGTGTATGTCTGTGTGTGTATGTACCTGTGTGTGTACGTGTGCGCGTGTGTGTGTTTGTGTGTCTATCTTAAGCATTCATTAATATTTAATCTATCGTTAGCGTAATTAAGAAAGGTGGAATTATAAAGGGAGCAACCATATGGACTTTAATCATGTAATTTATGAGTGCAGAAAGGGCTAAAGCAGATTGGAGAGTGACGAAAGAAAGCGATTGATTGAGAAATGCCTTTTTGAAAAGAAGATTATCTTAAAAGCTGACCTTAATCACTTAAGTATCTGCAACTTTTCTAAGAATTCAGCTCACAAAGAAACGGATCATAAATGGTATGTGTGTCATCCTTTAATCAGAAGGAACTGAAGTCTAGAACTTCTTAACCTTGTCTAGGTGCCTGATTGTTTCTGCGATGTCAACTATGAAGGGTCCGAGTTCGATTCCCATTGACTGCTCTGATCTTAGGCTTTTCATGGCTTTCCTTGATCGACAGGCGAATATTGGTGTCGTTTCTCATCTAAAATGACTTTCTTTCCAGTGTTTCCCTTCTTCTTCTTCTTCTTCTTCTTCTTCTTCTTCTTCTTCTTCTTCTTCTTCCTCTCCTTTCTTCTTCTTCTTCTTCTTCTTCTTCTTTTTATCTTTCAGGTGTGCTTCTGGGGTTCGTATTGTACGACAATACTGGATAAATGACGGAGAGTGCTTTCTCAAAGGAAAGAGTGCTTCCGGTGGACATTAAAGGGTTGCTTGGTCGATGTGTCGTTCATGGCCCTCTCTAGGCACTACAGTGCCGAAACGGCTCTTCTAGCCCGGAATAGTTAGAGACTTCCGCGCGTCTCTGTGGCCTGTATGCCTGCGGTCGGCAGTCTTCTGTGGTTCCTTCACTTCATTTCCTCCTAGGGTGAGGGTGATAGCGATAATATATCTAAGTTGGTCGCAGTGTGGATGTGTCTCTGCCCGTTTTATAACCTAAACTATAACGGTTATAAAATTCAAGTTACTGTCGTTAATTCAAAATTCTTAAGGATACTAACATGTTATTAAGAGATTTTCTTATCTTATTTGATGTGTATAGAAAGACGAGAAAAAGAATTCGAATTGTGCTTAATCTGTAAGGATATCTTTTGGTTTTTGCACTGTGCAGAAACAATGAAAATTGCTTATATTTAGGGAGTGAGCAAGTTAGGTAAATTTGTAAGAGCAGCGGATGTCATGCTAAGTTCTGTTTGCTTTCAATTCCGATCGTGACTTGAATGTAAATACGTACAATAATATTAATCCTCGTGTCGGTGAAGATTTAAAACGCGGATCTACCGAAATTGCAACATTTCCACTCGCCTCTTTGCTTGAGATAAAATTAGGCATTTCTGATATATCTAAAACCAAATAGAAGCCAGCCGTTTTCCGTTGCCACTCGTTTTTTATTACACTGCCATCGCATAGGGTCTCTTTTCAAGTAGGCATTCTTCATGCACAATTTAACAAAATACGAGGAATTGTACTCAAAGGGTACGTTTCTTAAGCTGCCTGAGGGTCCGAAACTGCTGTATTCTATTTTAAGCTGCAATGACTTGTTTATTGGGGCGCCAAATTATATGCTATTATTTTTAGACTATAGATTATTTGTTGCATTTGAGTTAGTGTTATCTTTTCAGACTTTGTATTGTCAGTGTTGGAGTATATGCGAGTGTATTTAATATATCATGTATTTCTGTTATGGTTCCGAATTGTCCCGGTGGAATTGGGCACGGGAATATATTTGTACTGTAAAGGTGTAACGAGAAACCACCTTGACCACCTATGAAACCATTTCTGTTTTGCTTAAATTGGTGCTTCTATTTAGCACTATTGATGTAATTTCCAAAGGAGTGTATCTTTTCATATTTGTCAAGATTATATCTAGTGTACATGAATAAAGCAACCTAAAGCTATCCCGCTGTCATTATTACAAAGTGGGCATTCTCATACGCTGTAGGCTTGCCGTATGCGTGTTCCCCACATGATCGAACTTCCACCTAATATTGGCTTCTCCATCTTGTTGATGTGATACGCAGTTACGAAGGAAACCCTGTCTTCAACCAGATAGGATCGACCATTTTGCTGAACAAAAGATCAGAATGGACGTCACATACAAGAACATTCATTAGATAAGCTTAGTTATGTGGCGGTTTGTAGCTTTTGGTTTATACATTGCACTTAATTCGTTGGTACTTAATGATGGCGTCTTGTTTATTATTAGTATATTAGGTATACTGTGTGGGTTGGTTTTGTCTCGGCTGTGATAATGCTCAGCAGTCGAACATGTATCTGTAATCAGGTGGTGGCGGGAAAGAAAGGCAGGAATTATGAAATTGTTCTGGCATGTTGTGGAAATTATTATGTACACATGAACAAGTCTATATTACAGATAAACCACAAACTTTACACGTAGGTACTTGTTATACTTGTACATACAATTGGTTCACACTACTATTGTTGTTACCTAACTACCGTCAAAGCGTCCGCTCTATACGAAGACTTGTGTACTACTGGCGTCTCTCGCTGAGACAACGCTCATGGAGTTACCCTGTAGTCCCGGGTCTCCACATGCCACAATTCGTCCCAATAATCACACCCAATACCTAATTGTGCACCTGTTTTGAATACATTGTTAACTATTCTTCAAATATGCCTATTTATATATAGACTATCACAATACTCTGTACAATTAGTGTTGTCACAAACTTATACGAATCAATTGCTACATGTTCAATTTAATACTGTCACATTTACAACAAAATTATATATGGTTTGACAAACAGTATTATATATAATAGCTTTTCAAACTTATTTCACATACTTTAACAGTTTTCATCGTATGATAACTGCTTGGTATTACCACATAAATGCTACCAACCACGAAGATAGAGGTACTGCCATGTAAAGCATCCTGATTGTGAAAATAGCATACAAGTCACGAGTCGCCACTGCCTGTTACCCACTAAGATCTTCTCTTGGTATAGCTTCTGGATGTGTCCGATCCTTTCCTTAGCTTCTTTTCGCAGCAGTGCAAAATTTTGTTTTGGTTTACAATATAGTACAAGACCTCTTGCAAGGCATATAGAATTCTACTATTCTACCGCTCTATTTCCCTTAAGAAATTGTATATTTCTTGCCATATGTATATTTATTTTGGCAAAACATTTCATTACATGGGAAGGCTCTGATTATAGAGCAATATATGTTTTCCGTCCTCCAGTAGCTAACAAATAGTAAAACACCAACTTTGCTTCACGGGTTTTCCCGAAACAGTGTGTTAATTTCTTTAGGGGCCGATCACTGAATTTTCGAAAACCCGTATGTTCTTCTGAGTGTTTTGAATATTTTGACATTCTCTGTAGGTGTAAAGAACAGTGATTGAGGCTATTTAAAACATAAAACTTTCATGATTTATAACAAAATTTCAAATTTATGTTCCTTATTAAGCTATAGAATAAGTTTTGTGAGAAATGATTTTAAAGTAATTGATTTTCGTTCTCTAGAATTGTGAGTTTCGGTTTTTGAAAAACTATTAACTTATTGAATATCAAGTATTAACATATAATGATGAAGCTGTTACCGAATTTTCACCCTGACAGCTTAAAAATTGCATCGTACGGACCATTTTAAATGCTGAAAAATGTCTAGAACAGCGATGTCCAACCTTTGCGAAAGGGAGGAGTGTTGGTTTACCTCCTTCCAACATAGGACCTTGCCCTGTGCTGCAATGGCGGGTTGGTGACACGTAAGTTGCGTTTGATGTACGAAAGCAGTTTCAAATCTTATGCAATAAACATCTGTTCCTTAGTGATTTCTTTGGTATTGCTTAGGTTTAAGAAGTCTGAAAATCTTTGACATAACCTTAGAAGATCCATCAAGTGATCGTTGGATAACATATTACGATAGAGACTTTTATTATAGTTCAATTTGGAGAAATTCTGTTTGCAAAGATATGTAGAGCTATACTCACTCTTATACTCACTATTCTTGCAAATGGTTATTTATCTATCTACTACATTTTAATCGACATAATCATTTTCAGAAATTGCCTTATTACGGGGTGAGTGAGTTTTGTTTAAGGGCCCGTCAACAACTAGGTCATTAGGGCCCGTTGCCTTATTACGAATATTCTTGTAGGTACAAGGGGAATGAGGGAATACAGTAGGCTTTAAGCGATAGTGAAATGTTTTAAGAGCTGGTTGGCATGAAATGCCTTTGAAATTCCGTTAGGTTTGCAAGGCCAAGGAATGAAAAAACGAATACATATTCCTATATCGAAAAAGGCATAATTATTGGCAAATTCAAATAAATAAGAAAGAACATCTCGTAAGTGGTTCACCCAAAAGAAAAAATAAGTATTTGACACAAATTATGTGTTTGAACAAGATCCGTAATTTTTATGTAGTATGCCGTTGTCTGTCTCTCACTGTTGACCATTTATGTAAAAGTCATCCAGAATGAAGCGGTCTTCTGAGGACATTCGAAGAAAATTCAAGGTATGACTTAGAAACTTCCATTGGATCGTCCGTTTGTGTCCGTCACTGGATACTGACTGCTTCTGCCTCCTACTGGGAAGTGAAGTGGGTTATTGCCGCTCGCTGCGTAAGGTTCTCCAAAGAGAAAATTTTGGACATCCCTGATCTAGAATACAACCACCAAGAAAAAATCACCGCAACATTTACTGTGAAAAATTGGTAGTTTGCTTAAGAAGTATAATTTAGAACCTGCTCTACATATGTGCAGCTAATTCAACAAAAAGTTTTCCAGAGATCAAGGTAAAATATGTGATAAATATCAGAAAAGACTTCAAATGCGCAATCTACTCTGGATTATTTAAATCATCACCTGACTCCCTCTTTCCAATAATTACCAAATATTTACACATCAATGTCCATAATGAATTGGGCAGAATAATAAGTTAAAATATCTAAATTATAAACCTTCATAATTGTGTACCAAATTTCACATGAATAATTGTGGAGTGTTTAAGACACCATTATGTAATAATTACCTATACATCGTTTCTGAGCTTCAGCCAGTGACGCCGTGGCTTAGGGGTTTAAAGCATCTGTATCGTAAACACAAAATCGGGGGTTCAAATTTCTCCGGTGCCAAGCTCCTGAGGAGCATTAATTTTTCTCCTTCCAAAGTGAGATTGGCAGTTTTATTTCGTGGCACACGAGCTATCAATACTTTTGATCTTGGAACATGAATTATTAGGTATTAAGCATTATTTCCTCCATAAACGGAAAACGGTGCTACACACTGGACACACAGATGGCTTTAGCGATTTACACAAAGTGGGTATTCAATTTATTGCTCCACAAAAAGAAGCTTCTTATTCAACAACTCCTTTCTAACTTGCATTGTTGTTTTATCAAAGCACATCCGTTTCCAAGCATTTGTTTTCTGTGAAATTTTATTGTACGTAATATTTGAAAACTAATAGCAATTTAATTGCTGGTGCTAAGACACAATGAAAGAAGTTTCTTTGAGTGAGGGTGAAGTGGAGGTTTCTTATTCTCATGCTAGAACGTTTTATTCGAAAACATGAAATATACTAAGAAGTGGACCATCAAAGAAAAGCTTTTAAAGCATACTGAAGTTGCTGATGTGTTTTAGCGAAGAGCAAAAGGGTTTTCTTCGATTAAATGCATGATCGACCAATTTCATAAGGTGCTGATAACAGTGGAAACTGAATCATTGCAGTCCGGTATGGCCGTTTCCAGGTTGATAGTTGCAATTTTGACAAGAATGAAGTGCCTGATGCAACCTAGGAATACTTTTTTAAGAGTACTGATGTTTCTAGATGAACGAAGTACCCACAATAAGTTTTTTTTTGTAGTGTTTAACACCCACTTTTACTACTACGGCACCGTAGGCGGTGACACTGATGATACATGGAATGAAGATGGAGCATCGGTTGAATGAGATGGCGGGGGAAACCGGAGAACCCGTAAGAAACCCACCCCAGCGCCGCTTCGTCCACCACGAATCCCACATGTGGTTACCTGGGATCGAACCCGGGCTACTTTGATGAGAAGCGAATGGTCCAACCACCCCACCAAGTGAACATATTATGGTCCCACAGTAATTCTCCCACAGAAGAAATTTTTAGATTGGTAAGAGAAGCAAAATCTGGAATTCAAGCCAACATGAGCGTTAAACTTCACTATTGATCCAAAAATACAAGTGATTTAGGATAAAATACCTTGGCCTCAGTGTACATTTACAACAAAACTACGAGATACGAAGCAGACCACGAGACATCTAAATTGTTACCGCCAGTCTTCACTGAAGTATCTGGTATAGATGCAGAAATGGCTTAGCACGTTGTTGATAAAGAGTCTTTAATTGCTAATTGACTATAATTTATTTTGAACTGCAACACAGCCGCGCAATATTTGTATTTGTTTGGATGTCATTTTGAAAGTACTTCGCAAAATGGCGCAAGAAGTAGCGCTTTTGCCTGTGTGATGGACGCAATAATAAGTTAAAATTCCTAAATTATAAACTTCTCTCATTGTGTAGAAAGTTTCACTGATCGGTTCCTTTAAAAGTCTTCTCCAGCTTTATCAAAACTCATGCGCATATCTGTGAGTTTTATAAGCACACACTTCTGCAGGTTGTATCATTATTGGTGTCAAAAACTTTCAGGACGCCCTCCCAACATGAAAACAATAAAGAATGGCATGTGGCCACGGGTAGGACATTCTTTATTACAGAGTAATTAAGATCATTGCCCCTTCGTTGACACCAATAATAGTTCATGGAGTTAAATTGCTATCTGCTGTTTTCTGATTTATCTTGTAATTCACAAACAAAAAATATCTTCCGACTCATATCATATGAACTCGTTTTATCGTTTGGATGTTAGGAGGCCGTCCCTAAAATATTTGACAGTAATAAACATATATAGTATTATTAAACTTTTCCCGTTGCTCTCTATTTTAAAGCTCCAACATTATTTATTATAAATTGAACACATTAAAACCGAGAAGGACACACTTAACTGACAGCCTTCACGCACAATTAATACTACCTATTTACGCGAGAACACCAAATAAATTACAGTTTAACAAACTAAAAAGAAAAAAAGAAAAAACAACCACGCTTTACAAAATGGGAAATTGAAAATAAATTTTTGGTACGAGCAGTTTTCTATATAGCGACATGAATTCCACTGGTTCATTAAAATTGAAAAATTTAAATAATTATTAACAAAATAATAAATAATATTCTAGAAAAGCTTGGGGTGCTCCTTGCGATATTTTTATCATATTATTACATTTATAAATTGCTACCTATGAACTACTTATAACATTTGATGTCAGGCATCCGACGTTTTTTGCAATAAAATGTATTATTTTCTTATAAACTGCTTATTTAAAATTTAAAATAATAACGAACCAGTGGACAATAGAGCTATAGAACTCTGCCAAGGGGCAGAAACGGAAAACAATACAAGGTGTTACTAAATTCTCAGCCAATAACCAATCGTGCTTTTCGTACTTTTCAGAAATTCAACTTGCTATTGAATGCTCTAATTTTCGTGTTAACCATTTGACTTATATGAAAGTTTGGCGTAGGCCGTCCTATTCGTTTCACTTCAGACTTTTGTTCAACACTGCCCTGAGAAAAGGCTCTTATCAACAAAGATTGTGTGATATTCATTATGCGACCTGGAAACTAACCTTCTAATATAGAATCTTAAACGTACACAGGAACAGTACAACACGATATACAAGCTTATATTATTATAGTGAGCTAGACACATATCAAAGTGCCACAATCTCCTACGAGCTTCAAGTAATAATACGGTCAACAAAGAACAGCAGCCACGATTCAAACTACCACCAAATTACTAAGCCGTACAATAGACAAGGAGCAAGGTTGGTAAACCTCATTTAAGCAACGTATAAGAAGCCACTCCAATTTCTTCATCTCCCCGCAAAGCCCGCGGAGCCCATGGTTGGGCTCACCATGCCTAAAACCTTGGTTGACTCTGCTGCAAACCTTTCGATCTCCTACAGTTAACATTCGTTTATTTCACTACAATAGCCTGCTGCAGCCGCTAATTAACCCATTTAAAATTTATTATTTGTATATTAAACAATGCAAATATGTACAATATAATGCCCAAATGCCACAGTTGTATATGGAAAATCAGTGACTGTAGCGCAAATCTTCAATTTTATGGAGAAACTGCCGCTGCTTAACAATATCATGCTTTTGGAATGGATATAGCTACCTTTGTTAAGGTACTGTTGCTATTAAATGGAACACTTGGGATATACAGGGCCCTATACTCGTCGTCACGAACGAAGGTGGTTGCGCAGAAGACAAATATCCAGCGACGTCACAGTCACGTGTCTTCTAGCCAATCAGGTGTAGTCTGTTTCAGGGCGCGTGTGAGAGTACTTACCTATAATTTAACAGTGAAATTAAATAATTCTGAACAATTAGTCCACTACATTGTGTGATAGTAAGTTCGTTAAGAGATCCGAAAATGGCAGGAGCAGAATAACGTAGCGTTATTCACAGTCAAGCCAGAGAAATGGTAAAAATGGTATATAATGTCTACAAATACTTCCTGAGAAGGATGAGAAACAGTTGCAACGCAGCCCTTCCCCTATTACCCCTACCTGTGCGTTATACGTCATTTACCGCCATCGTTCCTGACGGCTACTCTAATAACTAGGGCTCGGAAGTTGATGAAATATCATCTTTTTTCTGAGACATCACAGAGAATGCAGGATGCGATATAAACTCGTTTGCCTTAAATACGAAACGATATAGCCTAATTTTATTTTGCATTTTTTGCATTTTTAATGTGTAGTGGTCATTTTTAAGGAAATTTTGCACATTTTGCTGCATTTCCCCCCTTTGTTACTTTTGAACGAAATTTTTTACTATACAGTGAAGATGCGGTTAGTTTATTGAATTCTACTACATCTACTGTATCGTTTCCTTACGATAGCAGCAGTCTTGTTTATCACTCATGGTTGTGTGAATGCTAATTAAGACATAGTTGTTTACTGCATTGCAGCTTCTGACCTAACTGGAATGATTCAACGAAGATTATTTTACACTTAGGTCGTCCCGTGAGCCTGTGTGCAGGTGCTCAGTAATCAGAATGCACAGTACCAGAAACAGATTAGTTTGTTTCGCGAAAGTTCAACTGTGAAATGCCGAAAGTAAAGGACGGCAGACAAAGTTTTTTGTGAAAGTTAGTGACTGAATTTGGTGACAGTGTATTTTCTACAGATGGAAGTATACTATGTTGCAAGTTGTGTGAAGTTAAAGTAAGTGCAGAGAAACGTTTTACAGCAGCATATCGGCCGCGAAAAACACTTAAAGGCAAAAACAATTGCACGTTCAAGGGAAAGAAGAATATCATAATTACTTCTCAGTGAAAGCGTGCGGGAATCATCCAAAAAAATCAGCTTTTTATACAGATCTCTGTAAAGCACTAGTTTCAGTCAATATCCCATTAGCAAAGATCAATAATGCTGGCCAAACATTCCAGATGAATCCAATCTTAGAATAGGTTACTTGCAAAGTTGTTACGAAGATACAATAGGCAAAATCCGTGATTTGGTAGGAAATAAGAAAATATCTATTCAAGATGTTCTCGGGCTTCGAGCCAGGTGTAGTGATGAAGAGCCATCGACGTTTCGGGAGTGTACATCCCTCCCATCATCAGGATGATGAATGACTAGGAAGAGTGAAGGGACCAGTGCTCTTCCTAGTCATTCATCATCCTCATGATGGGAGGGATGTACACTCCCGAAACGTCGATGGCTCATCACTACACCTGGCTTGAAGCCCGAGAACATCTTGAATATGTTCGTCGCCAGGAAAGCTTCAAATCAAGAAAATATCTAGATGAGACGAGTGATAAATAGGGGCGTTATGTTGCTAATGTTGTTATTGGTACATTGGAAGCTGGCACTCCTCCGAGAACCTTTCTTCTTACGTCCGAAGTTACTGAGAAGGTTAACCACCAATCTATTTGCAAATTTTTTCATCAAAGCATGTTTCTTTTGTGGCCACAGGGCATAAAGCATGAACATGTTTTGCTTTTGGTAACAGACGCCGCCAAATATATGGCGAAATCTGGCACAGCAATTAAATCATTTTATACAAAAGTGGTTCACGTCACATGCATCGCTCATGTGCTTCATAGAATGTGTGAACTAGTGCATGAAAAATTTCAGAGAGTTAACAAATTAATATCAAATGTAAAAAAGGTGTTTCTGAAATCTCCTTCAAGAATAAGACATTTTCGTGAAATTGCTCCTGATCAACCTTGCCACCTGAACCAATAGTAACATGGCACATGGATCAGAGCGTGTACTTACTATTGCGAAAATTTCGATATAGTGAAATCAGTAGTTGACAGATTTGGCAGAGACAGTGCGGCTTCCATAGCAATTTCTCAAGACTTACTGACTGATGCTCAAATTAAGGGAAGCCTAGCATATACCAGTGCAAACTTCTTAATTTTGGCAGAAACAATACTAACGTAGTTAGAGAAAAGACATGCTAGCGTACATTCAGTTATTCAAGAGACCAAAGATGCCGAAGAAGGTTTACAACGATGTGTTGGACAAATTACACAAGAAGTTAGTGAGAAATTAAAAAAAAAAAAAAAAAAAAAAAGAAAACGTTTTGGGAAAGAACAGTGGGTACCAGTCAATGTGTAAAATCGAAAATATGCTGCAAGGTGAAAATTTCTACGTTAGTGTTTTTGAAGAAGATTTTTCACCAGGGGACCTTGGTCATTTCAACTATGCGCCCATGACATCAGTTGATGCAGAGTGGAGTTTTTCAATGTACAGGAATGTTCTCCAAGATAACCGGCGATCCTCCAAACCTGAGACGTTACGAATTGCGACGGTTCTCTATTGCAATGCTGAATAAGAGATGTCAATAAATATTATTTTATCATGATAGTTAAATGTGCATGGGCTGGATAAATTTATTTTTGCCATCAAAACATTGGCCATTTTTAAGCATTTTAATAGGAAAATGTCAAAAATGTAAGATCATTTTTAGAAAAAAAATAACGTCATTTTTTTCTTCATTTTAAGAACATTTTATAGGTCCTTTTTCGTAGATTTTTAGGTCATCAACTTCCGAGCCCTACTAATAACTGTGGAGAAAAACACTACACTGCTACACTTACCAAACTGCTAACACCACCCCCACCAACTCCACCACCACCATCACCACCACCACCGCCATTACCGCCACCACCACAACCACCACCACCATCACCACCACCGCCATTACCGCCGCCACCACCACCATCACCATCACCACCACCATCACCATCACCACCACCGCCACTACCGCCACTACCGCCGCCACCACCACCACCATCACCACCACCACCATCACCACCACCATCACCACCACCACCACCACCACCACCATCACCACCACCACCGCCACTACCGCCACCACCACCACTACCGCCACTACCACCACCACTACCGCCACCACCACCATCACCACCACCGCCACTACCGCCACCACCACCACTACCGCCGCCACCACCACCACCACTACCGCCACCACCACCACCAACACCACCACCACCATCACCACCATCACCACCACCACCACCGCCACTACCGCCACCACCACCACCACTACCGCCGCCACCACCACAACCACTACCGCCGCCACCACCACTACCGCCGCCACTAACGCCACCACCACCACTACCGCCGCCACCACCACCACCGCCACTACCGCCGCCACCACCACCACCACCACTACCGACACCGCCACCGCCGCCACTTCCGCCACCGCCACCACCGCCACTTCCACCACCACCACCACTACCGCCGCCACCACCACCACCACTACCGCCCCCACCACCACCACCACCACCGCTACCGCCGCCACCACCACCAACACCCACCACCACCCACCACCACCTCCACCACCACCACCATTACTAGCATTGCTACTGCTACTACTACTGCTACTACTATTACTACTACTTCTAACAAACCACTACCACAAAAAACGTGGGCTATGGGGCTACCACATACCGGACAATCAGCGTAACATCGACCTAAATCTACTTCAGAAGCGCGTTCCATTATCTCAAGAAGTGTTAAGGACTAATGGATCACTCGATATTGTTGGAAATCATAAAAGATAAACACAAAGTACAATGGGAACAATATACAGTTCTCTAAAATGTACAAATTATTATCGATAACTTTTCCCGTTTCCTAAATTTTCGATTTAGTATGTTTAACTTTTCTTCATTTGATGTTACCTATTTACAATAACATGTTTTGAAATCTTCTCTGTTCCCTTTTTGCTGAAGGTAAATGGCAAAGTAAATTGTGATATAAACTATGTTGTGTTACGTAGCAAAGTGTCCGAATATTAAACCATTTCTAAGAAAACTTATATCTCGATAAACGTAAAGAGGATGAAGCAATCAACTTCTAGAAAAGTAATTTAATAATTAACCCACATACAACTATAAGATATCTCTGTGAATTGGCAATAGGCGTAGGAAGAGAAATCTCTTTTGTTTCCTATGCTCAATAATGTAACGAAAGTCCTTTTTTAAAGAACATTAGTACAATTATAGATAGGTAAGTGCAATTATTTCCTAATTGTTAAACAGAAACAGGACTCGTTTCCCCTTCCTTGTATTTGCTCGTATTAATGTTTCACTATGTGACAATGCGTACAGATTCCACATATATTATTAAAGTACATATATTCCTTCCTTTGATTTTTCGTGGTAGAAACATTTTAGATTTAAGTATTGTATGGCTAGTAAAAATGAAGTGCTTGAGTGTTGGCAATAAATGATTTAAAATTCTGACTCTGGCGAGAGCAGTGTTACATTACTTTGATGTAAAGAAAGACAAAAGCCATACTCATCTACGCGATCCCTCTCTTTAATTTCCTGCATGGACGGTGGTTGTAACTTTTTCATTGAGCGAGCGCAAAGTTCCAAATTGGGCCGTTTAAGGAATTTGCCGCTATAAGTCCCCATTATTCTTATCAACTTCGCTGAAGCATGTAGAGTAATCCAGCTAAAGGACTCTGGTACAGACTATTAACAGTAAATGGGATGGGGAAGACCAAGGAAGTCGTAAACATGGACTCGCCTCCATCTCGACGATGGGAACACGAACTGCTGTCTTGGAGACTTAATCCAGAGTAAAGCAACCATATGTAAGTCGTCTCTTCTACCAATTTAGTTGCAATGACGCAGAAGGAAAAGCCTAGTGTTCACAACATTGAAGCATTTTAACCCTGGCTCTTTCTTAATGAACGCGCTTGTCTCTCTGGTAATGGGAGTGCTTTACGTTCGGTTATTCAGACAAAATATATATCCGAGTATGAAACTAACTTTGATCATGCTCGAATTGCTCCTTTATATCAAGTAACTAAGTGTCTTACCCGATGTTTTACCGCTATAGATTTTAAATTCCAACGACAAAAGAATTAATTGATTTCATTTAACACCCACGTTCTTTATGAAACTATAGTCTAACAAACAAGAAGGTTCTCTTTAATAATGAAGTCTCCGCTTCACTACCTATATTCGTTATTTGATATAGTTCCGTCTATTCCAAATAACGGATGAAACATCGAAGGATTGTTTGAACTCCTGAAGTTTTCCCAGACAGTCTTCCAAGTTCTAGAAATGTTGCATAGTCTATAACTTCTCTTTAGAGGTGGAAGAATCTCGGTGAGAATGGTCAAGTTACTTCAACATAGATCTAGTTGTACAAATTTTAATATTCAGTATCTTCTTTTTGGTCCTTTAGTTATGTAATAACTAGAAGGAGGGTAGTAAACTGCCAGAAGCCGCAAGTTTAGTGCACTGTTGCTTTCTCGCATGTTCAAGCTGCAGACATCCGCTGATATGTGTGCATATACGACGGCTGCGTGGTACCGGTTACCTCATTCATATTCCGTGCCCAACTTACCTGTATCGCTTGTGATTGCACACAACATATGCAACGAAATAATATTCCGCACTCCCAGACTACCAGTTTAACATCTTTGGGACCATAGAGGAATTATCAAAATTAGTTGAGTTTTTTTTTCTTCCCCTTCTTTCCCAGATTATCTACATGCACAAACAAAATTTTTGTCCTTATAATATTAGCACACATTTAGTATGTGCTGCGAATGAACTTAGTTCTAACATTATACAAATAAAATAAAACAAAATTTCCTTAAATGCGAAGGTTTGACATACATAAACTTCAGCCCATAGATGCATAAAAGTAACAGTGACACTGTTTCATCCCTTACACATCTGTACTATTTGATAACTGACAAAGAAAGAAATATAACATGGGAGTGGCGATAGTTTTTAAGTTCTGTCTTTTGTTCGTTGTTACATCAATTTATTATTATTATTATTATTATTATTATTATTATTATTATTATTATTATTATTATTATTATTATTATTATTATTATTATTATTATTATTATTATTATTATTATTATTATTATTATTATTATTATTATTATTATTATTATTATTATTATTATTATTATTATTATTATTATTATGATTATGATTATGATTATGATTATGATTATGATTATTATTATTATTATTATTATTATTATTATTATTATTATTGTTGTTGTTGTTGTTATTGTTGTTATTGTTATTGTTGTTATTATTATTATTATTATTATTATTATTATTATTATTATTATTATTATTATTATTATTATTATTATTATTATTATTATTATTATTATTATTATTATTATTATTATTATTATTACAGTTTTGTTGTATAGCTACGCTGTCAATTGCCAGGACCATATCAGTGTCGCCGGTGTGCCGGAAGTTTTTCCCGCAGGAGTTCTTTTACATGCCAGTAAATCTACTCATATGGAACTGTCGTTTTTAAGCACACTTAGAAACCATTGGTCTGGGCCGGATTTGAACCCTTGACCTTGGGATTAGTGGGCCAGGGTCTAACAAACTGAGCCACCCAGACTGACATTGTTGCATCAAGGCCCTGCAATAAAATGTATTCGACTTTTACTTAAACTCAGCAAAGTGCAGCAATTACTCGTATTTATATTGTGTCGAACAAAAATGAATACTTCGCTTGTTAACGATGCCGTCAGTTACCTGGATACCACCAGTGCCGTTAGTGTGCCGAAGTTTCGTCCCACTGGAGTTCTCTCACATACCACTAAATCTGCTAACATGGAGCTGTCGCTTTAAAGCACACTTAAAAGCTATCGATTTGCGCCGAGTTTAAAGCTCGACTTGGGCATCAATAAGTCAGCGCCCAATCAACTGAACTACCAGTACAGAAATGGAGTAGCACCTATTTTCTACCACATGCCCTTGCCAACAAGAATCCAAGTCCATCAATGGCTCCGCTAATCCTCTTTTTCTTTTAGTAATTTATGAAATGAAATTAGAAGTGTTTTATGCACCCATGTCGTTTCCCCCAGAACGAACTAGCTTTTCAATGCTGAAAGAATTATCAAACTCGTTTGAGTGGTTTCTGAGATTAACTAACATACACGAACACCACTTCTCGCTTTATAATATTAGCACACATAAGGATTAAACACTGTGGCTTTGTAACCCATTGTATCGTTTATAATGTTCAAGCCTATTTATAATTCCTGGTATTTCTAAAACCTGTCTTAAAATGCGCGTTAGATTGTACTTAATGCACAATTCTGTTTTAATTACGCACCTATGAAGGTTACTGGAATTATTGCCTCAGACGTTATTGTCATATTTTGGATGTAATATGTGCGATTAATATGGCATCTTTAGTTTTTCATAAAATGAGTTCTAACATTCTAACTTAATCAATCACTTCGAATTCTGGTGCTCCCCTTCCATCTCTGCTGGTCCTATACTTCCCGAAACTGTGTGAAGTGTACAAGCAAAAGCGGTACATTTGATTAGTTTCTCAAGTACTCATTAATCGAAAATTCACTGCCAGGCTGACGCGATATTTTCAAGGTAAGGTATTTCTTATAGTATCTTGTGTGAATACCTGAACTACAGGATATCTATTAGCGGCACCGACGGCTTCATGAACTAATTAATGTGCATATATATATATATATATATATATATATATATATATATATATATATATATATATATATATATATATAACATGTTTGTATTTTTTTTTTTTTTAACTTTCTCTACTAGCAAGTACAGGGAGTATTGATTCCACCCAAACATTTGATGTCGAGATTTCAACGGAAATATATGTTTTGAGGCCATCTGAATAAAAAGCGCGTGTGTGAGAGTGAGTGTATGTGTGTGCGCGTGCATACGCGCGCGCGCGCGCGTGTGTGTGTGTGTCTGTCTATGTGCCTGTTAGTCTGTGGACAGCATAATTCAAATTCGAAAAGTCGTTAAAAACCAAAGTTGGTAGTTAAGTTTAATGTATTTCAAGATTACAACACGAAGATTTTGAAGACAATTGCTTCACCCTAAACTACCACTTACATGGAAAATTTTTCGAAAATATTTATTTTCTTTAAAATGGCTCTAATGATTTTGAGTAAAATGACATGTTTAAGACATCTATATGACAAATAAAATGTATGTTTTCAAATTTCTGGCTTAATAGTTATACAATTATTAGGATACACCCAGAAGCTTGGTGGAAAAGATGTGTGCCTAAGTGTGTATGTGCCTAAACTCATGTGTGTGCGTGACCGTGTGCGCGTGCGTGTGAATGTGAGTGTGCGTGTGCATGTGAGTGAGTGTGTGTATGTATGTATGAATTTATGTGTGTGCGTGTGTGTATGTGTGTATGTGTGCATGTGTGCATGGATGGACAGACGGACGGATGGACGGATGGACGGAGGGGCGGATGGATAGATGGAAGGACGGAGGGAGGGACGGACGTACGGACGGAAGGGTGGTTGGGTGGGTGGACAGATGGACAGACGGATGGACGGATGGACGAACGGACGGATAGACGGATGGATGGACGGACGGACGGATGGACGGATGGACGGAAGGACGGATGGACGGACGGATGGACGGATGGACGGATAGATGGATGGATGGATGGAAGGACGGATGGACGGACGGATGGATGGATGGAAGGACGGAAGGATGGATGGAGGAATGGAAGGACGGAGGGATGGACGGATGGACGGATGGAGGGATGGACGGATGGACGGATGGAGGGATGGACGGATGGATGGAAGGACGGAGGGATGGAAGGACGGAGGGATGGACGGATGGACGGATGGACGGATGGACGGATGGAGGGATGGACGGATGGATGGATAGACGGATGGACGGATGGACGGATGGACGGACGGATGGACGGACGGATGGACGGACGGACGGATGGATGGACGGACGGACGGATGGATGGATGGATGAAAGGACGGAGGGATGGGAGGATGGACGGATGGACGAATGGACGGATGGACGGAAGGATGGACGGACGGATGGACGAATGGACGGATGGACGGAAGGATGGATGGATGGAAGGACGGAGGGATGGACGGATGGACGGATGGACGGATTGACGGATGGACGGATGGATGGATGGATGCAAGGATGGAGGGATGGACGGATGGACGGATGGACGGATGGACGGATGGACGGATAGATGGATGGATGGATGGAAGGACGGATGGACGGACGGATGGATGGATGGAAGGACGGAAGGATGGATGGAGGGATGGAAGGACGGAGGGATGGACGGATGGACGGATGGAGGGATGGACGGATGGACGGATGGACGGATGGACGGATGGACGGATGGAGGGATGGACGGATGGATGGAAGGACGGAGGGATGGAAGGACGGAGGGATGGAAGGACGGAGGGATGGACGGATGGACGGATGGACGGATGGACGGATGGACGGATGGACGGATGGATGGATAGACGGATGGACGGATGGACGGATGGACGGATGGACGGACGGATGGACGGATGGACGGACGGATGGACGGATGGATGGATGGAAGGACGGAAGGATGAATGGAGGGATGGAAGGACGGAGGGATGGACGGATGGACGGACAGATGGGCGGACGGATGGACGGACGGATGGACGGACGGATGGATGGATGGAAGGACGGAAGGAGGGATGGGTGGACGGACGCACGGACGGATGAACGGAGGGACGGATGGATGGACGGACGGACAGACGGACGGATGGACGGACGGACGGAAGGATGGACGGACGGACGGACGGACGGACGGATGGACGGACGGACGGATGGATGGACGGATGGACGGACGGACGCATGGATGGACGGACGGACGGATGGATGGATGGATGAAAGGACGGAGGGATGGGCGGATGGACGGATGGACGAATGGACGGATGGACGGAAGGATGGACCGACGGATGGACGAATGGACGGATGGACGGAAAGATGGATGGATGGATGGATGGAAGGACGGAGGGATGGACGGATGGACGGATGGACGGATTGACGGATGGACGGATGGATGGATGGATGCAAGGACGGAGGGATGGACGGATGGACGGATGGACGGATGGACGGATGGACGGATGGACGGATGGACGGATGGACGGATGGACGGATGGACGGATGGACGGATGGACGGAAGGACGGATTGACGGATGGACGGATGGATGGATGGATGGATGGATGGATGGAAGGACGGATTGACGGATGGACGGATGGATGGATGGATGGAAGGATGGACGGATGGACGGATTGACGGATGGACGGATAGACGGATGGACGAACAGACGGATAGACGGACGGATGGACGGACGGACGGACGGATGGACGGACGGATGGACGGACGGACGGACGGACGGATGGACGGACGGACGGGCGGACGGATGGACGGATGGACGAATGAACGGATGGACGGAAGGATGGATTAATGGATGGAAGGACGGAGGGATGGACGGGTGGACGGATGGACGGGTGGACGGACGGACGGATGGACGGATGGACGGACGGGCTGATGGATGGATGGAAGGACGGTGGGAGGGACGGATGGACGGACGCACGGACGGATGGACGGACAGATGGGCGGACGGATGGACGGACGGATGGACGGACGGTTGGATGGATGGAAGGATGGAAGGAGGGATGGGTGGACGGACGCACGGACGGATGAACGGAGGGACGGATGGATGGACGGACGGACGGACGGACGGACGGATGGACGGTCGGACGGATGGACGGACGGACGGACGGATGGACGGACGGACGGACGGATGGACGGGCGGACGGGCGGACGGATGGACGGATGGACGAATGGACGGATGGACGGAAGGATGGATTAATGGATGGAAGGACGGAGGGATGGACGGGTGGACGGATGGACGGGTGGACGGACGGACGGATGGACGGATGGACGGACGGGCTGATGGGTGGATGGAAGGACGGTGGGAGGGACGGATGGACGGACGCACGGACGGATGGACGGACAGATGGGCGGACGGATGGACGGACGGATGGACGGACGGATGGATGGATGGAAGGACGGAGGGAGGGACGGGTGGACGGACTGACGGATGGACGGACGGACGGACGAATGGATGGAAGGACGGAGGGAGGGACGGGTGGACCGACGGATGGATGGATTGGTGGGCGGATGGACGGACAAACGGACGGATGGACGGACGAATGGATGAACGGACGGACGGGCGGACGGACCGATGGACGGACGGACGGATGGAAGGATGGATGGACGGACGGATGGACGAAGGGATGGACCGTACGGATGGATGAACGGACGGACGGGCGGACGGACGGATGGACGGACGGATGGACGGACGCCCGGACGGATGGACGGATGGACGGATGGACGGACGGATGGACGGATGGATGGATGGACGGATGGACGGAAGGACGGATTGATGGACGGACGGAGGGACGGACGGATGGACGGACGGATGGACGGAGGGATGGACGGAGGGATGGACGGACGCACGGACGGACGCACGGACGGACGCACGGACGGATGGACGGACAGATGGGCGGACAGATGGACGGACGGATGGGCGGACGGATGGATGGACGGATGGGCGGACGGATGGATGAACGGACGGACGGGCGGACGGACGGATGGATGCACGGATGTACGGTTAGAAGGATGTACGGTTGGATGGATGTACGTGTGGATGTACGTATAGATGTACGTATGATTGTACATATGTATGTACGGATGTGCGTGTGCACGTGTGTGCGTATGTATGTACAATGTATGTGTGCGTGTGTGTATACACTCTCAGTTCAATGGGCTAATTTAGTGGACGTTTTACATATATGTAAATACAAAGGTATTGAGGAAAGTGGAATTTGTTAAAACCTACTACTTGTACCAAATGGCTTTTACCGTAAAGTACCGGACGTAGCTGTCAATTGATGTTTAAGTATGAACATTTATGAGCATTTGGAGGTACGAAATTATTCACCCAAGTTAGTGGCAAACAAAAACCTGTTACATGTAATGAAAGTTGGGACAATATAAATTGTATACCCGAACTTGAAATTGTGTGTGTGTGTGTGTGTGTGTGTGTGTGTGTGTGTGTGTGTGTGTGTGTGTGTGTGTGTGTGTGTGTGTGTGTGTGTGTGTTTGAACGTTACATAAGTATTGTAAGACATCGTTTACAATATGTGTGTTTTTTATTGTGCCCCTACTGCCGAAAATATTGTTGCAGTCCCCATATATGTCGCACTCCTATCCTCAGTGATCTAGGAAGCAATTAAAGATCTTCGTTGTTTTACAGGGAAATGCAATATAAGCTAGTTGTGCAAATTACTTTGGTTGAAGCAGGAAAATGTTGACATTTTGCTGTCACTCTCGTGGGACACGTAAACCAGTTGAGACGGCTCTGGCCTGTAGCAACTACCCGATAATGTTTACACCTTCCGTTTCCACGGCGAGTTCTAGGCATGTCGGAAAACATTTGAAGCTGGCTGTACACCAGAGAGGATACGACCTTGCGCCATTTGTTGGCGCTAGATACTTTTTATATGCGTGGCTGCCCACTGTAGTATGTGAAAGTTCCGCTACGGCCTTAGTTACATTCTTTCTTCTTGAGACGGCGTTGACTGAGGCATGCGTGCGTGTCACTTTCTCTTGTTTGGCATTATGTGTGATGACGTGTCTCGGGCCAGGAGCAGTTCTAGTTGCCAGCCGTGGGCAGATAGTGAGGTCGAGGTTTGCGACGAGAGAGCGAGCTGTTAAAGTGTAATTGTTTGGCTGGACGTCATGACCTGTGGTGAAAGCGGGTAGTTCGGATTGCTTTCGTGTACGGAATTGTGTTTTTTCCTAGGTGTGTTGAAAGTAGGCAAATACATGGGAAATGGGTGTTTCTAAGTAAGTGTTGTTATTTCAATGTTAATATATTGTGACTAATGACAGTACAACAAATCCCACTTCTGACACCATTGTAATAAAGTGACAAAATCCGCCCAGTTATCTTTTCACCACTTTATGTTTCTTCCAAAATTGCACGCGCAAATTAACACAGTTTACAGTTTTTCACGTATTATAATTCACAACTGTATTCTTCTCGTAGCCTTTACTCACTCCTATTTGTCTTTATTCACTTTCTCTGTGTCTTAACAGCTAACTTTGACGATGCAATCACTCGACACTACTAAAACTGCTTCACTGGCTTGTCTTTGACGCGACGTCTCATCCGACGACTACACACACACACACACACACACACACACACACACACACACACACACACACACACACACACACAAAGACACCCCCGAAAACACCGCCTGCTGCGACGACCCATGCTTGTAACTAGGTACTACTACTACTACTACTACCACTACTACTGCTACTGCTACTGCTACTGCTGCTGCTACTGCTACTGCTGCTGCTACTGCTGCTGCTGCTGCCGCCGCCGCCACCGCCACCGCCACCGCCACCGCCACCGCCACCGCCACCGCCACTGTGTGGAACTAGTGAGCACTAGCCCGCGGGAGCGCGGCCCCTAATACCACAATTGCAGTTAATTATGCGGACGACGTAGACTGTGACGTACGTCTCAGCCCCTCCTCTCTTCGTACAGTTCCATGCATAGGAACTCCACAATTCCGAGTGTGTTTACCCGTGATACTGAAGAATTGCACGTGTCAAACGGTTCGTAGTGCAATGCCTAGTACAACTGGCGTACGAAGTGCAATAACAAATTATTTAATTGAATAATTTGGACGCAATATATTTCTTCGAGGAGAAGGTGCCGTGTGTAATTTCAGATTATTACGAATTAAGAAGTACCTACTATTTTGAAGGACACTATAATACTAAAGCACATAAGGAAAATGTTAAACGCAATTCAAACAATTTCAATTTTTTTCAATTTTTTCAATTCTTATTGCAATTCAATATGGTGCAAATACACGATTGAATCCAGTCAATAGTAAGCAAGTACATATAAGTAGCAAAATACATATAAATAACAATAATGTCCATGGTTAGGATTTTTAGGTCGCACCTTTTTTCTTAGGGTAAATTTAAGCTCTTCGGAAAGATACCACAGTGTGAAGTTTTGTTTCTAGTTGCCAAAAGAGCCATTTTTCGTTCAATTGTCTCCCTTTTGGGGTACCATTATCCCCTTTCTCTCTTTTTTCTTTTAAGCTTCTTCCCATTTCACTCTATATGATTTTAATCAAAATAAAATATTGAACTTTTAAGTAACATCTCCTTGTTATGAACATGTGAAGAGCAAGCCTCACTCTTTCAGTAAACGCTGCGCGGGAGTTGAAAGTACACCTACAACAATGGAGAATAATTGTGTTCGACAAACCCTCTTTCTTTTGCTTTACCGCTATAAAGCAGCCCGCAATAGTGCAACTGACAATGACTCATTCAGTAGCCAACTGTTCGTGAATGTGAGTTTGTTACTGTGACAGATGTCATCTGTTCGCGCGGATTCCAAGGTCACGCAGACAGCAGTATAGGTTGCGCGTTCGTTCTTGACGAATGACCTTGAGCAGAAATCCAATGAGTGAGCCTGCCCTTAATAAACAGGTCAGCAAATGTTTATGCTACGATAACAGACACCTCTGTTTTCCTCTGTCGCGTTTGTGTATACAGTCGAGTGCAGAAGTTTTGTGCGGTACGGATGTATGTATGCATGCAACGAAAATAGCAATTCAGACGAGGGAGAGATGTCGGGAATAGAATAAATGCAAGAAAGTTAAGTGGAAACAGTTATAGAGGTATAGTGTATAATACGTGTGGCTGATATTACTGCAAGTGTCATAAATTGATTTGTAGTGTTGTACTACTTCAGCTCAGAAGCATGCGCGTCATCTCACTGCAGACTGTACCTCCTCTCTCTCGTTCCCGCAAAAGCTGAGTAGAGACTCGCATTCAACCTTTCATATAAAATTTTCATTCGTCAAGAAGTAACGCGCGACCTATAACCGTGCACGCATAGTTCCAAGAATTGACTCTGAGTTCTGCTAGAATGTACCAGAAATCGCTGAGACTGCAGTTCCAGCATGAATGAGAACATTCTGGTAATTGTCGCGGTGTGATATAAGAGTGTGGACAGCAAGTGAATGAGTTATGTAAAAGTCACATTGAGTTAGCAAGTGAACTGGTGTTAGTCCTTTGTTACATTACTAAACGAGTGTATTACTAGATTTTACCATGCCAAAGGTGTCCAGTGCTCGACTTCTTGTTCTGGCTTGGGAATTCAAACAAAATTTCATAGACACAGATGGAACTGATATTCGATGTACTTTGCGATTCAGGAATTTCGCTACATGAAAAATTCCAGCGATATCGCATCAAACAGCACATTTGCAGCTCTAAGCATCAAATGAACAAGACTCTTCAGGCAAAAAAAATCGCGGAAGCCTCTATTATGAAAAGCGTTTCAACAGAATTCTTCAAAAAGCCAAACTTTTGAGGAAATCAACATTGAGTTGTTTGCAGCCCTTACACAAATAGGAATTCCTCTCAATAAGGTGAGTCATCCAGCCTTCAAGGGATTTCTTGAAAAATACACAAGATGTCAATGCCGAATGAGAGTAGGTACTTTAAGGAAAAAAGCTACACGGAGCCTGTTTACCAAGAAACCGTACAAAGAATCAAGGAGAAAGTGTCTGATTGCGATGTGGGAATCATTGTGGATGAAACCATAGACTCAATGGAAGGATACGTTTTGAACAGTTTAGTTTTTTCCTTAGCAGGGGAGAAAAATAAACCCATGTTGTTAAAAATGTATGAGCTGCAAAAAGCCAATGCCAGTACAGTAATGCAATCACTTATGGACTTTTGTCAAAAACTCTGGCCTGCTGGTATCGAGTTTGAAAAACCTCTTCTTGTGGTTACGGACCAGGCTCCATACATGGTTTCAGCTGTTAACCAATTGAAGCCTTTATTTCCTAAGTTGAAGCCTGCCACATGCTTGGTTCAAGCCCTTCACAGGGTTTGTGAATCCATAAGAAGCGAATACGCATCGCAAATCAGTTCATCTCTGCCTTGAAGAAGATCTGCAAAAAGCTCCGAATCATATTGTGGTCTTCAAGGAAACCACTGGCCTGCCCCTTCCAAATTTCCCGGTCATTACTCGCTGGGGATCTTGGATCGAGTGTGCTGGTATGTTGTGTGAGAATTTTGACAAAATTAAAGAGCTTGTGGTTTCTTTGGATCCAGCCGACGCAGGTGTAATTTCCAAGCCACAGCAGCTTCTGTTACCGGAGAAAATACATAATTTGCGGACAGAACTAAGTGTCTATAGTCACAAGTACCTGACTGTAGCTATTAAAGTATTAGAAGAACACGGTTTGGAAATGGAGAAACAGTGGGATATTTTTACTTCCGTGAGGGAGCTTTGCCAAAGACAAACTTAAGTTTAATCTTCAGAAGAATCCGGACATTGAGGTTTTCGCCACATCTGTAGAATTGCCATTCCGAGTGAATACAAGACTTGCCCCACTGGTTTCTGTGTATTTCGAAAGAAGCTTTAGCATCTACAAAGACGTTCTATCTCCTAATAGAAACAGACTTACTTTTAAAAATGTAGGGATGCTTAATTTCTTGAAGTATAACAGCTTCATGTGTTTCCCTTCTTCTGATGAGGGATAATTTGATGTAGTTGTCTGTAATTCAATATATTAGAATAGAGGGAAGAGAAATATTTGAATTAGTTGAATAAATCAGCACCTCTTATCCCCTTTTTTTACCTTAATTGAGCACCTTTTCCCTTCCTTTTTTCATCTGAAATTTGCACCTAAAATCCTAACTCTGATAACAACAAAATAAATATTATAGGTACAGAGAACTGTTAACCAAGTAGTAGAAAATATGCACAATGAACTATTATCAGTAAGTACAGTATTAACAGTAAGTAAGGCTACAATTCAATAAAGATTTATGTGATATGATGAATTAACTCAACTATAAATGGCTGGTGTACAAATGTCCGAAGATATTAAATTAATCGAGAAGTGTCGGAAACAATTAACAAGATGCCCCAAAAACCCCGTCCTGATAAGCTGAAAGACGAACTCTATAGTGTAATACACAAATATGGTGTCTCTGCAGAGTTGAACAGTTTGGTGAACGCACAGGACAAGAACTTAAATGAGAATATAAATCTTTTCACGTGTGCTCCATTAACCTCATGCGATGTCGAAAGAAGCGTTTCGTAGTACAAAAACATTCTAACTGATAAACGCAGAAGTTTTACCTCTGTAAATTACGTATGTACGTAGCTGTGCGTTGTAATTAATTCTTATTATGATGAAAAAGATGTATATGTGTTGATGTAACTTACTTTCCCCGGAAACTTGTTAGATAAAACAAATACCTTTCCATAGCTTTATTTCACCTTTTTTGAGCTACTAAAGAAGGGAGGAAAGAGTGCAAGCTCACTGAGTCACTTATAAAACCGCCTTTAGTAAAGAAAGAGCTTAAAAGATTTCGTCGACACCGCATCAATTAGGCTCGTACGTACGAAATGTAGGATTATTGTGTGTAAGGCAATTAATATACTCAGGACTGTACGTTTGACCGACACACTGTGAGCTGCCTCCTCGCGAGGTCATTTACGCTCACAATGAAACAGTACAGGCACACATAACTTGCGCTAAAGATCCCACCCTCCCGCGGCCTAGTGAACACACTTGAGAAACACTATGCACTGTAGGCAGTGAGGTCTACTGTTTGTACTGTCACTGTACGCGTGCAATGACGTCGCGCTCTATGTTGCGGGTAACTTGCAATCGTCGCATTTCGCGATAGCCGTATAGAGTTTCGAACCGTATCTATAATTCTACAGTTCTATGTCATTCTCCAGCCGTTTTCCTTAAAGGATGTTGTTCGGACTGTTTCAGATTACTATAGTTAGTAAGGTAACCTGTCAAGTTGTCTGCTTCAACTTTGAATTTCAACTATAATATGTGAACGGTTGCAAATCATATTACACTAGGTAGCTTTTAGACAATGTTACATTTAATGCTAAAAAGTGTTCTGGTTCTTATAAATAACTTAGTATTTGTACGCTTCTTCATTTCCGAGGTTTTTAAGATTCACAGTTTTCCTTAAAAACTTTACCTTGATTATGCAAAATATGTTTGTATTAAAGTAACTTGGCTATTTGTATACTTGAAGTTTGAATTTCAATTCTAACAAGTGAGCAGTTGCAATGGTGCTTATTTCACTGTCTACCTTGTCAAATATGTTTTATTTAATATTGTAAAGTATTCTGGTAATTATATAAGTAACATAGTATTTGTATGGTTTTTGCCTTGCAGACTATGAGATTCACAGTTTTCCTTAGAGAAGTTTGTTTTTACATGTCAGTAGAGGTTTCCAATTAGAAAGCCTAATTTCACTGTTACATCTTACACACCTTGCTAGGATTTTGTCAGGTTAATTTGGGTTTCATTACTAAGAATTGCACAGTCGTATTTGTATTGTATTTTTACTTGATTTTGATTGATGACATATCGGATAGGACTACCCACTTATCACACTGATTCGGATTTTTTACGTCAAACTCTGGGTGGAAGGGATGAGCTGTTGATAGTACCCAATGGTCGGCTGGAGAGCCACAAGGAGACACCCACCAAGGGCGGATGCCTATAGGTGTGCAGGTAGTTCTTTGTCTGGACACCAAGTTCTCGCCGCAGCCTGTCATCCACGTTTCTAATGCCCCTCCTAGGACAGACTACCACAAAGCTCGGCACCGAGAATGGTATTTACAAAGCATAGTCGCCACAGACGGAGAGGCACCAACCTCATAACGCAGCTAACAAGTAACCCTGTAAAGCCAGTTGCAAATGACGGGATATGAAATGAAAGGATAGGAAATGCGGGAAGTATGTCACTATCGTTCCCAGCATTTACTTAGTGATCCGGGAAAACCCGAGGAGGGGAAAGAAAGAAAAGGAAAAAAAAAAAAAAAAACATGGATCAATTAGGTCTCATGACCTCCCGAATGCGAGCCTCACACGCTACCGTGGAGTCATCTTGCTCGGTTCGATGTTGTTACATGCAGATAACTGCACATTGCTACCTTGTAAGTTTGAATTTGGTTTCTAATGTGGTGGTCTATAATTATTATTTAACAATAAATATATTTTGGTAAAGTGCTACCAATTGAGAACGCATTCTTGAACTGTAAAACATGAAACCTTTGCCTAATTACAACTTGGAATATTGTTTCAACACAGTTCGGTTGCACAATGTGTGTATCCTGTGAGGTATTAATAACTAATGGTTAAGATCAGCCGCATCAAATCCTGGTGAGAAGATGAAGGTATTCACTGTCATGAACTTTATCACGTTTTCTCCAAGTAAGCGGTTGCACTCCACGTTTGGGCATTTATTTCTTGGAAGACAAGTGTCATAAGAAAACTAACATGAGAGAGAAAATAGGGGACATGTTGCAACGCTGTGCTACACTCCACATGGAAATGACAACTATCTGTATTTTGTTATTTCTTTGACTTCATTGTCTGAAGTGATTCGCTCATTGGTGCAATGTGAAACATCAGTGACTTCCGAGACCAAACAATGTGTTTTACCTGAGAGGCTTCTGATAATCAAAGGTAAAGCGCATGTTAAGCATTAGAATACCACAATAACTTCTCACTAATTTCATCGAGATAACTACCATTGTTCACTTCCCTGTATGATTTGGTCATTTCTGTACTGATTATAGGGGAAATTATTCTCGCACTGTTGCAGATAGTGCCTGACCTGCGGCCTCATCCCCTCGTACTACCCATATCAAAATCAGCTGATTGGTGCTTGAGATTACCTACACAAGGCATGAGCAAAATCGGCTCAAAAGGGCCACTTTACTGAAACACATTCCTGCCTCACTCCAGCGGCCATTCCTCCCCTTCACTGTTGTTCAGCTTTACCTTTGTTTCCGACACGCCTCATGTGGCGAGTATGGGTTCATCGGGACGTCTGTTTCATGAAGAGTAGCAGAGAGAAGCTTTCGTAACTTACAAAAACGGGAAAGTTTGTTGTTTAATATGAGGATTTCAATTACCAAATATAACACAAATGCCTCTATGATCAGAAGAACAGAACAAACTTTGGAGATATTGCAGGTATTTATTGACAATTCCAAGAGCTAATATCCCAAATACTCGTATTCTAAATATATGAAAGGGACGATAGGAACCCACTTTTTAGGGATTTGGTTTCTTATTAATTTATTAGGTATCTGGAACTGAACTTTATGAAATGCATACTAGATATACATATGCGATGCGACTTAATACACAATTATATGTAATATTTGTTATACTATACCTGAAGTATATTTTGAATCATTTCTCCTAATGTTGGAGACAGAACGTAAGCTTAACGAACTGAAATTGAAGTCATATGCACCCCTGAGTGAAACCTCAGAGAGACGATATTATGCGCAAGTTAAATGTAATATAATCGAAATAGTTAATACTGTCGCGCAGGTGGAACGAAGTTACCACTGCCCTTGTTGTATCAAAACAACCTTCGTCACTCTGCAAGAGAATGTGAGGTGGGTAAGGCACTTTCAATCGCTGCCGGTCCTTTCGTCCCCATGCTTGACACACACACACACGCACACACACACACACGCACGCACGCACACACGCACACATGCACACACACACTCACGCACATACATACTCACATATGGCTTTACTCTATAATACTAATACAGATCATTTACCATACATGCACTATTTAATTAAAACCAAGAATATAACTTAGGTAGTTTTAAAAGTAGGAGGAAGATAGTAAATATAGAGACAAACCTCAAATAGGGGTAAGGCTCGTCCTGGAGCTAACCTTGTAGTAGAAGATGGATAACTTAATCCTCGTGTTCGTAATGTGGCTATAAAGAAGCAACGTCATCTCTGAGAGATAAAAGGGAATTCCTGAGCGGAGGGAGCATTTCATCAATTTCGTATAGATTGGTTTACTTTTATTATGTTATCTCCGGTCGATAGATCCTCCGTTTTTTGAAGCTAACCCAAATCTCTTTCCTTCCTGGGAAACTGGGAAAACGGAGGTATAGAAAAAGGTGCAAAGCCTACACAAGTGTAAATTTCTTACTCTGAGTGATTCATATTCTCACAATACTTACGTACAGTTTTCAATTTTATCTCATATCCTGTATGATTAACGTATGCAAAACCAAGGAAGTAGGTATTAACATGGCAAATGGAAGTTAATAGAATGTTATTTATTTGTATATCGTTAAATTCTTTCAGACAAATATGCGTTCTTAGATCGGCCGGACAGCCCCGCGGCGGCACCGGACTGGGCGAGGATCGTCGCGCCCTCCCTCAGGATTACACGTAAACGACCAGCAAGTCATGAAAATGGAACACTATGTACTCTACTAATTTACATTAGACTTATCTCCATCACAGTAGATGTTTAAATATATGACCTTCAACACTAACACATTCCCTATACATCCAACAACAATTAATCTGGTGTACCGAAAGTCCCCATACTATTCATGAAGTTCTTAACCACGCTGCGAAAGTTGGGGTTTAGTGCGCAGTGAGTGCACGTAGATTTATGGGTCTTATAATTTAGGACACAACAGTTAATGCACACGTTTAGGTAAATTATAATTTAAATACTTTTTTTTCGAGCAACTAACAACAAAAGAACGATTGTGTGGCTGATTTCAGCAGCCTTCAGCTATAGCGCACACTGCTACGAGTTCTATGTATGAATTGCGCAGTGTGCATGGTGACAAAATAATTTGTCAAGGATTGTGACCACCTCGTTCCCCTAACTTATCCCCATGCGATTTTTACTTATGGGGAACGCTAAAGAATAAAATGTATGCATCAAATCGGCACACGTTACAAGAATTGAAGGACATCACGAGAGAAATACAGGCAATCAGTCAACAGGAACTTTTACGGGTAAATCAGTATTGTTTTCAAAGATATAGGGAATGTGTTTGCGTTGAAGGTCATCAATTTCAACATCTGTTGTGATGCAGTTAAGTATACTGTCAGTTACCACAGTAGTTAGTGTTCCGTACCCATGGTTTATCGGTCGTTTATATGTAGCTCTGGCGGAGGACTTACACTCCCTAGAATTTAAAAGCCAGTGCCTAGGGTCAGAAGCCTGTTGGGGAACATAAGAACCTATGGACCGGACAGAGTGAAGATCTGGAAGCGGTTTGTCAGCCCAGCACCAGGTATGAGAGTGAGGGAGAGGAAAATGTGAAATTTAGACGAAGTGGAAGGTGATGATTGAGCAGTTTGTGGAATGAGTGACAGGGGAAACGGTGAAACCCGAAGAAAACCCTCCCAGGCGCCGCTTCGTCCACCACGAACATCACATGTGGTTCCCTGGGATCGAATCTGGGATGGCTTGGCGAAATCTGACATTGAATTTTTGGGTGGAATACAATACTTCCCCTACTTATTATACGTAGTTGAGAAAGTAAAAATGCGCTGTGCTTTTGCTCCAGCCAGCTGGATCCGTGAGTGCAGTCAAACAGAAAATAACTGAGAAGATAGACAGGCTGTAGACATTTACTCTGATAAGCTTCGTCACCGATAGATGGATCCCTGATGTCATCAAGTGTAGGTACCACTAGAATATTCTTTTACGCCTTCGCACTACAAAGTATATTTCTGTGAATATGTTTGTGTTTGTAGACTTAAATAAGAAGAATTGTTACGCTCTAACCCTTTTTAAGCCCTTCACTCCTGTATATCCCGTAATGGGTAATCTGTCAAATGCAGTACAATCTCTGCTGCAAACAACCATTAGATGAAGTAAACGTGCAGGTAGTCCAGTATGTTTTACAACGTTTGGAGGGGCAATGGAATTGTCCTTTGATTTCTTGCATCCGTGACCCTGTCGAGTGGTATGTTGACGTTCCTGCTCGCAGAGTTTGCTCAGAAACATATTGCTCCACGTTTAACACCCCAGCAAACACGGAAGGCCGTTATCAGGAAAGGTATGCACACATTCATGCATACATTATACTTTGTGTAGTAGTTGCAGTGAGCATTGGCAGAGATAGATGTGAGGTACGGAACCGCCTACACGTGATATATGGGACCTTGTAGCGGGTAGAAGGGGGCTAATTAACTTAGTTCCCCCTCCCCCTCTCTCTTTCTACTGATGGCTACTGCTTTTGAACACCGGGTAGATACCTCTGTCACGGTGCCTAGACCAAGGCCCAACAAACCACAATTCCAGATCATAGAAGGATGCGATAACTCGCTTAACAGGAAGGCTGAGGTAGCATTCCCAGTGGACATGTAGCACTTGCGTTCGTTCGTGGAAGGTCTCTCTATAACTTGAACAAACCCTACCTCCTTAGTGTACAATTACGTACAAAAAATCTGGCCGATGAACAAAAACTTTGGCGTCTCCTGTCTCTCCCAATAATGCTTTTCCTCATTGCGCCTTGGTGAAATAGGTGGATACCAGACAAATATGTATATATCTATAATTTATCTCTTCCCATTCACATTCCTATACATTTCACTGGGCTATCAAAGTGAGTAAACCCAATTGCATCTAACTTGCACTCATCTTACTCCCGCGGTGTATTCTCACTGCTTAACCTTTACTTTCCGAGGCTTTATCTACTGGCGAAATCAGATGAAAATAATAATAATAATAATAATAATAATAATAATAATAATAATAATAATAATAATAATAATAATAATAATAATAATAATAATAATAATAATAATAATAATAATAATAATAATAATAATAATAATAATAATAATAATAATAATAATAATAATAATAATAATAATAACAATAATAATAATAGTAATAATAGTAATAATAATAATAATAATAATAATAATAATAATAATAATAATAATAATAATAATAATAATAATAATAATAGTAGTAGTAGTAGTAGTATTAGTAGTAGTAGTAGTAGTAATAGTAATAACAACAACACTAACACTAACCATAACCATAACAATAATACAAGATACCACACATTGCCACATTAAGACACTTGGAAAACCATACAGAAGTTGTAGATCTGTACTTCATGAGCTGACACCTCAACAGGTTCAAAGTAGAGTGGATATTTGTCGTCACCTTATCCGGAATCCCATGTAGGATAGATTTGTCAGGAGAATTGTCACTTGTGATGAAAAATGGGTATATTACCGAAACTCTGATGCCTCGAAACTGTGGCCTGATCCCTGCCAATCTGCCAAAGTCATCGTTAAAAAAAAAAAAAAAAAAGGTTCGGTTTCATAGTAATGTTGTGTCTGGTGGAATTTTGAAGGTGTGATTCACTGGGAGTTTGTTCCAAATGGGCGGCCGATTGATGCGGTCCTTTATTCTCAACACCTGAAACAAGTTCATAAAATTTTGAGATGGAGATACCCAACATAAGTTATCGGAAATAGAGTTCTGTTGCAACAGGACAATGCAAGACCCCATACTGCACGAACAACCATGGACAAAATTCAGGAATTGGGAGGAATCGAACTGCTCCCACACCCAGCATACAGTCCTGATCTCGCACTATGAGATTATCATCTTTTTCGATCCATGGCTCATTTTCTACGTGGAGGAAGTTTTGACAACATTGAAGCAGTGCAAATGGGTCTCACGGAATTCTTCGCATAAAAATCCAGAGATTGGTACCATCGTGGGATAATAAACCTCGCTGAAAGATGGCTCAAGACTATAGAATCTAATGGTCTGTACTTTGAAGATTAGTTGATTGATTGTCACAATACATTTTAAATAATTGTTTTTCTTAAAACACGACATTACTTGCGAGACAGTATCTATACATTTATACTAGAGGTGTTTGGCCTCAGGATGACAAATCTGGTATATCTAGCAGATGTTTACTTCTCCAGTCCCTTCTGCCAGTAGTAATCGACAAATATTTTCTTCTATTTCTCGGAGCGTCATTGGAAATATCTATTTCGTCTCGTCCTTCTGCCCCAGAAGGGATGTACAGATGTGGTTGGTATTGTTGACTGACTGACTTACTGATTTAAGTGTTGAGGTTTTCACCGCCGGCATTATCAACTATGTTAAGTAGATTTTCCGGGTTTGTGGGCCGTGGTCGAGTTGGATTACCTTCCTCCGATGTTTCGCTGGAAACTGCGTCCAGCATCTTCAGGGTCAACCTCTGTTATTATCGGCTGCACATAAAGTTCATCTCCAAAACGCGAACATATCGTGAAACTTCCTCCCCGTAGAGGCGTGTAATATAAGTGTTGAGGCTTTCACGGCCGGCATTATCAACTATGTTAAGTAGATTTTCCGGGTTTGTGGGCCGTGGTCGAGTTGGATTACCTTCCTCCGACGTTTCGCTGGAAACTGCGTCCAGCATCTTCAGGGTCAACCTCTGTTATTATCGGCTGCACATAAAGTTCATCTCCAAAACGCGAACATATCGTGAAACTTCCTCCCCGTAGAGGCGTGTAATATAAGTGTTGAGGCTTTCACGGCCGGCATTATCAACTATGTTAAGTAGATTTTCCGGGTTTGTCGGCCGTGGTCGTGAAAGCCTCAACACTTATATTACACGCCTCTACGGGGAGGAAGTTTCACGATATGTTCGCGTTTTGGAGATGAACTTTATGTGCAGCCGATAATAACAGAGGTTGATGGCCCACAAACCCGGAAAATCTACTTAACATAGTTGACTTACTGATTGACTGACTGACTGACCTTCGTATTATAGGTGGTGTTGTTGCGGGTTGGTTTGGAGGAACTGGGGTGTGTGCATGAGAATAATAGGGCTGTAGAGTTTTTTTTTTTTTTTTTTTTTTTTTTTTATTTCTCCCATCTGTAAGTATGTACATTAAGATTATGCGTTAAATCCTTGTCGCGTAAGATGGTTTGTATATCTGGTCCTCGTAGGGCTGTTTTCTCCGTTTGTCCTATCTGTTTATATTTTATACATGCAAAAGTAGCGTGTTCTGGGCTATATTCAACGTTGCAGATATTGCATATTTCGCAAATAGTTCTTTTAAAACGCTTGAGATAGGTTGAGTAGGGCCCATGTCCGGCTAAAAAGTGTATTAACCCTGCTTTGGGGTTCAGATGTTGCAGTTTAAGACGTTCTTTTGCTGAGTTTAAAAATAAGTATGTGCGTCTGCCGCTGTTAGCAGTGTCCCATTTGAGTTGCCATTCTACAGGAAGAGAATTCTTTAGTTGTCGTTTGGTTTTGCACGATTGGCCAATGACTTTATAAACTTTAGGGAGCTCTGCTTTCTTGAGCCAAGTTTTTGCTTCACGAAGTCGCAGCCTGAGATCAACTGCCCATACACCAGTGGCGATAATTAATGCCATGGTGGGAGTAGTGTTATATGCATCAGTCATCCGGATGACCACCTTTCTCTGTGTTTGTCTCAATTTCTTTTTAAAATGGGTTTTCTGTGCATTAGGTACCCAAGTTCCTGCAGCCTCTCCCAGAATGCCTTCCAGGATACTCTTGTGGTATATTCTTATTACATCTACCGGTAGATGAAATTTCCGCTGACCAATGTTTACTATTTTTATCATTACTTCGGTGTAGGGCTCGAAAGTACATGCCCTAAAACACTGAAATATGCATGCCAATATGCTCTTAAAAACTTGAAAATATGCCAAGAAATATGCACTATTTAACTAAAGCAATTAATGTTCCTTTGTAGTAGACAAGACGAGTTAGTATAAATAATAAATCAAGTTACCTTATTCCTTATAGGTTGAAGCAGAAGTGGTCCTGCTGCTAGTATTAACTGCTAAATTGCAGTTCACAACCAACACTGCACAAATTTTCAACTGTAAAACATCGTCTGTTGTCTCGCAAAACACTTTTGTAACGTGAAAAACTTCTCTCCACGTCACAAGATGTTATCGGGGCATATTTAAATGATGTTAACTGCTTCACAAGGAGAGTCAAGTCTCTTGGTATGACAGATAGTTTTCTTTCGAGGATGTCTCGAATATCGCACATCTGTTTATAACCAGAATTATTTGAAATTACATAATTCACTTTCTCTTTCAGTCCTATGCTACCAGGAACCGAACTTAGATCACATATTATTTTTTCAAAGACTGTAAGTGATTCATGCAAGGGAGATCCTACAGCTTCCAATGCCGTTATGGCTGTTGGTAAGACAGAAAAATGGGCAGATATGAAACTAAGATCCTCTTTTAACCCAGTGCCTGACAGAATACTTTGCACAGTTTGTGTTGATGAAGCATCGTTCGAGTCCAATGAATTAACAACCTCTTCGACTATTTATATGTGCTTAGCATAATATAAAACTGCATCGACCCATGTTCCCCATCGAGTTAACACTGGTGCAAGAAGTCGGATATTAGGTGCTGTTGATCTAAACAACTTAACTCTTTTAGGAGATTTAACAAAAATTCTCTTTGTACTGGACACAAATCTTTCTACCATTGGGAAAGAATCACGTATTGTCTCAGAAATGCGATGAAGAGCGTGTGCCAAACAAGTTATATGAATTAAGTTAGGAAAAATAGATTTCAGAGTTTGTCCTGATTTTACCATATAAGGATCTGCATCAGTAACAAATAAAACTAACCGGTCGTATTTGATTCCACATGGCCATAGTAATTTCAAAGACTCCATCACAAACTGGGTCACAGTTACATTGCCAATGGCCGACAATTCGCTCACATTAAAAAGATAAGGTGTAGACTTTTGTTCATTATTTAAAGCACCCACGATTATATTAACAATAGAACGGCGCTCAGAATGGGGTTTCATCAACAACCACAAAAGCTGATCCGCTAATTGATTTTGTATATTTGACAATACGTTATTGTAACAATGTCCTACATAGGTCTTACGCAGTGTACTTTCTTCAGGCACGTGTTGTCGAGTGTACTTGGCAAGAAAGCTTTTAAATGTCGGAGTATTGATTTTGAACAAGGGAATATGAGCAGCTAAAAATGTTTGGCACAAGTCAAAGGAAAATTCAGTAACCCTTCTTCTTAAACACTCTACTAGCTGTTTTTGAACACGTTCTTTGTTTGCGAATTTTCTGATTAAATTCTCCTTATGTTTTGCTCTGTTTATGTGCTGAACTATTTGAAATCTTTTCTCACTCCATATATTTTTCTCACACGCTCCATAAAACACTACCCTATTATCTGTAGATATTAAATCACCCGAAAACTTTTCTGTAAACGAATTAAACTAGCACTCGAAGTTGGTTTCATTTTCGGCATTTGAAGAGCTTTTTAACATTTTATACGCCTAATTTAATTTGGTGGCAGCCAGTTCACAACACTGTTACGTTTGAAGACCACGATGCAACTACTGGTGGGCAGGCAATCGTGCTGCTCAAAACGTTGACCTGCAATTTATATTTGTTAATATAAACCTCTCAGATAACGCACTGATTATTCTCTACGCACATACATATAATGAAAGAGTAGAAACAGGGGATTCACTGCATGACAACATGACTCAGCATTAGTTTTCACCACCTAACGAATTGCATCATCATGTGCAATACTACCAATATGAAAAATATTGTCCAGATTGAAAAACAAATAATAAAAAGCCATAAAAATCATTAAAATATGCAACATAGGGGCTATAATATTGAAATCTTCTTGAGTTGCATCAGCATGTGCAATACTACCAATATGAAAAATATTATCCAGATGGAAAGAATAATAATAAAAAACCATAAAAATCATTAAAATATGCAAAATAGGGGCTATAATATTGAAATAATATGCACTTATCAAAATCAAGAAAATATGCAATTATATGCACCATAAAATCACGTCCAAATAACTGAAAGTTCCATAATTCGTGCCAATAACGTAAAAGCACACACTTTTAGCCACTATGAAAAAACATGCAAATGCATGAACGTCCTAGCCCTACTTCGGTGGCCCTTTTGCTGACTGTCTTGATATGTTTTTTGAGGTTTCATTTCATATCAATTGTTACACCTAGGTATTTCGTGCAAGTTCCTCTACGTATTCTTTGCTGATTTATTCTAATTGTAGGATCTTGGCAGAGTTTACCTTTAAGGAGCAGGTAAGAAGATTTAGTTTAACGGTGTTCCCCATTTTTGTATGACGGACGTTACTTGTGTGCTTTTCCGCTCAGGTTGTGCTTTGTTGTTGCTGAAGCAAATCGTCTGTATATGCAATTACATCTATGACATTTTGATGTTCTGACAGTCCGTTTAAGAGTGGTTCTAAGCCGATGTCCCGAAACTCTGGCTCCAAAATTGAACCATGGGGGCAACTTTTGACGGTGTCATGGACACCTTTCACATGCACCGCTCTATCGCGACAGTAGTCCAGAAAACTAATATGTAGACAGCGAGGACACTGAGTTCTCCTTAGATGGTCGAAAGGAGCCCGCCAACAGAGGTTGTCGAAAGCCCCTGAATAAAAATATTGCGATGACATATTTTGATGTAAAGCTTGCAGCAACATTAAGGTCTTTGTTAAGGGCATGTTCCATTGAAACACCTTTGCGGAAACCGTATTACTTGAGTGTTTGTCTAATGGGTGTTCCTTTAGTCTACTACACAGTAGCTTTTCATATATTTTGCCAATTAGGTTTAAAGATGAAGAAAGTGAGGAAGCTTGTGAGAACGGTTATTGACCACAATATGGATTGCTGTTGATGAGAAGAATCGCTTGTTTCAGGTAGAAAATATGCCAATTATTCCTTGCAATAACATCTGTGTTTTAAGTTGAATGATTTATTACTTTTTGTTGTCAGCACACAATCTACCAATCGTGAATACACTCTGCTCTTCCTACAATAAATACTCTGCTATCGGCTTTAATCTATTTATTCCTGTTCTATATATTCCTGTATGTAACTTTTATTTTGAGTTCAGTATGCTTATCCCCCTACAACTGTCGAGGTTGTTCCGCTCTCCTTTTTAAAAATATGCTTGAACTACGCGCGCGTGTGTGTGTATGTGTGTGCGTGTATGTGTGTGCGTGTGTGTGCGTGCGTGTGTGTTGGTAGATCGTGCGCTGACAATATATTTACCATCAGGCTTTTGACAGCGAAAAGAAGAGAATATAACCTACCTACATGTATGTATATAGTTGCTGTAATATTTAATCTCTTCTCCACCTACAACAAACAAAATGTTGACATTTCATTTCTTCTTCATATAAAATATACAAGTGTTTGTAATGCTTTATTTCTTTTAGTGTTTCTAATGCTTCATTTCTTCTGCACTTAGAACAGGCAAATTGCTGCAGGTGATGCTTAATAATTTCTTCTCCATATAAAACAATTATGTTATTAAAATGTTTTATATCTGTTCCCTTTAAAACAACCAATTTGCTGTAATGTTTGCGTTTTTCTCCATTCTTTTCAGTTCCATTTATACCTTTAACCTTTTGGTGGCTTTTCATCTTTAAAACGATAGTTTAACAGCAATGATGCTCACTCGCTTTAGAGTAGTTTTAACCTTTGGGTTATTACATTAAATTCACACACACACACACACACACACACACACACACACACACACACACACACACACACACACACACACACACACACACACACGCACACGCACGCACACACACAAACACGTGTGCGTGCGTGTGTGTATGTGTTGGTTTCTGAACATCTTAATTGAAAACGAAAAGCTAAATAAACACCACACTTGATGTATAGGTTCAGCGTCTTCCAAAACTCCCACATCAGGTAAATCCCCCGTCTGAACTACTGTTAGCATTCGTCCAAATTGTTGGTTTTCTCAAAATTGGCTCTAAGATTTTGAATAAAACAACATATGCTTGCATGGGAAATAAAGTATATACTAAACGAGGGGGATGGCTCGGCGGTAACGTATGTGACCCACATTCGGGAGATCACGGGTTCGATTCCCGAGGCCGATCTTTCCTAACCTTCAGGTTTTCGGGAGTTTTCCTAAGTCACACAGGCGGATGCTGGGAAGGTTATTTACCTTACATCCCGCCCCCCCTTTCACTTCCTTTCATTTCATTCCCTCTATCCGGTCTTTCCAGGTTGTAAGAGTCAGCGTATTCGCCGGCGGGCTGCGAAGCGGTGGTTCTTGCGCTCTGGAAATACATGCTCGGCTGAGGAGAGGCGCTGTGATCGGCCGATTGCCATCCCAGGGTGACTGATTGCTCAGCCGGAACTGGTTGGTGGCGGGCTCTCTGTGTCGACCTGGCACATCGTCGGACAGAAGAACTTGCCTGCACCTTTTAGGGACCCACCATAGTTGCAGTTCTGCCTGTGATGCATTCTGGCCACCTGTAGGGTACCTTCATATCATCCTTCCTCCCGGGGTCTGACACACAATAAGTCATCGGCTGACGTGTCGGAATCCATACCGTGACAGACAGACAGACATCAGACAGACAGATAGACACACAAGTGTATACCGTACGGAATTTTGAGGCGATACTCTCTGAAGTCCAGCTCATTTGGAAGGAATTTTATACAAGATTAAGGGTAAGACAAAAACATACCTACTGTACAAAAATGTATGTCTTTAAAACACACAATTCATAGGAAATGACATTCTTGTGGTATAAACTATCTGCAAGATATACGTTACCTGAATTATTCAATGGTTTTTTTATCTGTTCCTCGTGATGGAGATTACATAAAACTTCAAAGCCATAACCAGCCACTTTTAAACGCTTGACTATTGACTCCACTTTCCTCTGTGTCTCATGTACCTACAATGAAATGTGTAATGGAACTATATCTGCAGCTGTTTATCTCGATCAACGTGAAGGAGGTAGAGAAATAAGCTTTTGTAAGAAAAGTTTGTAGTAGCTATGTTAAAATTAACGATACGAGACAGTGATTGGAATGTATCATCTGCTATTCAAAACTGATTCACTCTCCTAGCTTTAGTGAACACACAGTAAACGCGACAAAAACCATTAAAAACAATAATTATGGAGTTGTTTAAACGTTTAGGTACTGATTTTTTCACTGAATACTATATGTTTTATGTCTCACAAAATTTAATGGTGGATACCATAAATTGAGGTATTATATAGTTAAACACGCTGTAAAGCCGGTAATATAAATATCATTTGTGTCCACAGAATCTATCTGCATAACAGGAAGGAGAATAGTAGTGGTCAGCTAAATGTTGTGTCTGACATAATATTGCATTTTTTCAAATAGTTCTGAATTAACATTAAAAAGTAAATATCGGGGAAAAGGCATTATTTATTATGTTACAATCTACCAAATAGCTTTTTGTATTTTGTAGTACAGTAGAACCTAGGTATGTTAACTGAAAATTCCCTATAGCTCAATCGCCCATTTCAGTTTAATGATTATTTTTTATCGTTAGACTTGATTGTAATAACTTCTATAATCCACCATGCAGTACAAACAGTACCTATAGGTAAATTTTAATTAATGTAGGTATACAACCTACCGCATTCTCCCTCACAGTAACAAAAGCGTATTGACCTTCGATCTCTAGACAGATCATTGTCACGATATCAAAAGCTTATGGGTATAATGTGGATACATAGCACAAACACTTGTTTAGAAGGTTTCAAGGTTTATTGCTTTACACAGTATGTACGTGGTAAGTTAAACTTTCAATCACTTGTTTCTGGTTACAATATCGTTTCCCAGATTTCAAGCTTACTGTTAGTGTTGTGTGAAGTTGTGTTTGTGTCAGAGAAAATGCCGAACGAGAAGAAACGGCAAGTTAACATGATAATGGAAATTAAATTGAATGTGTTAAAGAGATCGGAAAAAGGGAAACATGTTACGTAATACATTTTCGGATATGCTGCACTTTTCTGTTGCAAATATTGTGCTAGAGCATGCATTTATTTGAGAGGTACAATCGGAACTGAAAAATTCTGTGTCACAGTCGGGATTTGAACCACAGACCTTCCGCTTGCTAGGGTCTGTGGTTCAGATTTCGGCTGTAGCACTGAATTTTTCAGTTCCGATTGTACCTCTCAAACATTTCCCACACACGGCTTGTACATATATTTAAAAACGCCAGCAATATGTTTGTTGGCTTAAATAAATAATAATTACCATCTAAAGGTTATTTTTAATCCTTGAACATAAAGTACTTACGATAGTAAGTCACCATTGGTGTAATTGTCTCTGACGTGAGACTGCCCTTGTAGTTTACCGGAGAAAAATACGATTCGGTTGGAAAATTCAATGTCATTCTGGCAGGCTGTCACAATAGCTTAATGATTAGAGCACCCTCCTGGTAAGCGGGAACGTGGGTGTCTGTGGTTCAGATCCTGGATGTGGCATTGCATTTTTCAGTTCCGTTTCTACCTCTCAAACATCGCTCACACATGACTTGTGTGTCTAACGGTATGTTTATTGGCTTAAATAAATAATAATGCATTTATTTATTTGAATAACATATGCAAAAACTCGACAGTTCGATAGCCCGGCAAACTCTCAGTCCACATTAGGTTGAGTTGTCGGGATTCTACTGTACATTTAAAACAGTGTACATTTTGTCCATATTGATAAATACAGTTCAGAGCTCTAAAGAAGTGAACAAGTAGCTATACAAATCTGAAAAGTAAACATAGGTGTATATGTCATGTCCACCATAAATGAAAATAGGGATTAGAATTTGATCTCAGAATTCGAGCGAAAATGACGTTAGCAAAGGCAATGCTATAAGGCCAATGCTGCATACATTCTACCGAAAAAAAAAAAAAAAAAAGATCGGGGTGGAGGGTGGGGGGGGGGGGGTGAGCTTGCGATGAAGTGTGCAGCAGGTTTTTGCTGCTTGAGTGAGCCGGTTGACTAAGCGGTCCTTTCAACAAATAATAGGAAGACATAGAGAGGGGCCTTGCGGAAATCGCCGCCACACGGTTCCGGGCCGGAGATGGCTTTGATGGATGAAAGCAAAGTGCCAGTGAGCCGTGTCAGTGATTTATCGATAGGTTCATCAAGTATTGCCATTGTCAGGTGGCCTTGATGATAGGGACATTAGAAGCACTGGAGTGCATAGGCACTACTGAAAGGAAATGACGTTCGGTGCCAACTTTAGTATAGTGAATTCATTTTGAAGCGGAAGGAACAGAGCGATATGGGGTTTCCACAGGAGACTTTCTCTGCTCTGGAAAGGGAGTAATAGCCATATGGTTTTTATCTGTTGCTACGTGACATTGGTGCTAACTCAACTATCCCCTGTCCTATTGGGGCCAGCCATGATTAAGTACATCACTAGTAGTAATACAGAGATAAAGGTTTTGTTATATTATTGTATGCAGACGACGTAGAATTAATACAGAAATGTGATGATAATTTACAACGTGCTACATATGAATTAAGCTTAATATGTAAGGAGTACAAGTGTAACACCTCTAAAACAAAATCAAAGATAATGGCTTTTTGGGGTAAACAACAAATAACATTTAAAATTATTTTAGATGATCAATCTTTAGAACAGCCCTCAAGTTTCAGATACCTTGGCTGTGAAATAGGCTCACAGAAAGAAAGAGATATAGATTTAAAACTACCAAGATTTCAAGCTATATGTGGAACATTACACAACACTTTAAGGGGAAAAACATTAAATTTGACAAAACAATGGCAAAGCCAGTGCTTTTTTACGACAGTGAAGCCTGGGTTGTAACAAAGAAGATGGAAAGTAAGATACATACAAGGATCTGAAATGAAATTCTTGAGAAGAACTAAAGGTGTACAAAACTAGACCACATAATGAGAAAAGAGCTGCAAGTGAAATATATAAATGAAGAAATACAACACTCTAGAAATAATTGGCTGCTATATGCGGAACGGATGGACGGTGATAGTCTTCCGAAAGTATCTCTAAACTATAAAACATCAGGTAGAAGAAACGTGGGCAGACCGCAGAAGAGATGGAGAGACTTACTGTGAAAAACGGAACAGGCAATGTGTCTAACCCATGGAGTGAAGATGACGACGACGACGACGACGACGACGACGATGATGATGATGATGATGACTAGTAGTAATATGTCAACAGCATTATTTATTGAATTATGTTAAAACTCTATTTCGCCAGGACATGTTAGGGTTATTACTTGCACAACAATAAATACAATATATTTACAAAATTGAAGCATTACATATGGTTATGAATGTGTGTAATAACTGAATAAAGTATTTGTAACGATATTGGTTCTGAAATATTGTTTTACATTTTGATGTAGTATCAGATTCTTCAAAAAGTAATCTGAGGTGGTCTTTTTCTTTCAAATATCGGACAATCAAATAAAACAAGCTTTACAGTTTGTAAAGATTCTTGACATTTACAATAATAACCACTGCCAAAAATAGGAATGCACTGTTGAACCACATTTAGCCTTTATTACATATGAATATTCCCTCTTTGATGGAATATTTTGTTATCACCCTACATAAAGGAGTACTTACATTTTCTGACATTATTTATTAAAAACTGATATTCTCTCTTGCATAGAGTTTTGACGCCACTCTTCAAATACTATACGATAAATGGACAACGTAATGAAAAGATCTGATGTGTTGCACTCACATTACTTCCTCTATTCTTGTACTAACTATTCTTGCAAACTCTTATTCCTCTGTATTCTTATTGTTAGTCGAGAAAAAACATTTGCAGAAATTGTCTTTTTGCTAATTTTCTAATATTGCTAATTTTCTCTTCTATCGTCCCGCGCAAATACCGCAGTGGAGTTTCCGGACAGCCTATATACAGGTGGTCCATATAAAACTGAACACGTTTGAAGGCTTATAATTTCCCTCTTGAAAGTAATAAAAACTAAAATAGAGCTTTAGTATTAGTATTTGTGTTTATTTTTATTTTCCTTATTTTTTTCTTTCTTTTAACCCTGTTCTACAGGGTAGGTCATATCAGAAGATGAATGAATAAAATGTGTGAAATGATGCTTAATGAACTCTGTGTCCATAGAACTTAAAGTTGCCTGACATTCATCTTCTCAGACTAAGGGAACACGCGATAAAAGACCTTATAAGATAATTCACCCTAATCAAAATCTGAACTCGCGACTTCCCGAATGTGAGACAAACACGCTACGTGCACTGCACAGATTCGGGCAACATTGGCACAGATGTTGGTACCCATACTATACATTGTTGCATTTTGAGTATCAGTATTCATTAGTAATTAGTTTTCAGTCTAGTTTTTCAGTCGAAAACGAACATGCATTTCTCAATTCGGCAGCCTTTATATTTATCCCAAGGAACTGCATGTCGGGTAACCTTAAGCTCTATGGACCTTGGACTCACGTAAACATGGTTCAACACATATAGTTCATTTATCACCGATGTTATCTAGCCAGGTAACGCCATTAAATTAAACATAGCTAAATAAATAAAAAAATTAAATAAAAGCACCTACATATGTCAACTCTCCCAGAGCCACTGAGATAATAAAACTCAATTTTAAACTTTTATTACTTGCCAGAGGGAAGTTATAAGTCTGTGTGTGTGTTTGTAGTGTTTAACGCCCGCTTTTACTACTACGGCACCACAGGCAGTGACACTGATGATACATGGAATGAAGATGGAGCACCGGTGGAATGAGATGGCGGGGGAAACCGGAGAACCCGGAGAAAACCCGCCCAGACGCCGCTTCGTCCACCACGAATACCACATGCGGGTCCCTGGGATCGAACCCGAGCGGCCTAGGTGGTAGGCGAGCGCGCTAACCGCTCGGCCACGGCGCCACCAAGTTATAAGTCCTCGAGTTGTTCATTTCATATGGATCGCCCTGTATAAGGTGCCGAAAGCTTTAGAATATTAAATGTGTTAGGCATGCAGTACTCTAAGGGAAACATTTCAAAGATGTTGGATGTGATATGTAAATGTTCTCACGTGGGTTTGGCGTAAGCTTTGCACAGTATCAACTTTCGTGTTGTTATTAGGCACTTTACTACGAAATTGTGCGTCTTGCAAGCAGTATTCTGCCGCATGCAAGAATAAGTTAGTCATGCGGGGATGGTGTTGTATGATATCCCGAGCCCTACAATCAGTGTAATGGACATATAGCGAGGCACTGTGAAAGGAAGAGGCAGGCAAAGGGAATGCTGCTGATTGTCATTGCTTTATAAGGGGGAATTACACAACCTGGCAAAGGCAAACCTTGTTATTGGCAACAAAACCCTCTCTATCTTCCATGAGCCGTCCTAATTTACAACCCAAATGCACTTTTTTGCACACATTTACATAGCTTCAAGGTACCCTTCTCTTTTCGCTGCGGGTTTTAGGATACGGCTTGTTCTCGAGTTTTTTGCCCTCTACTGTAGTGAAAATGAGTAATATCTCGTCTTTTAATGGTAAACTTAATTTTTCTCCTCTTGAATTGCGCTGTAGTAGCTAACAATTCCTTTTATAATGCAAATTTTGGTGACATTAGTGATAGTTTATAATGAATTGCATATGTTGTTTGAGAACCACCCAACGAGTCTGATCGGCGCTATAAAATAGTAATTGTATAGAATGTTGACTTTTCATACTGGACATTGGTTTAGTTTTTAACTGTCACTTTGCTAAATTTTTACTATTACATCCTTAATATGAGCTCGTTCAACTTTCATTGTAACTTTACTTAGTTTTCACTATCAGTTCAGGGCCCAAATGAATTAGATGCGAAGGGGCCCTTAAACGCCACTGACTCACTCACTCATTTACTCACTCACTCACTCACTCACTCACTCACTCACTCACTCACTCACTCACTCAGTCGCTCACTCACTCACTCACTTACTCCCTATCAGTTCACCTGCTTGTATACCTGCTGGATATGCCCACAGAATTCCAGAACTTTTGAGAAGTGGGAAACTTTAGTAGCTTATGATGATAGTGCTTCCGGTGCTTACGCTAGATATCAGAGCGCTACTGTTGTTCATCTCTTCAACTGCCCGGCGCCAATATCTCGAAGCTTGGCCATCAGCCTGTGCGTCACATTTTTATGTAAGGTGTTATTGCGGTCACATGCTACAGCTTTTCACAAAGACCAGTGCAATAAAGGGTGATGTCAGTGTTAACCAATCACACCTTTCTATAACAGAATTGTAATTGTGACTATGAACCATGAGGAATAAGTTACTACGAAGCTACCACATGTGATTTTCTTTGGTTTTAAACTACTAAACAAACTATACGGAAGGAAAACACATTTCAGTCTGTAATACTTTACTTAAAACTAGACTGACTGTTGGTATTGTGCCATCTTGCAAACACTAAGATACTGAGTTCGATTTCCGGTATGTTGTGGGATGTTTTCTTGAGCCAGGATTATTCCCTATCCTCTTTAGAATCTGTAAGCATGAGTGGATGTAAATATATGTATATGTGTGTATGTGCCCGTGTGTGTGATTTAATGCGATCGAACACCACGAGTAACATAAGGGAACTCTAATGATTACCAAAACTGTAGTAATTCTATATAGCCCATATTAAACACACTCACACGCGCGCGCGGGAACACACACACACACACACACACACACACACACACACACACACACACACACATACACACACACACATGCACATACACATGCACAGGATGTTCCAAAAACACCGACATAGTAGGTATGTTGTGCGGGACGGCAAACTGAACGGTTTTCAAATAGGAACCACCAATACCAATAGGGATCATATAACATTACTACAGTTTTGGTAATCATTGGAGTGAATGAATGAACCCCTGTCCGGAAATCCACTGTTTGGGAGTTGTAGCGCATCCAAGTGTGAGATGGGTGTACGATCTCATTTCGCCAATAAACCCAAACATCAAGCTTGCTGCATTACAGATGGGCTTCGAACTGTGTACCTCCTACATCATTGCAGAGCCTATATCGGCGGTGCTGAGCCCCATGCACATGACCCAATACGCTCGGTTGTGTTTAATGATTTTGAGTTGCTCCTTGGACTCGAGCCATAAGATCCTCTGTTCACGTTACAGGGGTGCCACACACCATGCTCGTCATACAACTCCAAGAAAATAGTCTAGAGGTGTCAGATCTGGCGACCGTGCTGGCCATGAAACTGGTCCACTTCTATCAATCCAACGATTTGGATATGCTACGTTGAGGCGATTCCGCACATTTACATCAAAGTGTGCTGGAGCTCATATCGGCCAAGTCAGCAGCTGTATACTCTTACGTGTTGTACAGCTGTTACAGTGTTGCTGCACTGGAAACTACACAAGTAACGCAGTAAGATGTCTACAAAGGACTCTGTGGAGAAATTTAACGCACGCACAGGAATGTTATTATACTCAGGTCGTTCATCCCTGTACACACTTGTCTAAAGTTCTTCTGATCTTAATGCTTCACAGGTCTTCAAGTGGTCTTCATTCACTTCTGCTGGATCGTTACACAGGACATATATTGGTGAAGCTGAGATACCTATTCTGTAGAGATGACTTGCCAAGCAGTCGTGATTTGTCAATAGTCGGAAGGCTGCAACCGCTGTTTTCCTTGGTCTCTGGGGGATTATATCTGGGTTGGAAAGTAGTGTAATCCATTTTTTATCTTTGGCATTTGTTTCTATTTCTTGTAGGTATGAATGAGAATTTTTTTTAATGATCAAGCGTTTTATTGAGGAATATGAGAAATTGAATTTAGACTTTTGTTTTATTGTTCTGCCTTTCTTTGCAAGTGAGTCTGCAGCTTCATTCCCCATGACTCCACAGTGTGCTGGAATCCATTGGAGATGAACAGTCTTATTAACTTTTTGGAGTTGTGTTAACATTTTGTAGCATTCTCTAATTTTTGTTGACTTCTTTGTAGTATTTGAACATATTCCCTGAATTGCAGCTTTAGAATCTGAAAGAATTACTGCCTTGTTAAATTTATTTAAGGGAAAATTTAATAATTGTCGGAGAGCAATGTGTATAGCCTCTATTTCTCCATCATAATTTGTTGTGTCTCTGCCAACAGAATGATAAAAGGAAAAATGTGAACACATAACTCCAGCTCCAGTAAGGTTTTCCGTGGAGGATCCATCATATATATGTGCAGCCATTCTTCTGTGGGATACCTAGTATTGATTGTTTCCAGAGCTAGACGTTTTTGTAATTCTTTTGGTGTGTCTGATTTACTTATTTGGATTACAAATTGTAAAGTGCTGTAAAAATACCTGCAAACATGGGGGCACTTATGCTTAATTGGCACATGTTCGCTTCCTATTAATGCTATTATTGTAGTTTATTATGAGATATTATTAGTATTGTTATTACTATATCAAAGTTGTATCATTTGTTTATTAGTTATTATTGTGAAATTTTATTAGAAAATATATTCGAATATGATTACTGTTATTATTATTAGTAATGTCCTCCTTATTTTATTACTTCTATTATTTTAGTTACTACTATATTTTGCTGTTATTACTACTATTACCATAATAATTATCATTAGCATTAAAATTATTAGTCTTATTTTAATTAACTTTAGTATCATTATTATATTATAATTAATATCTATTTTTGTTGTTATAGACGGTTTGTTATTATGATATTATTTTCATCGTTATTATTGTCAACATGAAATGGTCCTGATATGCTGAGTTCATTCATAAAATAGGTGCTGAACTAAATAACATACATCGCTCTAGAGAACACTTTCAAGAAAGTCGGGGGTGTCACCCTCGTGCATTAATCAACGCTGCGAATAAGAACATTACCATAGACTTGTTGGTTGAAGTGAATTTCGTAAGGATAACACGCCCATTTCTACAATAATAATAATAATAATAATAATAATAATAATAATAATAATAATAATAATAATAATAATAATAATAATAATAATAATAATAATAATAATAATAATAATAATAATACTACTACTACTACTACTACTACTACTACTACTACTACTACTACTACTACTACTACTACTACTAATAATAATAATAATAATAATAATAATAATAATAATAGTAATAATAATAATATTAATATTAATAATAATAATAATAATAATAATAATAATAATAATAATAATAATAATAATAATAATAATAATAATAATAATAATAATAATAACAATAATAATAATAATAATAATAATAATAATAATAATAATAATAATAATAATAATAATAATAATAATAATAATAATAATAATAATAATAATAATAATAATAATAATAATAATAATAATAATAATAATAATAATAATAATAATAATAATAATAATAATAATAATAATAATAATAATAATAATAATAATAATAATAATAATAATAATAATAATAATAATAATAATAATAATAATAATAATAACAACAACAACACAGGTCGTTGGCATGCACCAACACAGCACAGCGTTGCCATTCACACTACCGAAAAACTTAAATTTTTACAAAACTATTAAAGCTACCGAAATGAAACTTAGCATTTCATGTTTCTTACACGTGCATCTATTAGCCAGATTATTCTGGCCTAAGCAGTACGTTCTACCCTGTATATACAAAACCATATAGTGCAACACTTAGATATTCAAAGAGAACGTGAAATGATTGGTACGTTACTTTTATTAACATAAACCTGAACAAGACAAAAGTTGCTCGAAGTATCATAGCGCTGCAGTGTAGGGCTGAAAAGGGAATTATTAATCTGCTCATGTCAAAATACCACGAGGTAGCCACATCTCATTTAGAAAAAGCAAATATGACGAATTAGCTGCCAATTACTACACGCAAAGTTATGAAAATTAAAGCTTGAATAAAAGAGTACTCCGTAATTGTGTAGCCTATGACGTCAACAAATGAAGCGCATACTACTCGCCTGTTACGCCATTCTTCATATTGAAGATTTATTCGGTGAGTTTATGCATAAACATTCATCATCATCATCGGCATATTTGTGTTTAGAAATGTTCTGTTTGACTTCATCGTTAGGTAATTGAACTAGGAAGAAAACACTAGAACAACTTTCATCATAATAAAAATGATGAACGTGAAATTCATATGACTGTCATGGCTTCAGGAAAGTAAAATAATGTAGCTAGTATTTAACTAGACCCTCAAGATATAAAGTTATACATTTATGAATAAAAGTTATTCCTATTTTGGAGAACAATTGGTGGTGTTACACAATCTGTGTATCATTTTTCATTTTGTTTCATTCAACGCCAACATGAACTACACGCTATTTCTTTTTTTTTTTTTTTCTCTCGATATCCTGGACCATTGTAACACAGGCGATACCTTCTACTTAGGGAATACCTTCCCACGATTAAAAAAAGATAAAAAATTATAGTAATTATATTGCAGTTACTAGCACAGAATATATGATGTAAGTGCTTCAGAAATTTAAATTATGCCAGGTGGCCCACTTCAACCGGCATTCGGGTAAGTAGATAAACCTTCGTGCGTTAAAAAAGTTGCAGAAATGACTGGGGTAAGTCCAATCAGTGGCGTGCGTGAACTTTGTTCTGCTTGTAACAGAGCGAGCGGCAGAGGAAATGCCCAGGCTGCAACTAGCGTGTGCAGCGCACGATAATAGAGAGTATTTTCCACTTCACTTACAAGACTTTTATTTTCCAGGGAATAAACTCATTCCTGTATATGCTCCTATTGTCTAACATTACGTATTACAGAATGCAAATTGCTGTAACAAAATCCATGCAAACATGAGGGTGCATAATGTTTGATTGGCATGTCTTTGTTTCTTATTCATTTTACTGCTATATTTATTATTATTATTATTATTATTATTATTATTATTATTATTATTATTATTATTATTATTATTATTATTATTATTATTATTATTATTATTATTATTATTATTATTATTATTATTATTATTATTATTATTATTATTATTATTATTATTATTATCATTATCATCATCATTATTATCATTATCGTTATTAATATCATTATCATTATCATGATTATGATTATGATTATTATTATTATTATTATTATTATTATTATTATTATTATTATTATTATTATTATTATTATTATTATTATTATTATTATTATTATTATTATTATTATTATTATTATTATTATTATTATTATTATTATTATTATTATTATTATTATTATTATTATTATTATTATTATTATTAACATCACCAGCAACCCAATTTTAATATTTAAGGTGCATAAGCAAATGCGCAGACCATATTAGGATTGTTTTATCTATCTGACCATGCGCATCCGTAAGTTTAAACAACATTTATTGACTCATTTCAAATTCGGTTGAACTAGCTGTAAAATTAAGGAAATTTCACATGGAAAGTTTGATAATCATTTTCAATATTAATAAGGTTCTCTCGTAAGTTCGTTGGTTTCTCGTTACTTTTCAGTCCCTAAGAACACACTTCACCAGCAGCACAACTACGACAATTTGCTAAATGTTCTGTTTTAGGGAGAAACTCCTAGCTCGAAATCCACTAAACCACTTTTGATATGCTCGATTCATTACTGCATCTTCCCCGTAGACAGCACACATTTTCTGCTGGTATTGTGAAGAGGTTTTGCCCGTACAAAAGTAAATTAGTACAAGATGTCGGAAATGTTCCTTTTTGCTTTCCATAATTTGTAAACATAAGTTCACGTTACGTCCAAAATCAGTGAGAAACACACACTGATGTATCCAAAAGCGAGTCTGGTTGTTGAGTAGTAAGCGTGATTGGGCAACTATGATATCTTGGGTGTACAGTGGGTTCAAGGTGTTCAGGCGCTATAGATAGAACTTGCAAGCAAAACGAACGAAGTTATGATACTACCTTATATGAGAATCACTATACCAGAACTGGCTAAGGCGTGTTGGTTCATATCAGCAGTGTGGACTGACAATTGTTCAAATCCCATTTAACATTTATCTTTGTTTTCCCTTTTCCTTTTTCTTTCTTAATAGGAACGTCATTATTTATATAACGCGTGCGAAGTATAAAATACAAACTAAGGCAATCTACTTATGATAAAATTCCCAAACTAACATTAACTCACTACTGTTAATTTCAACGAACAGCCTGTTCTACTGTAGCAAGTACGCGAAGTTGGTCTAAGTGATTAAACTCACATCTGTAAGTCTGGCACCCAACACTGGAATCATTTTTAGTTCTAGTCCACAATTTAATACAAACGCCACAAGGACATATTTTCTGCAGGTGCACTCAAGTTAAATTTGCAATGTTTGCCCGTTAATGTAGAAGGATTGCTGAAATATTGCTTTTCTAAACTGTGAGGTGAGTTGCGAGGCGACATGGCTGCCATGTCCTCCGAACAGCAAGGGAAACATATGACTAATTTAATTCTCATACTATCTATGCAAGTGCGTCTGAGAATTAGGTGACCCTTCGCGCACGTCTCACTGAAGCTGGGTATTTTGTGAACGATAGTACGTATTATTTATCGAGCGTGATAGCTCAGGCCATTATGTCTGTGGTCCGTATTCGAGAGGTCGCAGGTTCAATCCCTGTGGCCAACCTTCCTGACCCATGGTTTTTTCGGAGGGTTTCCTGGGTCGCCAGGCGAATGCTCGGAAGGAGTTCCATATCCTCCGAATTTCCTGTCCCACCATTTCGTTACATTAATCATTTCATTTCACCCTTCATCCCGTTAGGTTTTTTCAGGGTTAGAAGCGTCGGCGAGCGTCGCGGAAGCAGCACGACAGGGGGAACAAATGCGCTGTGGAAATCTCGTCCGCTGGATTGGAAAATGAACCACCGGTTTTGGGCCCCCACGGGATGGTACAAGCCTGAATGGGGGAGGGAAGCTAAGCCAGGCTCCGCCGGGGTGCTTCTAACTGGGAAAACGCAGGGACCCTGTCACCTGCTCTCTCCCGGCAACGTTCCCGTCGCCGTTAGGATCCGTTCGTCTCATTCACCCTCCCGGGAGGTGTCCCGTTAGTGGCACAGGTGCAAGAGATCGCCTTTCGGTCGAGGTGCTAACTCCCCCTCTGCAGGTTGCCATTGAGTCACGTTCGTATTATTTGAAATATAAAAGATCATGCGGTATTAATTAGCGAATGTAAAGAAATTCAATTCGAATAACTCAATAGTCAATATTCCCTAATTCTGCACTTTTATGAAATTCGTAATTTATACTCAAACATGAAAGCAGCGGTCCCTATGTTAAGATCGACCCTAAGTCTGTGCCATAGATGGGTTTGGTTGTACACACAACGAAATTACTAGTAATATAGCATCACCTTCTAGTACACTCGGAATTAGACAACTGATGTTTGCATCCCTGCAGATGCTCGTATACTGGGAGAAGCAAGTCTAAACAGGCCTTGAGGCTGAAAGAGATTACGTTAATGACGTCATCATCGGAGACTCATGTTTATCACCTGCTTGTTTATTACGGGGATGCAACATATTAGTGCCTGGTTGGAATACTCAGAGGTTCCTTGTGTGTTATAACGTGTCAGCAAACAATTAAGTGAGCGAAAAATCGAATTACAAAGTGATGTAGATTTAAATACACAATGCCTAAGTAGTGTTGTGTGCTGGGTTTTATCTCAAACTTTAAAACAAGTGTAGAAAAGTATGTTACAGTGTTTTCGTTTCTAAAGGATCCACACAGCAGACAGTAGGGGTACGTGCTATTCACAGGGATCATCATGAACCAGGTGTCGCTGCTGTGGTATGTATTAAACATTTTCCTGAACAGCAGATAGTGAAGGAATTTACTGCTACGCGAAATGATGGAAGCGTTCTTGTAGTACCTGACTTCCGAACCAGCAACCAAACGTAGGGATCCAGAAGAAAGAAGAGCGGAAATGTTGGAAAGGGATGCACCGTGAATGGTTCGAAGATGACAAAATTGTTGATTTTCAGAGTTTTAAAAATAGAATTAGTTACATGAAACTAGAGGGATGTACCGTCACCATACATTCGCTTCTCACCAAAGCGGTCCGGTTTCGATCCCAGGCAACCGAATGTGGGCTTCCTGGTGCACGAAGCAGCACCGGTTTCCCCCGCCATCTCATTCCACCAGTGCTTCATCTTCATGTATCATCAGTGTCACCGCCTGCGGTGCCGTAGTAGTGAAAGTGGGCGTTAAACACTGCACCAAAAATACCCGTCATTATAAAAGAAAACGATGTAATTTTTGTGAAAATTGACACTGAAGAAATTCCTAAAACTGTAGCAGCATTGAAAATTATATCCAATTTTATTGTTCAGGTTCTAAAGGGTAAAATTGTAATACTCAATAGTAAGTTTAAATGGATTCTCGGTAAGCAATTGTTATTGTATAAATGGTCTAAATCTGATGCTCTTTTAAGTCATGTGAATGGGTTTACAATAGCAAGTGAACAAACAGAGGATAAACTACTCCAGGCTGCCAACGTTTTATGGAATGTTGGGAGGACATGACTGAAGATGCCACAGAATATCTAAAAACTAAATTCCTAGAAGAGCAGGTAAAATTGGTCAGTCAAAATTCAATTAAATATACGCCCGATACCCTGTTATGAGCATGCTCAATTTCTTTTTGTCACCTAGCAGCTTATAGACAATTACGTGATTGCAATGTTCTTTCTTTAGCCCATCCTGATTACGTCAGACAACTTCCTCAAACCCTCAGTCCTGATAGAAACTCGAAATCATTGCATTTAAAATGTTTATCAGAGAATGTGAAAATGCTTAGTGATCACGAAAAAGTAGTAAATTTCTTATCAGATGACATTTATGTAAAACATGCAATTTCTTATAAAGAGGGCAACATCCAGGGTCTTTCAAATACACAAAAACCTACAAAAACAGTGAAAACTTTTATGATACATCTTTAACATCCAGGAATAAAGATGTAGCTCTGTATCCAGTGAAAAATTTAACAGCACAAAAGCTGCATGACCAGATTCTCGCTGTAATTAAAGCTTTGAGTGGATGTGGTTTTAGGGTATTGACCTTGATATCAGATAACAGAGTTAATAGAAACACTTTGGAAAATCTGTGCAATGGTTCTTTAAAATGCTGCTTTAAAAACCCAGTGAAGCCAGATGAAGATATCTTCGTACTATTTGATACAGTGCAGCTAATTAAGTCCATTAGAAATAATTGATTAAATCAAAAGTACAGTGAACAAACATTCCACATACCAATTCCAGCCTTATATTTTCCTTCTTCAGCAGAAATGTCATCAGAGTTTGTACCAGCGCTGCTAGATGTTCCTCCTCCTGCTCCTCCAGCACAATATTTAAAAGCAACTATTGGAGTTTTGAAAAAAAAATGCATGCAAATGAAAAAGGAAATGTGAAACTAGCAAATTCACTTTCTGCTAAGGTTTTATATCCATCATCAATTGAGAGACATAACTTGGCATGTGCACTGAAACGTTTTGATGAAAAGAACATTGCAGCACTTAAAGTAATAATAACTCAGGACGCAAAAGGGACAGTAAATTTTTTGGATACAATTTTGTTCTGGTGGAAATGTGTAAATGTAAAACATTCACTCAAAGGAAAGCACTTAAGAGATAAACTTTCTGATCCAGTCAGAAGCCGAGAATGCCCATCAATAAATTTTCTAAAAAATGTCACAAGGTGGTTGGAGGAGTGGGACAAGATCAGCATTTATGAGAGTGGGGGTAAACGACATGGGAAGTTATCATCTGAAACTCATACAGCACTAATACTCTGGATAAACTCACAAAATGCTTATTGGAACAAATGAAATTCGAATATGTGCTTCTAGGGAAATTTCAGACAGATCACCTTGAAGCTCGTTTTGCTCAATACAGGCAAATGAGCGGAGGAAATTACAATGTTTCAGTAATGCATATTTATGAGTCTTGTGAAGCTGTATTCCTCAAAAGGTGGCGAATTTAAAATTAAAGATATAACCAATGACACTTCAATAGAAAGTCATATGGAAGAGGAAACAGGAAAATGTTTTTGATATATTTGAAAACATAATTTGTGAATGTAGGAACGTCTACATAAGTGAGCATAATAAAATGACCCATATATATATATATATATATATATATATATATATATATATATATATATATATATATATTGTCACAACCAGATTTGGCTGTAACATTTGGGAAGCGTAGAGGATAGGTTTTAGTGGTAGAGACTTAACTCGCTTTATATAGAAATATTATGGATTTATTATAAGATAGGATGTAAGTTCCTATTGTTCCTTTACTATTTTAATGTTACACCAAATACTCTCATTATATACTGTTACAATAACTTTAATGTCTTCCAACGATAGTTGTAGATTTAATGAAGTGCCATAGAGGGCTTACCTTGGTTGGGCGATGTCACGAAGTCTTAGGAGAGAGTTACGTTGGCGATGGTGCACAACTCTGGATCAAGGCGGCCGTCCCGACTTCCACGGCATCACCGTGGCAACCGACCACAAGCCGATACCCGGTACAGAATTTATAAAGATTCTCCTTCCTCGGGGTTTCCGGTTATCACTGGGCCAAGTCCAAATGTTCTGAACGTTACGGCCAATACGCGAAGCTTCTAGAACTTCCCGAGGAATCTCCCAGTGACGCATGACAGCTCCGGCCTACGTGACAAACTCGTAGGCAAACAGGATGCTTATGTCATGGTAAAAATCCCTTTGGGGTTGTCATGGGATGTGGGTAACCAACCCTTTCCTGTTAGTGTCACCAGTTACTCAGTTCCAGAAAGAGTTATGTTTAGAATTTCAAGGGATGTGGATAACCATGCCTTTCCTGTTAATGTTGCAAGCTGTTAAGCTCCAGAAAAGTCATAAATGAACAAAGTTGCCACTGAATGTAAGTTTCTTTGTTTAAAAACGTATGATGTCCAAAATGTACTCACAAATCTGTTCTCTCCTAATGGCATACGTGACAATATATATATATATATTGTAGGATATGCAGCTAACAGGCTTGTGGTAATTTAAAGTGTGAAAACTGTAGGAACAATTTATGCTCTGAACGCAGAATGGATTTTGATGTTCAAAATTCTGAAGTTCGTGCTTATTTAAGGGTAATCGATAGGGGAGGGCTGAAGTGGCCATCACAGTTCACCTATAATAAAACGGTATGCATCTTCGGTATATTTCAGTGTTTAATTTCTGAGACATATGAACAAGAATTCCTTAAAGTAGAAAACCAGAGAAACTTAATTCTACATTTAGGCGATGAGACATGTGGCATTAATAGATAATATCGGTGCTGGCTGTAATGCTAGTGATTGCGAGTTACCGGGTGCTATTTTGACGAGGAAAATAACAAAATTAATAACCAATTTCCTTTTGAAAAACCACTGCATTATTACACAAGACAGTTTGGTATTATCTACAGACAAAAAAGGAAACTGCAGATATGTTCGCATTGAGAAGGTAAGGAGCATGCTCTGCCATTAACAACTACGCACAGCATGTTTTCCACTAACATACTAACACACAATAACTTTTAATACTAAATGTGAAAATATAAATGAATGCAAGCTTCTTCCAGTGCAGAAATACTGCAAAGCGTGTGATGCTTGGACGCCGCCCTCGCGTTGTGATATCAGGAATGGCAAATCCAGGCCAGGCCCTGCTGGAATCCCCTGAATATCGCCGTTTCTTTAACCGTTTTGTTACATTCATAAATAACCTTAGTTTAAGCTAATATTATGTTTGGCGTTGTTATAATTTTATTTTGCAATTATTTTTATTTGCATTCACCGTATCATTCTTTAGTGTTTATTTATTGGTAAGCTACGGTAAGTAACTGTTTAAACGCGACATAGCCTTATTTTATGCAGTTGAGAAAAGGAATGTACACATTTGATCTATGACAGTAAATAATGTGAGGCAGGGCGCGGGACACAACAAAGGTCGATCTGGACTAAGCTACTTCACACCACACACCAGCCGGCGAGCAAACAAAGGCGCTCAAGGTCATTATGTCTCGCGCGACTGTTTCTGTATACGTCACTAACAACAATGGGCGCGGCACGTATAAAAGGCGCTCACGGTCAAGCTTCTCCACACCACTTACGCGAGCAAACACGTGACTAACAACAATTAAACGGCTACACAAAGGCTTCGAGAAATGTATGGCAGCCGGCGCGTTAGAAGAAGTTCTGGAAAGGACCTGTGACGTCATCCCACTATATAAGGAGGCGAGGAAAAAGCAGAAAAGAGAGTTATAGACACTAGTCGGTCAGAGTGTCAGTGCGAGACAGTCGTCTTTGTGTGGTACGGTCGTCGTGAAAGATACGTCTCTTCGAAGTGAAGGTTTAACGAGCTTGGAGTGATTGTATAGGAGTTAGTGTGAGAGACAGAGAAAGGGAAGAAAGACAGTGAAAGTGAAGAAAGGCAGTGAAAGGTCAGAGTCAAGGCTACGAGAAGAAAATAGTTGGGAGCTGCAATATCATGAAAGATTGTAGACTGTGTTAACGTCAGCAGAAGAGATCTTTGTTTTTGCGCAACATTTTTGTAGGAGAATAAAGCGATAGAAAAGTAACTGGACTGACTTTTGTAATTTTGTCACAATAAGTTGCATTTAACAGTTCAGTGAACTTTCAGCACTTTGGTTCTTTTACGTAGTGTATAGAAATGTTATTGACAATTATTGATACTGTAATCACTATCATCTTGTGTCGCCATACTATAGTAGCCCTAACAGAATTCTAATCCTCAAACACGGCACTTTTAACAAATCTAGTGTTTAAAAGAGATGGCATTCGTTAGTACACACCTGGGCACCTGTTGAATGCAAAGATTAATTAAATTGATAAAGGACATAGACATTGTCCGAAAAGCAGTGTTTTGTTATTATTGTAACAAAACAACAATTCGACGAATCCCACGTCGGTCTGGATGGTTCAGTTGGTTAGACGTTGGCCTACTCCTCCCAAGGTCAAGGGCTCAAATCCGGCCCAGACCGATGGCTTTTAAGCGTGGTTAAAAACGACAGCACCATGTCAATAGATTTACTGGCATGTAAAAGAATTGCGGGACAAAATTCCGGTACACCGTCGACGCTGACGTGATCCTGGCAATTGGCAGCGTCGTTAAACAACAAAAATATTTATTATTATTATTATTATTATTATTATTATTATTATTATTATTATTATTATTATTATTATTATTATTATTATTATTATTATTATTATTATTATTATTATTATTATTATTATTATTACTATTATTATTACTATTACTATTACTATTACTATTACTATTACTATTACTATTATTATCATCATCGTTATCATTATCATTATTATTATTATTATTATTATTATTATTATTATTATTATTATTATTATTATTATTATTATTATTATTATTATTATTATTATTATTATTATTATTATTATTATTATTATTATTATTATTATTATTATTATTTCTATGTTATGATTGCAGGTTTGGAGCTTGCGAAAGTTCTGGAAGGTTTACAACCCAAATATAACAAACATACCATGCCGTGTGACAACTCTCTTAACCAACAAATCACATTATGAAATATGTAGTTATTTCAGATGTATAAAATCACATGGTATTTTGCCAGAGGATAAAATAATTATATTACCATTCTTGAAGACTTAAAAACAGAGTTTACTTCAGGTAGATTCCATGATTTCAGGTATCTTGAGAATGACTTCCCAATGTTTCTTAAGCCTTTTACTGTAGATGCAGTTAAGGTAAAAGTTAATTGCAATATGAACTCAGATTCACAAACAGATCTAGTGACAAAAACAGGTACAGAGATTTTGTTGGCACAGACATATTCAAAGAACTGTTTAAAGTAAAATATGTTGGTCTGAGAGAATCTGCTGCTTCTGCTACAGCAATATTTTGTTCCATATAAGTCAGTGAAACATTTTTTCTTTGATGAACATCGCAAAACCAAGACAAATCTCGCTTTTCAGATGACCAGCTCTCGGCACAACTACGTATTGTTACGCCAGAGTTTGAACGTCTTCTCATATGTTCGGGTGATGATAGTTAATGCTTGTAATTTCGAATCGACATAGGAAAAGTATGACCACTTCTTTCCTGTTTGAAACAAACACGTTGTTTGTTAGCTGTATCTATCTACCACTGTCAAAATTTTAAGAAGCGAAGAAGTTCCAATTCTCCAAGGAGCATGAGTGTTACGCGGGTTGCGTGCACAGTGCATTCGGAGCAGACAGTATTCTGCCCGTCCCTGCTATACAGTGACTGGTAAGTGCCACATTTAAATGATTGCAGACCTTCATTGATCTGTACGGATGAGCACCATCCTGTTAAAATAACATCTCATTGGCACCTAGAGTGACACATTCTCTAGTAATAAGTGGAGCTCGTTACGCAGAAGTTCTAGGTGGAGTGCTCCTATGAAACGTCCCTCGAAGGTAAATGGTCCAAGAAGGCGGTCATTCAAGATTCCTCACCGGACATTCAGTCCCCACTGCTCTTGGAGTGCTGCTTCCACTACCAAGAAAGCACTATAAACACTCCAGTTGTGCTTATTCTGGCGATTTACCGTTGCATTTAATATACCTAGTTAGAAATAATCAGAATGTTATGTGCAATTACAATTTATGATTAGATTATTATACCTAATCTGTTCCAAACATAGACATAAACAGAGACGACCAAGACCTAATTAGAATACAGTTCCATTAAACTGCGGCGAATATAAAGCCACATGATTGTGTTATAAGATTTCAAATCTTTAATGATAAGAAATGCACGTGTACCTAGTGGAGAAGGCGCGTACTCGTGTATCACTCGTTAACGGACAACATACGGCCGGAATCCCACTCAGCTGCTTGGTTGAGAGCACATTTTGGTTTAAACTTGTATGCCAGTGCCACATCGAGTCCTTTTATGCACGAGCATATTATAGTCATTTAAGACAGCTTTAACACAAACAAAAACGGAAGTCCAGTCCAGTTATTTTTTTCTTACTTTCTTTTGTTCCAAAGCGTTTGCAGAACAACATAGGTTTCTTTTACTGAGGTTGGCACAGTCTAAAGCCTTTCGTGATATTACAACTCACAATTATTTTCTTCCCGTAACCTTGACGCACTCCTTTCTGTTATTTTTTTTTCACTTTCTCTGTCTCACAAACAGCTGACTTGGACGATACGATCACTCGACATTCGTTAACTGTTTCATTATCTCCCTTTCGACTCGACTGTACACACGCAGCTGATACACGCACCCACACACACTCACACACATCCACACACACCCACACACATCCACACACATCCACACACACCCACACACACCCACACACACCCACACACATCCACACACACCCGCACACACCCACACACATCCACACACACCCACACTCATCCACACACATCCACGCACACCCACACACACACCCACACACATCCACACACATCCACACACACCCACACACATCCACACACACCCACACTCATACACACACACCCACGCACACATACACACATCCACACACCCACATACATCCACACACACCCACACACATCCACACACACCCACACACACATCCACACACATCCACACACACCCACACACATCCAAACACATCCACACACATCCACACACACCCACACACATACACACATTCACACACACCCACACACATCCACACACACCCACACACATCCACACACATCCACACACACCCACACACATCCACACACACCCGCACACATACACACAACCACACACATCCACACACACCCGCACACACCCACACTCATACACACACACCCACGCACACATACACACATCCACACACCCACATACATCCACACACACCCACACACATCCACACACACCCACACACACATCCACACACATCCACACACACCCACACACATCCAAACACATCCACACACATCCACACACACCCACACACATACACACATTCACACACACCCACACACATCCACACACACCCACACACATCCACACACATCCACACACACCCACACACATCCACACACACCCGCACACATACACACAACCACACGCATCCACACACACCCGCACACACCCACACTCATCCACACACACCCACACACATCCACACCCACCCACACACACCCACACACATCCACACACACCCACACTCATCCACACACACACCCACGCACACATACACACATCCACACACCCACACACCCACATACATCCACACACACCCACACACATCCACACACACCCACACACACATCCACACACATCCACACACACCCACACACATCCACACACATCCACACACACCCACACACACCCACACACATCCACACACATCCACACATACCCACACACATCCACACACATCCACACACACCCACACACATCCACACACACCCACACACATCCACACACACCCACACACATCCACACACACCCACACACATCCACACACACCCACACACACATCCACACACATCCACACACACCCACACACATCCACACACATCCACACACATCCACACACACCCACACACATACACACATTCACACACACCCACACACATCCACACACATCCACACACACCCACACACATCCACACACACCCACACACATCTACACACATCCACACACATCCACACACACCCACACACACATACACACATCCACACACATCCACACACACCCACACACACATACACACATTCACACACACCCACACACATCCACACACATCCACACACACCCACACACATCCACACACACCCACACACATCCACACACATCCACACACATCCACACACACCCACACACATACACACATTCACACACACCCACACACATCCACACACATCCACACACACCCACACACATCCACACACACCCACACACATCTACACACATCCACACACACCCACACACACATACACACATTCACACACACCCACACACATCCACACACATCCACACACACCCACACACATCCACACACACCCACACACATCCACACACATCCGCTCACATACACACATCCACACACACCCACACACATCCACACACACCCGCACACATACACACAACCACACACATCCACACAAACCCGCACACACCCACACTCATCCACACACACCCACACACATCCACACACACCCACACACATCCACACACACCCTCACACACCCACACACATCCACACACACATCCACACACACCCACACACATCCACACACATCCACACACATCCACACACACCCACACACATCCACACACACCCACACACATCCACACACATCCACACACACCCACACACATCCACACACACCCACACACACCCACACACATCCACACACATCCACACACAGCCTCACACACCCACACACACCCACACACATCCACACACATCCACACACATCCACACACATCCACACATACCCACACACATCCACACACATCCACACACACCCACACACATCCACACACACCCACAGACATCCACACACACCCACACACATCCGCACCCACACACACACATCCACACACACCCACACACATCCACACACATCCACACACACCCACACACATCCACACACACCCACACACATCCACACACATCCACACACATCCACACACACCCACACACATCCACACACACCCACACACACCCACACACATCCACACACACCCACACACACCCACACACATCCACACACACATCCACACACACCCACACACGTCCACACACACCCACACACATCCACACACACCCACACACATCCACACACACACACTGAAACTAAAAACTCACTGACTCGTTTACTCATGTCTGCAACTAACCTCTTCCCGTTGTCTCTCTTCCATATATAGCGAGGATGACCTAACACGGACCTTTCGAACGTCTACAAATAAGGCGGCCGCCGGACACTTCCCGAATAATCTCCGAAACCTCTTTTGGTTCAATCGCTCTGATTGTTGTCATGTGAGTGTTGCTCGCGGGAATGTTGTGGCGCGTCTGGGGCTTGAACGCCATTGTTACGCGCCGCGCCTGGTACATGTTGTGGGAGCATAGCCCAGACCGAGTTTTCTTGTGCGCTGCGGCCGGCGTTCCGTTACTTTATTAGGCGTTTTAACATTATCGTTTAAATGGCATCGACATTGAGACTATGAGAAATAACTTATATGCCAACATTTAAACAAACCTTACTTAATAATCTGTGTGGTTTGCTTCTACAACGCTCGTTGTGGATATAGACGTGCTTGTTATTTGTTATAGCCTATGTCGTCCGTAATTACGAAATTCCCTCATTTTCCTTTTAATTGATCTTGATAGTGGACTCATATGATAGGCTTATTTTATCACAGGCGTTTACTGAATTGCATAACTATGTGTACCATAGTATAAAAGTTTGTAAATTCGACTGAAAACCCGGAGTTCTTTCTCAGTAAACGTGTGAATTATACTCAGAATGCCAGAGTATTCCAAAAGCGTATTTATAAGATTTAGGCAAACAGCTCAGATTCAATCTCGGCTTTATTTCCCATTTCCTGATGTTACACCCGTTATTTGAATCTAGTTAATACTCACACACACACACACACACACACACACACACACACACACACACACACACACACACACACACCCAAACACACACACACTCGTGCTTGGGTTAAATTCAGCGTATGGTTTCATTGCACCGAGCGGGATAGCTCAGGCAGTAATGTCTGTGGCCCACATTCGGGAGGTCTAGGGTTCGATCTCCGTGGTTGCGCACTCTGATATGGGTTTTTCCGTGGTTTCTCCATGTCATTTAGACGAATACTGGAGTGTATTCCTTCATACCATGGTTTCTTTTCTATCATTTCCCTTCAATCCATTTCCTTATCATCATTCAGGTGTACTTTCAGGCGAGTATTGTTGGCAGCGCCGGCAGATGGCGCGGATTATTGCGCATGATAACAGTTGTTTTCGGTGCTAGGTGGCGTATGGTTGGCCCTTGTCCTCCGTCGCGGGGGTGGGGGGGGACGCTCAGTGCGACACCGCAACCGCGGTGTGGTGGTTGCTTGGCGGGGTCTGGTGCCGGGATAAAGATATCTCAGCACTTGTTAGGGACTTCCGCGTGTCGCTGTGGCCTGTCTAGCTGCGACTCTGTGTGACATCTTCGGTTCCCTCATTTCATCCCTTCCTCCTGGGGGGTGCGGTGACAACAATAGATCTATGTAGGTCGAAGTGGGCGAATGGTCCCCTGTGCGTCTGTACCCTTTACCCTTTATGATTTCATTGCAGTTCCTGTGGCCTACCGCCTTCCGCTCACCCCATATTCCATTCTTTGTATCTTTCTTCTTAACTCTAGAATGCATACGCAGGGCTTCCGAGGCCCTATTACCCAATAATTCATTGACCAGACATTTTTTTAATGTGTGGTTACTGAGCTGTTATCTGATATTCAAATAAAACCTTAGAAGTCCTCTGTTAAGTTATCAGAAATATATCTAATTTATTGTTCATATCATTTTTTCATAAAAACTCGAGAATGCAAAGCAGGGCTTCCAAGTCCCTGTGTGTATCTGGGCTTCAATTTATGGTTTATAGCAACAGTTGGGCAACAATTCATTTAGTAGAAACTATATTCTTGGGATTCCATTCTTACAACGATTATTTTGAAAGGTAATTAATACATTTTTGACACGTTGAGTTATGTTTCTCTAGTTGAAACTTCCAAATACGTTCTGTTGCTTACCGAAATGGCTTGGTCCTGAAGATCTAAGTCACATTACAGAAGTGTGCATGTTTCATGTCCTTCTTCTGAGAGCACAGTAACTGCATATAGAAGGGGATGGAGATGAGAGCGGTGAGGATTCACATTGGGACGAGGGTAACATACAGCAACATGTAAGTTGTTGTTGTTGTATTGTTTAACGCCCGCTTTTACTACTACGGCACCGCAGGCGGTGACACTGATGATACATGAAGATGGAGCACCGGTGGAATGAGATGGCGGGGGAAACCGGAGTACCCGGAGAAAACCCGCCCTGACGCCGCTTCGTCCACCACGAATACCACATGCGGGTCCCTGGGATCGAACCCGGGCCGCCTAGGTGGTAGGCGAGCGCGCTAACATGTAAGTGAAAATAGTGATTCAGACACCTCCACATCGCTGTTGTTATAGTGCTTAACGCCCGCTTTTACTACATACGGCACCGCAGGCGGTGACACTGATGTTACATGGAATGAAGATGGAGCACCGGTGGAATGAGACGGCGGGGGAAACCGGAGAACCCGGAGGAAACCCGCCCCAGCGCTGCTTCGTCCACCACGAATCCCACATGCAGTTGCCTGTGATCGAACCCGGTGAGAAGCGAATGGTCTAACCACTCGGCTACGGTGTGGCCTTTCCGGATAACTTACCCTAAGCGAGATACTCCACATCAAATGACAGTGATGTTGAAGGAGAAAATGTAAATGTAAATTCTAGTAGAGTTACCAGTAATTGCATTTCCCGTAATGGAACAATATAGAGTAAAATTCTTCTCCAAATGCTAGGATTCCAGTTCATAATGTAATAAGGAGCCTACAAGGATCTGTAAGAACTACTACTCCATGTGACTATCTCATATATTAGTAAACACTAGACCATACATTGTCTGCCCAATTAATAACTTCTTCTTTTTGTGTAAATGTAACTGCGATTAGATAACATTCCTATGATGAAAACTTGCCTTTTAATGAATGCCAAGCAACTATTTCTATGTAAACTTTAAACATTGTCTTTAAGCTGAAAGAACATTCATAAATAGCACATAATAAAATCTTGTAATCACTGTATTTCACAATAAACATGCCATCCCAAATAAAACAGTACTGAAAATATAGTAGAAAGATAGGAGGGTCTGACAAGCCCTGCTTATGCGTTCTCCAAAAATTCAGTACCATGCATGCTAGGGTTAAGGCAATGGCTCTTAAGAAGATTATTTTGTTGTTTAACGACGCTGTTAATTTCCAGGATAAATCAGCATCGCCAGTGTGCCGAAATTTCGTCCCGCAGGAGTTCTTTTATATGCCAGTAAACATGAAGCTGTCGTTTTTAAGCACACTTAAAAACCATCGGTCTGGGCTGGATTTGAACCCGAGCCCTTCGGATCAGTAGGCCAGCGTCTAACCAACTGGCCCACTCAGACCGACAACGGCTCTCTTGCATATTAACATATTCATTGAGTATCCTCTGTACAGAATGCTCAAAACAGCGAGCTTAAGAGGCTATAAGCAGTTTACATGAATTGGTAATGAATAAATGGAACCAGTGCTCTTTGGTATAGTCAGTAATTGTAGTCAACGCTAACTCATTTCATTTGCCGCATTATTCGTTCAATGTTGGCGGTGCTCCTGAATGAACTCCATTAATTACAGAGCGCCCACAACTGGCCACACCAAAGATTAATCAGAGAAGGTAAATATGGTAGTTTGTCGGTTCTGTGTATTAACGTCCAAGTGGTGCACGATATACATTATTTTATCATTTTGATTGCAACATTATGTATGTACCTGTCAAGTAAGTATATAATACAGGAAATAATAGCAAAGAACCATAAAGGTCATATCGCTGAATATGACATGCCTTGTAATGAAGGCAAAAAGAAATGTGCTTTCAAATTCGAAATGGACTATGCCCAACTATTCCAAATGGAATAGAATGTTGTACGTCTCGGTACAAAGGTTGAGTCATTTATCGTTCATATTCGTGCAGGAATGAGTGCACCAAGTTTCACACACATATAATAAGCTTTAGAAAACCAATATATGTAAATCTAAACCAGGAGTCGGCAAATTGGTCATCGCGATTATAGGATTAACGACGTCACTGGACACAACCCGGCATACACGTATGTAATGCACGGTTCGAACAAGGGGGTTTCGAAAGTCGCAGTGGTGCAGTAAGAACTTGTCTGACGCGCGTTTGGTTTTATATACATATGTTTAATACATATACACAGACTGGGAAGACTTTAACGTTGATTTTTCATCTTATTTTTCATTTTATTTAAAGCTTTACAGTTTCGCATAATTTAACCTTAATTCACAAGTATATCCTGGCGTCGACAGCTCAAATAGGGTTTTTTCTATCAATCACGATCTGCTTTTAGATTTTATAAACTTCATTTTAGACCAAAACTTGCTCGCTCACATATGTTGGAGTAAACATAGGACTAACATGTGTAGCATATTACTGAAGACGGAAATGTTACCATATCCAGTTGTCTAAATAAATCTAAACCAGCCTTATTTTGTAATTGTGATTTCAAAATTTGCTTTTAAATTCACAACCTCAGTTTGTAATTGTGGCTTTACTGTTTCATGTCCACGTAAAAGGATTTCCAAAAAGTTGAAAATCATGTTTCATTGCTTGAGATCATAAAACCTTTTGTGTTAGAACTCTTTTAACTTTCCAAATATACCTATATAAATATGTAAGAAGGTTTCTTTACGTTTTCGTAGTTTCGAAACAGCCATGTCGTGTCGATGTGGTTTACATCGCTGCTTGTGCACCTTCGAACCCGCGTTGTTTGGAGGAAAGAGGTGAAGCAGAGCGAATAATTGCTTTACCCCTTACCGTGGTGTTACGTCATATCATCAGCCGTGTAAGTTTGCCGACCACTCGTCTAAACGGTTTTTAAAAAGTAACATGAAAGTGTTCAGATGAAACATGAGGTAACTAATCATGGGATATATTTCTCGGCAGCGTGTTTCCTATACAAACTGGAAGGTCATCCAGAGACAGTGATGAACAAGCACACATTGCGAAACTTTATCCAGTACTTCATCTCATTGAAATAATGACTGTAATAGTATCAGTCAATTTACGTACTGCCAACTTTCCCACAATGATGATGCCAAATACACTAATTACGGTTATGACATCTTCCCTTTATGCTGCTAACTGACCCCCAGGTGCAATAGACCTTTCCGGGTCAAGACCTACCACCCAGCCGTTGCGTCTCCCACCTCTGCTCACCGCAGGTGTCATGATTGGGGCGCAGTACTGGAGGTGAGACGTGCTCAAATTTCGGTTCCTCCCGGACGGTTGCGCAGTCTTCGCAACGAGGGACCGCTACTTTTCAATCAAGTAGCTTTTCAACTGACCCCTCAGGGACATAACGAGGCTGAGTGCACCCCGGACCAGGTCTCCCAGCAGGAGAAAATGCCCACACCGGTACCGGGAATCGAAACCGGGTATTCCGCTGGGCAAGCAGTAACGCTACCAGCGCGCTAAGGAAATCACCTTGTGCCACTAACACACCTGAAAGTAACTACCAATGAAGACTGTGTAATTAAAGCACAGCCTATACTCGCACAGCTAACGTTTGCTGGGTGGATTGGACAGATACTGAGTAGTATACTAGGTGGTCTGCTCCCCGGTCCTTACAGGTGCTTCTCTTGTAAAGTACTGGTAGGTAACTCAAATATATTCAAAATAAGATCTGTCGTGCTCATGTGCAACATACCGCAGCTGCTATGAGGATTTGCGGCAAAATATTTTACGGCATTTAGATTCACGAGGTCTTTCTGTCGTATGTGTATTGGCCGACTTGAAGCATGTAACCGATCATGTGTTTGCAGTCGTTCCGACTGATGAAGAAACAGTATAGTGGTCTAACTATAAACCTTTGACTATAAATATAGTAGGCCTAGGAAGAACCGGTACGTTTGACCAAATGGCTCATCATTTATTGTGTGTATTTCAATATTATCAGTAATTAGTTTACATCGTAATTTGTTCACTAAAGCATATTGTGCTAGTAAGATTATTAGGAACAAAGGCACATAAGGCTTGTGTAAGTTCTAGAGAGATTTGTGTTGTGCATGTGCTCAAGATCAAACTTGGTTAACGTCGAGTCACGTTTTAATGGATTTTTGTGGAAATTGTGTTTTCCAAGTGCAATAGTGGTGTTATCCTAGCATTCTCAGATAGTGATAAACGTTTAAGAGTAAGATCTTTTGCGGTTGTGCGTGTTTAGCTGGAATAACCTACGATTTGTATTAAATACGGAAAAGGCCACCTAAAGCATCTGTATTGTTAATTTATGATAGCAACACTGCATTTCACCAAAAATCTATATTTATGTAAAATTTATGAACAATAACCTCTAGTTGGAAGCTGTTAGTGGATTACACAAAAACTTACATTATTCATACAAGTTTAAAGCCTTAGTTTAACCTAATACCAATATTTTTTATTATTATTATACAATGTCCATATTGCTGCCGAACCATTATACGTAGTGTTTGTGTATTAGAAAGCTATTTGAAGATATTTGGAGCGTTCGGATATATTAATAATAATCTCAATATGCACAGGAGATCTAAAAAGGCAGTTATCGATGTCAATAAAGACAAATGTGATGAGATACAAAAAGTGAAATCTCCCAAACCAAACTCCAGTTCCAATAAAACCAATATAGATACTAATGTATATGCACTGGAAGTGAGCAGGCAATCTTTGGAAAATAAGGTAAATAAGGAGACAGTTGAAATTGAGTGTGACCAGGAGGATACTGATCTGGAAGTAGATGCAGAAACTAATCCTGAAGCAGAAGTTTCTGAAGGAAACGACTTTAATGAAGTTATTATGGCCATATCAACAATTATAGCCAAAGTAAAGATAGTGGGTAAAAAAAAGGAGACTCTTTTTAAGCTCATTCGAAAATGCACGGATTTGTACCAAGATGTTCGTGATGAACTAATAACACCAAAGGCTGAAAATTGCATTTTGAGAGAACTTAATTGTAACAAACCACAAGAAGAAGAACAGTCACAACAGATGCCTATAAATAGTTTTACTTACGCGCAATCGCTAGCCATACCTGCACGACCGGAAAAAGAAGTCCAACTTCATAGAACAATTGAAAAGAAAGGACACACCGTTTTTATCTCTGCAACAAATGGACAAAGTGTACGTGAAGTACAAGAAGTTGTCACCAAAAAATTACATCCGGCAAAAGATAAAATAAAAGTAAAGCGTATTCGCACAACTATGGATAAATTAGTCTTGGAAACTGAGAGCCAAGAGGATGTTGACAAAATTATGAACCATCCAGCTTTATCTGATGAACCTATAAAAGTGGAGCTTCCGAAAAAAAGACTTCCGCTTATGATTTTATATGATATCTTTAGTGGACAATATAACGAAGAAATAACTGAAAACATATATCAGCAAAATTTTTCTCATTTAATGACCTTTGAAGAATTTAACAAACATTTCCGTCTACATTTTAAAACTGGTCCACGGGAAAAGGCGACGGTACATCATGTGGCTGAAGTATCGGCAGGAATGAGACAGCAGATTTTACAAATTGGGAAATTATATGTTGGTTTCCAGGCAATTGCCATAAAAGACTACATAGTAGTTGCCAGATGTATGAAGTGTCACGACTTGGGGCACATAGCAAGAAATTGCAGAGCACAAGAAGCCAGTTGTGGGCATTGCGGTGAGTTGGGTCATACCAAACCTAATTGCAAAAAGATAGGACGACCGGCCACTTGTATTCCTTGCCTCAGAAGAGGAAAAATCTGTAAAGGACGACGAGACTGCCTCACTTACAAGATCTACTGGGAACGTCTGATAGCAAAAACTGATTATGGCGTTTAAGCTCCAAACATGGAATCAAAACATTCTTAAAATAGGACAAATTAATGCTCAGAATAGCCGTTTAGTGATGGCAGAGATTAAAAAAGTCACCGAAGAAATGCAATTTGATGTTTTGTGTATACAAGAACCATATTGCATTAAAGCTAAACCTGCACACCTTCCCATCTCCATCAGACATATTACGACAGGATTTAGTCCCAAAGCATCAATTTTAATAACGAATGCTAATCTACAAGTGACTAGGATCCATCAAGTCTGTGATGAACATACTTCATGTGTTGAAGTATGTTATAAAAGAAGAACGCTCATCTTAGTAAGCATGTATTTTCAATACAGTCATCCGATAGAACCATTCATCAATAAGATGCGTATAATAAACACCATGTATCGCCATACTCCAGTCGTATATGCTGCGGATTGTAACAGCAAATCCCCCTGGTGGTATAGTACCACTAGAGATGCAAGAGGTGAACTAATGGAAGAAGCCATAGCAGAATTACAGCTCCACATTCTAAATGAGCCGCTTAATCCTCCAACATTCCAAAATGGTGCTGGTTCAATCAGTAATATTGATATTACGTTAGCAAACCACAAAGCTGCTGAGAATGTTTCGAATTGGATGGTAGGTCAGGATCTTACTACCAGTGACCATAATCTCATCTATTTCCAATATAGGCAACAACAGAACACTATAGCAACTGTTACATCTAAAAGACGAACTTTTAACATCAAAAAGGCAAATTGGGAAGCCCTGAAAGAAAATCTACTAATGCCACCCTCAATTAATGTGGGTGACGATATTGACTACAAAGCTTCTGAGCTTACTAAGGCCATTCAGAAAGCTATGATTGAGGCAATTCCAAGAAGTAAGCCACGTCCTTTTAGTAATAATATCTGGAACGAAAAATTGCAGAAACTTCGGATTAAAATGAGGAAAGCACGCCCAGCATATCAGACTTCTATCTTAAACACGGAGAGGCAAACACACCTTATAAAATACCAACTATTGAAAGAGGAATTTAAAACTTCTTTAAAAGATCTGAGGGAAAGATCATGGGATAATTTTGTTGAGAATGCTTTAACCACCAATATATGGGGCATCCCATACAAGATAGCGACTGAAAAAATAAAGTCTCCAGAAGTCCTCTCTACATTACTTAAACCAAACGGTGAACTAACTAAAGGATGGATTGAATCTATACAAACCCTGCTAACTACTGTCCTTCCCTCAGATAACCATGAGTCAGATACAATCCAGCACAAACAACTTAGAAAGAATTTCACCTCTGACGAACCAGCAGCTGGAGTCGTCTATCCCTTTGACAGATCTGAAGTTCTGCATGCATTACAAATCCTCAAAAAGAAGAAGGCTCCAGGACCTGATCAAATACATGCAGAAATACTCATACATATTGCACCAGAAATAACTCCATATCTAACAGATCTCTTTAATGAATGTCTATGGCAAGGCCGTATTCCCTATTGCTGGAAAGAAGCCAGTATCACGATCTTACATAAAGGTGGCGATAAGGATCCTGCATTGGCATAAACTTATAGACCGATTTGTCTACTTAACCTTTTGGGTAAAGTACAAGAAAAACTCCTATGTAAACGCATACAAGAGTTTAGGATCCTGAAAGGCCTTAATCCTACTCAATATGGTTTTAGATCTGGAAAGTCAACCACGGATGCAATAACTAAAGCCATAATTGCAGCTAAAAACTCTAAAAAGAACTATGTGATGGGTCTCTTCTTTGATATAGCTGGAGCTTTCGATAACCTCTGGTGGCCTGCACTTTTTGAACGCATGCGCCAACAAGAATACCCAAAAAGCCTTTATAGAATTCTGAAGAACTATTGTGTAGACCGCCGAGTCAACATCACAGGGGCAAATAGTACCGTTACACGTGATATTACGAAAGGATGCCCGCAAGGTTCTATATTGGGTCCAATATTCTGGGATATAAGTTTGGAGCCTCTGCTTAATGAGTTAGTAGTTGACACACAAATATATACCACTATAACATATGCGGATGATCTGCTTTTATTAATAGAAGGAAACACCCGCCTGGAACTGGAAACAAAATCTTCTGATGTGACCCAGAAGGTATATAAATGGTGCAACTCTGTTAAACTACAAATTGCAGCTAACAAATCTGCGTATTTGCTATTTAAAGGGAAATTATTAAGAAACCCAGTTATACGAATACACGAAGAACGTATTCAACGCCACAAGTATGTTAAATACCTTGGAATAACGCTTGATGAGAAAGGCAACTTCAAGACACATGTCACTCAGGTCTGCAACAAAGCCAGTAAAATTATGATGAAGATTGCCAGTATTGCCCAACGTCAATATAAACTACCTCTCACTACCATTAGAACATATCATAATTGTATCTTTACTGCCATCATTACATATGGTGCAGGAGCGTGGGCACAGTGTATGCAAAAATTAAACCTCGTCGCAGATCTCAGAAAATGCCAGAGGAAAATTCTTCTCCGTTTTACTGGAGCAGCAAGAACGACCTCTACTATGGCTCTTCTTGTGGCCACTGGTTCCTGGCCAATAGATCTACAGGTTCGCCTATATGGTGCTTACTATTGGCTAAAGAAAAGCAATCAACAAAAGATAGAAGATATAATAGGAAAGCGATGCTATATGAAAAGACAAATAAGGGCTGAGTTAATATCCTTATGGCAGTCAGAATGGGATAACCTGCAAACTGGGAGACGCACCTATATGTTTTACCCTAATATACGAGAAAGGTTACGACTAAAGCACCTAAATCCCTTACAAGCTGCATTACACTATATTACGGGCCATGGGCCATATGACACTTACTTAAAACGTTTTAGTATCATAAACTCTGAAATGTGCACCAGATGCAATACAGAAGATACTCCTGAGCATGTAATGTTTAACTGTCAGAAATACAGTGGAAATAGGACAATCTAACAGGGAAAAGCTCATGTACTTCACTTTATCGGAAATGGTCAGGAATAAGGAAAATCTAAATACTTTAAATGAGTTAGCGACTCAAATCAGTATAGCAGAAAGATCTTTAAGACAAACTGAACAAGAAAGAAATCTAAGAAATTTTTATACACCTCCAGCGACTGTTGTAGCACCATCCCGTCGATCGTTAAGATTGTCAAACCAACTGTAAGCAGAAAGAAGAACGAGGCCAAAACGACAGCCTGATGAGACTTGGACAGCCTACCAGAGACGAATAGCAGCGACTAGGGAACAATAAACTGCATGAATACCATGAGATCACATATAACTTTACAATATCACCAATTTTCCTTATTGTTATTTAGTTTAATTTAGGTTAGTAACTTCTGGACATTCTATTGTGAACAAATTGTAATAAATAAGTTTAAATAAATCAAAATATCCGCACACTACGTCCAGATATAAGAAATTAGGTATCTGGACATAGCTGGCAGATATTATTTTATTTTATTTTATTTATTTTTATTGTTTTTTTATTTTTACTATAAATTACACGTGCTTGTCTGACCGACTCCTAACACTAACCACATATCAACTAGCTCGTTGTTTCCGGATCGTGGCCGCCCCATGGTATCATGATATAGAAGTAATAAAAACAACAAAGTGCATACATATCAAGCTTCATCGTGTAGCATCTGCGCAGTAATACCCACTACCGAGGACACACAGCCCCTGCGCCAGTAGACCACCCAACCTACTGCTCAATACCTACTGTGTTACCAAGTACATTTAACAATTACCACATCCTTGTCACAAGAGGAGGAATGTAAATGGTCTTCCTCTGATTTTTCATAGAAAGGGTTTTGTTAACTATGCAATATGTACTAATAGATTAATAAAACAGACAAATGAAAAGCAAGATAGATAACAGGAAAATCAAAATCCGCGAGTTAGTATCTTCGGTGCGGAAATTAATTGATTAAACTTTAAAAATTCCAGTGTTTATGTAGCTAATTAATTTTCTCGAAACTACCATTGGAACTTAAGATCCAGAATCCTTGACTTTCAGCTACACCATCGCTGTCGAAGGACTTGCAAATACCATGACAGATATAACTTAATTTCACTGATCGAGAAACAGAAATCTGATGTACTCGACTAATAAACCTAAATAATGCATGAACCAGGCACCGGCACTGCCCGATCGAGCCTTGCTCTGGGCTGGCTTAGAGCCTAAGCACGGCTCTCGGGTTACATAAGTGGCGTACTTTATTGATGTCACAACTAACCATACAGTTGGTCAAATTAAGCTGACAGTTTATTAATAATGAACCAATATTCTACATTTGTAGCATTACAAAGCACGTGTATGTAATTAATTACATATTTATTCCAATTTGTCAGACAATTTATCATACATAGTTCTGTTTTACGCTTACAGCAGGGTGCTTTTGCTCTCTTTATCTACTTGATAAATGTAGTTATCTTATACCTACACGTACAGCGACTTAGTTAGCAAAACATAAAACACAAACGGATTTTCTACGTTTAAGTAATGAATTGTTAAACGTCACAGGAACAAATATTTAAAATATAAAGACCCTAGGGAGATAATACAATTAGAACTATTAAAGGTCTAACTGATGAGAAATTATGAATAAATAACTTATATAAATTATAAAATATAAGAACATTAAACTGCAGCTTATGTTAAATGTTTTATTTATTTCCTTTTTTGATTAGTTTTCCGTTGACTAGCCTACGAATATTTGGGGAGATATTTCGTGCTGCCTTGATTCTAAGTACCGTATTAAGATTTTGATCAAGAACGCATATAGATGTATTGTTGCGCCAAGCGTTGAACCCCCACTATTATCCACTGCTATGACGCGACCGGTCGCTGCTCGGCAAGCAAACTCTTGGCTCCGTGTACCCGTCGCTGCCTGGTGTAAACGACGCTACTGCTAATTGGCACTTAAACCCTTCAGCTTAATTGTGTGGCATTAACAGTATACAATGGGATTCTAATGCAAGTTTTAAGGACGATCAACTACTTGGTCATCAGCATCACTCAACGGAACCATAAAGACTTTTCAATACACTATGAATATCTTCAGATTCTTTTAAATGTAAATAGTTGTAAAATGATTTGTTGTCCAGGAAAACAATTTCGAGTATAGTTACTCAGCTCAGAAGTCCTGTGCGCCTTAGGTCCCATTTAGGCACCCTTTAGATACTCATCTCATAACAAAAACCGCACAGGAGATCTTGAGCCTAGCGGCAGCGTACATACATATGTTAAGGGCAATGTCTCATAGTCAAATTGAATTAAACACCTCTTCAGAAGCCGCATGATCACAGCACTTTAGCAACAAAGTATTTGCAACACGAACCTCCAAGCAACAGTGAAACAGAGATACGTAGTCTACTGGTGCAACAGCCTAAATCGCGCAGTATTCTCGTACATTCTAATACTAATAACTTGATGGGAATTACATTATACTAATGGACGTGAGAGAGTTGTTGAAAAATATTTTGTGTTACACCCACATGACCTTTTCTGCTCACTCTTGTACAAATTATTCTTAGAAAACGCTTATTCATATATCTACTTCACATTAATCGAGATAAGCATTTGCATATTTTTTCAATTAACAATAGCAAGAAGGGAATGCAATAGGTTTAAATGATAGTCAAACTTTTAAGGGCTAGTCGGTATGAAATGGCTCTGAAATGCCGTTCTCTTTTCTAAAAGATAGAAAAGAATGAAATAAGAACAAAAAACAAATAACTTCACATTAAAAAAAAGTTAAAATGTTTTAAAAGTCAAAACAAATAAGAAGGAATATTTAGGAAATTATTAATTTAATAAATTGTATTCTAAAGACCTACATTTCTTGTGTAGTAAGATTTTGTCTACCTTTCACGGGTTACCAGTTATGCAAAAGTCATTCAGAATGAAGAGGAGCTCAAAGGCTATTCCCAGGAAATACAAGAGTGGGGGGGGGGGGGGTTTAAGGGCCCGTCGACAGCTAGGTCATTTGGGGGAAATACAAGATGGGTATTTAATTTCTCATATAAATATCTCAGCCATATGTTAATCAAATCAAACTAAGAAAATGTACCCTTTCAAAACATTTTCCATGTAAACAGTGCTTTGGCATTCGGGATCTTTTTTTATCTTTCTGTTGCATCCTTGGAAGATGCTAACTTCAAATACCAATTGTGGTATTTAACCGACTTTTCGTTTATGGATTATGATGTTTACGGACAAGAGGATAGACGGATACACTCAGGATACACAGTCTTTCTCAAAATTGTAATTTTGCATTCAGGGAGTCTGAAATCTTATTATGGAATTTTTGGGTGGAATGCACTACTTCCTCTACGTACTCTAAAGTTCGTGGTTAAGAAACTAAACATTGGAGGTTAAAAATGTAGTGAACAATGGAAAATCCATTTCTTTCAACTATTCACGCCACCATCGCTTTATCATTTTGGATATCGGGTGTATGTCAGCTTCAACTGGGAAGTACCGGATAAGACAACAGTTCGTCATCCCTCATCAATGTAACACAAAACAACCTCATTGTCACTCACTCACTCACTCACTCACTCACTCACTCACTCACTCACTCACTCACTCACTCACTCACTCACTCACTCACTCACTCACTCACTCACTCACTCACTCACTCACTTACTCACTCAGTCACTCACTCAGTCACTCACTCACTCACTTACTCACTCACTCACTCACTCACTCACTTACTCACTCAGTCACTCACTCAGTCACTCACTCACTCAGTCACTCACTGTAGCATCCTAACAGATTTAATAAATGGCATTGTAGACCTGATTAATTGGTATTAAAATTATATATCTTAAAAGTCGAGAGAATAATCTTGGAAATGTTTTCCAGAATAATGGCGTTAATCCTTTTCTAAAATAGTTTACTATACCTACTCATCAATACCGCTACAAAATTAAATACCTACAACGGGAACGTCCAATGCCCTGGTGGAATGAAAAGTTCAAGAAAGCTATAGTAGATAAATTTCATGCTTTTGATCGTTACAAACGACCTCCTAGTTTGAACAATAATTTGCAATCTTAAAAATGCCATGCAAATGCACGTCGGATCATTGTTAACACTTCTCAGTCAATCCTACGGGAAAAAATTAAGAAGTTAAAAGGATGAAGTTGTTTTCAGACAGCATTTAATGACTTTGACGTTGCCAATAACTTAACCACCTCCGAAGAATTAGTACAAAATACCTTAACAAATTCATTTGCTAACCATAGCCGAAGCTTGCCCCAAAATTTGAAAGCTCTTAATCCATCAAATATGAATGATGCTTACAGTGATCCTTTTGCCAATTACACTAGATAATTAAATGTTCTTCTACGCTGTAAAAACGATATGCTGGTTCATGCAATATTCCTTTACTTTTAAAGCAGCTATCTGAGCTTGGAATTGAAGTTCTGGCAAAAATATCCAACCGTATATGAATAAAACGAAATATATTCCACTTCAAACAAAATCCAAGCAAAAGTACTCTACTACCAGAAGACTACACTACAATCATACTATATGAAGTGAAATAGTTCCGAAAGAAAGAAAGAAAGAAAGAAAGAAAGAAAGGAAGGAAGGAAGGAAGGAGGGAAGGAAGGGAGGGAGGGAGGAAGGAAGGAGGGAGGGAGGGAGGGAAGAAAGGAAGGAAGCAAGGAAGGAAGGGAGGGAGGAAGGAAGAAAGGAAGGGAGGGAGGAAGGAAGGAATGGAGGGAGGGAGGGAGATAGGAAGGAACGGAGGGAGGGAGGGAGGGAGGGAGGGAGGAAGGAAGGGAGGGAGGGAGGGAGGAAAGGAAAGGAAGAAAGGAAGAAAGGAAGGAAAGACAGACAGAAAGACAGAAAAATAGACAGGAAAATAGACAGACAGACAGACAGACAGACAGTGAGAAGGAGGAAAAAAAGCTCAGCTCATTCAGAAAAATTTATAAGCTGCCTGCGTTCAAAAGTATAAAATAGTGTGCAGATAAATCCTGAAATTCTCTGGACAGAAACACCCAAAAAGAGAGTGTTAACCTAGTCCAAACTAACTCTCAACAATGCACTCCAACGAGTGGAATCGTGTTGTACTATAATTTGTTTGTTGTCTTGGATCTATGTTCTCAATAATTACGCATGCTATGCCACAAGTTTTAAGCATACAATGTATGTTGCATAAACGCATGTTTATAGACTGAGCCCAAAGTTACTCTATAATCGAATTTTCAGTCCAACTCACGCCTTATATTTGAAAATGTGAGCAAATTCTTGGTGTTCAGTATACTATTTTAAAATAGGTGCAGAAAAATTTATATCAGTATAAATAAAAGGATTCAGAAGTTTATTGTGAACAGTTTTGAGAAAATAAATTAAGAGTTCATTAATGTGGCATTATGCACATGTTTTCTAATAATGCCCTGAAAGTAATTTCACTCAGAGCACAATTATCTCCATAAGTACAGTTTATACAATTAAGCATTGTTATTTTCATTTTGAAAATGCCATTCAGAATTTCCTTAGGCTTAAAACATAATTGAGAGTAAATACATTAGCACTAGCATTTCGCGTATATGTTTAATACGACTGCTAAGTATGTTATATAGGGACTGTTATCTATAATGCCGCTTTGGATATATGCTGTCGTATACACCCAAGAATTTGGGGTCTGGCGTGACAAAATAAATTTAATTGGACGAGAGGCAAGGAATATTTTAATCTGCAATACGAAAATACGTAAAAGGTTATTCATAGGATCCCTTTTCAAAGGTTTGTGACGGTTGAAATTTCCATAGCTTTCTTGGAACAGTCTTTCTTAAGACATGTCCTAGTTATGTAAGGAAAGGAGGAAAAAATTTCGAAAATAATGAAAATGTCAAATGAAAGAAATATAAGGTGGCAGTAAGAAAAAAGCTAGTAGTAATAAAAGCGAGAGAAGCGTGACATCCAATGTCGTGATAAACTGTCTCTCGATAAACAAGATGGGGAAGCCTGCAACTGTTTCCGGAATATTCAGAGAAAAAGGCGTTCGCCTGACTGGGCGTCTGTGTGCATTCATTGCTGTCGTCTTGTCCTGCTGTTTTTCTTACTTCCCAGAACCATTAATTTTAGCCGTAAAGAAAACATGGTGCATGCATCCATCTTCAGACAAACACTTCATGGCGGTTTCTCCTTCTTTACAAAGAACCAAGTCTTCGGGTGTAATGAATTTTCCTTGTGCACGTTTACTTTACTTACAATAAATCTCAGATATCTGGGAACAGGACAGGTTGCTGCTGGGTCACATGGCATCACAGCTTAAAAGAAGTTGATTTGTCACAGCAAAGCAACTATTATGTAATAGCAAACTTTTTGCAGTCACAGTTATTACTACCATCATCAGAATCTTAATTTTCATCATCCGCAGTTTACAGAGTACGTTATGTTAGAATTATCGTTGTTTGATATGCAGTATTAGTATGTTAAGAGCGTTTGGAAAGTAATAAGTTAACAGGGTATTAATTGTCTTCATTTAAGAAAACCAGCCGTTCCGTTTGTTATAGGATACTAATTTGTACTGTTATCCTATGTGTTCGCGAAATTTCAGAATCCTACTATTCATGGAACAATACATAATTAAATGATATGTAAATGGCTGCAAATTTTACAGAACTTTAATTTTTACTATATTTGCTCAGAATGAAATGCTGTAGAAGGTACAATTTCTAAGTTATATACCTAACTGTATGTCCTACCAATCCCAAGAACTACAAAACCCCAATAGCGACAAAATAGGAACCTCAAAGTTAAAAGTTATTTCTCCACAACATATAAAGGTGCCTCAATTGATCCATCTTTCACATAAGCAGATGACCCATTGTGAGTTAAAACAGTTGCAGAGCGCAACGGGGCAATTCCAATGAGGTGCACACCAGTGGCGTTAGCGAACTCCGTTCTGTTCCTTTTCTTATCGGTGAAAAATTAATTATTTTGTTGTTTAACGACGCTGTCAATTGCCAGGATCACTTCAGCGTCGCCGGTGTGCCGGAATTTTGTCCCGCAGGAGTTCTTTTACATGCCAGTAAATCTACTGACCTGGAGCTGTCGTTTTTAAGCACACTTAAAAACCATCGGTCTGGGCCGGATTTGAACCCGCGACCTTAGGAACAGTAGGCCAACGTCTAACCAACTGAGCCACCCAGACCGACTTTATCGGTGAAGACGAGTTATGAGAGGCAGTTAACAGGTTTGAGCTAGCATGCGTAGTCCGTGATAATAGACATTAGCGGTATAAACAATCCAAAAGGTCCTAGAATCTTTTCCGCTTTAGTTACAGAGTCTATTTTTGAGAAAATAAGCTCACTGCTTGGAGTGACAAATGTTTGAAGTGTTTTTATTTGACCTGTCCGTATCCATCAATAGTTATCTTTTACATTCTTTTTATAAAAACATAATCTAGTGTTACGGCCTGTACATTCTGTTACGGCCTATTAACTATCTCGAGACTGCTTACAGTTGTATGCAGGGTGAGGGAACAGGAACTCAGATAACTGACTTCAATGTCGCGAGGGTAGGGGATGAGAACTGGGTGCTATGACCAGTTACTCTATCTCCGCATGCTACATTTCAGCAGCCTCTGAAGCACAATGTCCACCTGGATCGAATACTGAGTTAATGCTGAAAGTTTCCAACTTCGATAATAGGAACTTCTGAAACGGTGTTGTAATACTTGCAATATTTAGAACTTTCCAACTGAAGCTTTTCTGGTATCATCTAATGGTGGAATTATTACAAGCATTGCAGCATGGTGCTTCATACTTATTTTTTATTATCACTTAAACTGGGAACCCATATGACTAACCACTGCATACGTGAGTGAATCTAGCCTTAGAACTGTAATCGACTGTGAGATTTTTTTGCCGATAAAGTTCGTGAAGCTGTCTGGAAGAGCAAATATCGCTTACTAAGGAAAACTCATTAAAAATTCATGCAACTTTACTACATTCCGTATTTACGATGATAGCGTCAGACGCCTCATAAAGGCCACGGTGCATTAGAGCAGCAACAGGTCAGCTATTTTTATAGTTCATCATTTATAGCCCCGAGGTTTCCAGGCCAGTAGGAGTATATCCCACGTGAAAGGTTCTTAAGCACGAATTAACGGACCTGTTGTCTACAAGTACAAAACAGTACGCAAACCATGCTGAAAACTTAAGTTTAGAAGTAAATTTCTGAAAAAAGAACTTCGTAAATCACGAGCCGTTAGCAATAATTTTCCAACATTTATGGACGATTAATCAATTTGAGTTTCTGCGTGCAGGAAGAATAACTGGAAACTGGCTTGAGATAGTTCACCAGACCTGAATATAATATCAACACTAGGTCGGAGAGTGGCGTGAACATTAATGGGATTTCTGATTTCTGATTGGTTTTATTACGGTTGTAATGTGACAACTATTGCACTTAGAAAATAAATTCTGTAAACATGTGTAAGACTATTTCCCGGAGAGCTTGTGCCCGAATTCATGGATCTCCTGTATATAGGATGGAAGTGAAATGATCCGCCAGACTTTAACAGCAAATTTCTCATGTTGTGAATAACAAGAAGGTCTAATACCAAAATGTTGAAAAGTTTATAGCTGCTATATTCCAGGAAAAAGAATAGGTACCATAGGAGGCTAAAAGTTGCAGGCAGACAGAGGCCATAGAGATCCGCGGAAATACCAAACAGTTTCTGGTTCGAAGAACTATCCCGATACTGGAGATGTCTAGAGAGGGTGGTGGCCGACTCCTCAACCAAGCAGCCCTCCATTTTCCTCGAGGAGCACTCTTCCCTTTGAATAAGCATCCCCAATCTATAATCGTCCGGAATCTATAAGCACACCCGAAACATGAGAAGGAAAAAGCCTGAAAAGGAAATGGTGCAAAGGAAATCTTGGCAGATGAGAAACCACACCAGCATCTGCAACTGACCAGAAAAAAGAAGGAAAAGAAAGAAAAAAAAAAAAAAAAAAAGAAAGAAAGAAAGAAAAAGAAAGCCCAAGGTAAGAGTGGGCGGTTGATGGGAATGGAAACCGAGACCTCATATGTATCCCAGAACTATCTTGCCCTGTAACAAAAATGAGTAAATATAAGAGGTGGAATAAGAACTGAAAAATTCAATGCCATATCCGGGATTTGAACCATGGATCTACCGCTTCACGCGCGGCTGCTCTAACCACTAAGCTACCATGGCCAGCTTGCCAGTATGACATTAAATTCTCCAACCGATTTATACTTTTTCTGGGTAGATCACAAGGGAATCTGACATCAGAGATGGCGACTTACAATCGTAAGTACTTTATGTCCCAGTTTTAAGTCCTGGTTTCACCTCACACTTTTAAACACTGTTTGTTTAAAAGCAGCAGAAGTAAGTTTGTTGGCATAAGAAAACAACAATGAGTAAATTTGTTTAGTATGTTTCCCAGAAACTGAAACAGTAATAGAATCTACATAAAAGAGACATAAGGATAATCCGATATTGAGGTCATGCAAATGTTGCTGTTTATTTATCTTAATCCACGTATTAAGAACACAGAGCAGAAATATAAAAACTAATGATTTGAGTGGTAGATGTACGAGCTATGATAAAAAATAACGAAATTTTTTGTTTTTCTTAGGGAATATTTATTTATTCATCAACATCAACTTTGTCCCCTCCAGAGTAATCCCCTTCAGATATAACACTCTTGTGCCAGCGCTTTTCCCAATCTTGGAAGCACTTCTAAAACACACTTTTCGTTACGGTGTTCAGCTCCTTCACTGATTCTGTTTTTATCTCATCAAAGCATGATGGCAAAAGGGCATCCTTTCATGTTTCTCTTCAGCCTCATGAGTAGATAGAAGTTGCAGGTGGGGGCATGTCTGGCTAATAGGGTGGCTGAAGAAACATAACCGTTCTGGTTTTTGCCAAAAACAAAAATCACGAACAAACATTGAGATGTGCACCGGAACATTATCGTGATTTGCACGGGAGCATTATCGTGATGTAATTTCCACGAGTGGTTTTCCTACAATTCTCGTGGCTTTCTGCGGATTGCTTCACGTAAATCGGGCCCTAATGACCCAGTTGTCGACAGGCCCTTAAACAAAACTGACTGACTGACTGACTCACTCACTCACTCACTCACTCACTCACTCACTCACTCACTCACGCACTCACTCACTCACTCACTCACTCACTCACTCACTCACTCACTCACTCACTCACTCACTCACTCACTCACCCACTCACTCACTCACTCACTCCACGTAAATGGCGCTTTCCCATTGTAATCGAAGAAAACAGTAGAAGAATCTTCACATGTGACCAGACCTGTAAATTTGTTTGCTCTTCAGACAGTTTGTATTGGGACGATTCAGCCTTGGTTTCGACGTCATCACATATCCATGTTGCGTCACCTATTATAATCTTCTTTAGAAGTTGTGAATCCTTGTCAGCATCAGTCAGTAATTCCTGAGCGATGTCTATGCTAGGTCGTTTTTGGTCCAAATCCAACAATTTCGGAACAAACTTTGCTGCTACACGTTTCATGCCCAAAATTACAAAACAATGCTTGACTTGACCAGGGGATATACCGATGTCATCAGCAATCTCTCTGATGGTCATTTGGCAATTTTCCAGAACCAGTTGCCTTGCTTCCTCCACATTATCATCAGTAATTATAGGGCTAGGTCATTCAGGGTGGTCGTAGACTTCAACCCCTTCTCGATCCTCCTTGAAACGTTTATACCATTCGTAAAGTCCTGTAGATCCAGTAGATCCTCCAAAAGCCACAGTCAACATTTTGAACACCGTGCTGCAATTTATTCCATTTTTCAAGCAAAATTTATTCCAAATCCTTTGATTCATCTTTTTGGAAAGTAAAATTTCGGGGAACACTCAAAAACACCTTTTCGACGATCAACAATAAGCTGAGTTATCAAATAACCTGAAAATGCAAACATATAACATTCACATGTGCACCGACTTTTGAACATCGTATGTATAATGCCCGCGAAATTAAAAAAAAAATACAGTTAATGCAAAGCTGGGGTTTCAGTTTTCTAATAAGTTCTTATCCAAAACATTGCATAGGATGTATTCTTTGCGATTCCAGTCTTGCTTAGATCTTGATAAGGTATCATTACTTATTCACTTTTACTTTCTGTGCTACGTTTAGTAAAGTAGAGGAAGTACTGTATTCCGTCCAAAAATTCGATGTCGAGACTTCACCGGAAATATATGTTTTGAGGCTCCCTGAATCCAAAAAGATATTGTTTTAGGAAAAGGTCATTGTGCCGGTGTGTGTGTGTGTGTGTGTGTGTGTGTGTGTGTGTGTGTGTGTGTGTGTGTGTGTGTGTCTGCCTGTGTGTTTGTGTGTCAGTCTGTGCACAGCATAATTCAAAACCGAAAAGTCGGTTAAAAACCAAAGTTGGTGTTTAAGGTTAATGTCTTTCAGGGATGCGACACGAAGATTTTGAAGAAAATTGCTCCACCCTAAACTACCCTTTACATGGAAAGGTTTCAAATATATTGATTTTCTTGAAAATGGCTCTGACGATTTGGATTAAAATGGTACATGTTTAAGATATTTTATGACAAAATATGAAATACATATTTTGAATTTTCTGGTTATAGCCTATGTAGTCCTGTTTACTCTGGACGACTTTTGAATAACTCGTAAACCATAACAGGTAGGCACAATCTTACCATACAACATAACAGCACTCGCCACGTGTGAAAATGTTTCCGTATTTTCCCTCCCTTCAAATCGGAGAACGAGAAAAACAAACCAAAAACCGGTTCTACTAGCGCGTGCTACTGCAATTAAGGAGGGGTGGACTCCTCTCTTCACACCCTGGGAGTGATGTTTGACATGCCTGATGTAGATCTTACTATAACACACAGTTTATGTCTGAATTTTTTTTTTTTTTTTTTTTTTTTTTTTTTTTTTTTTTTTTGTAGTGAACCATTTCGGAGATATTTCTTGTTATTTGTCCCAGTTTCGGAAAACTCGTCAAATGCAACATCGTTGTTCATTGTTTTATATTTGAACCGTGCAAAAAGAACGGAATATCAAAGCTTTAAAATATCTAAATATCGCTCAAAACACACTGTATTCTGACATTCCCATTGCACGTACAAGGAAATAAGCAATAAGATAATTTTTGCAATTGTTCATCTCAACTAACACGGAGAAGATATAGGAATAAGGGTTTGTAGGAATGATTAGTACAAGAGCAGAAAAAGTCATATGAGTGCAACACATCAGATATTTCATTGTGATAATTATTATGGATCTCATTGTGGACAATTTCATCCATATTTGAAACAAATTCCATACAGTTTGAGTAATACAATGCAGTAAATAGAGGCAATGTTAACAACAAGGGAATGCATCATTCTCTGTCACGCCTAGCTGTCACCTACGAATGTAACAGCTGCCAACACTTAAGAGACCTGACGGCTTGTTTTCTTCCTGCCTTGCGACAGTCGCATTTTTTCTTTTCGGTCTTGACATGATGACAAATTTGGTTAATCTGCCATCTTGATCTCAATAGCGCGAGCTCACATTCGGTACAAATGTCGTCAGGTCTTGCTCCAGTGACCTCAACTGGCAAGACGCTGATGGAGGGTTTCCTGGGAGGGAATAATCTGATTGCGGAAAAGAGACGACTGCAACAAACATTCGTGCCAATACACTGCCACAGGATAAATTGCCTTCCTGAGTGCATTTCCTCCAAATATGTAGGGACTAAGGTCTATGTATTGCTTCGCTCATTTTGTCTTTATGCTCATAAAGCTACACGAGAAATTTGGGAATATGGGAAACGAAGGTAAGTGCGTCTCAGGTTCAGTTACATTCACACGTTAACCTAAACGTTCCCGGACAAATTAGCAAAGATGCAATTATAAATTTTCCTTGCACATAGGTGTTTAATTTCCACGTCGTTACTGACTTCTTGTTGTAGAAATGCTATATAGTGAATTTGTGTTACAATACCAAATATTCCACTTGAAGGAGTCTTGAAATCAAAATTTCATTAAAGTCTATTTCATTTATACAAGCATAGTATATACCATGCTTACGTGGATTTCCTGTAAGAGATAGTAACTGTTATGCTATATTCTTAAGTTGTTTATTGCTTGCAAATTAGGAAGTCAACACCCTTGGTGGTACAGAAAATTCAGCGTTTTCGGAACGTGTATGAAAACGTTGAGAAGCATGCAAAAAAGCATTTATCATATAGAACATTTCTAATGTACGAAATCACTGAAAAAACACAACTACAAATATGAAGCTAACATGCATTACTGCAGATTTCTTAATTCCGTACTGTTGAAAACTACAATAATTACTAAATTGGAAACCTAGGGTATATTGAGGTGAATAACTCAAATATCCATTTCTCCAAATTTCGAAAGTGTAATGCCTTAAATATTTTAGGCCATTACATATCAAATCCAGTGCTTCAAACGTTGTGATTATAGTTATGGTTAAAAACATTATAGATAAATAGTTAGTGGTTCTTTTTACGTTTTATGTGTTTCATTCGAGAAAAATGTAGTAGATGAAATTTTGAAGCTTACAATGCGAATAAACAGCAGTGTTTCGTAGGCAAACGAGAGGCATCGATTTCAGCAGCCGTAGAACTGGTAACATTATGTAGGAACATTGGTGGGATTAATGCTTGTAGGTGTGACATATGTTAATAAAAGAGCATGAAATTCTAAAACTCGCGTCTTTTCCTTCGTGTTCTTACAGTCTTACAGAGGTGTCTACTGCGATCAAGTATAGGCGCCCACCAGCACTTAGAGACCGCGATGGAATTATGTAGATGTAGCGGTAACTTCAGCTTAACATTACTGCGACTAATGGCAACATACGCTTCATATTATTGTTAGGAAAACGGTTATTTTTAAACCGTAAACTCTGGATGCGTTAGGAGTCACTATTTCGAACGTTGAAATTCAGAAAGTAGTTTACTTTTTCAACCTCAACAGTCGGCAATTCAGTTCAAATATTTCATTACAAGTCTCCATTAAATTTATCGCCAACTTAACTGGTGTTTGTCCATGCTAAAACCCACCCACGTATAAAGATCTCATAGTTCTTTGTTGGAATACCTGGTATTAGATGCACAGGAGAACAAGATTGGAGACGGCTTCAAAAGGAGACTACCCCATTGGTATCATGCGAGTGAAAATAAGACCTTATCGGAGAGCGAAAGAAGCCAACTAAAGGCAGCAGTAATGCAATTCCTGTAGATCAAGAAAAACAGTTCAAATATTTCATTACAAGTCTCCATTAAATTTATCGCCAACTTAACTGGTGTTTGTCCATGCTAAAACCCACCCACGTATAAAGATCTCATAGTTCTTTGGGAACACAAACAACGTATACGCCAAGATAGACTTCCATGAATATGTACCCACTGGAAATCGCAATATTAGCTGGCTGGCAGAAAGACGGATATCACAAATGAAGAAGCCATAAGAGGTTTAAGAGCCTGTAACTTCAAGGAGATAAAGAATGTTTTGGAGTACATAAATGAGTAGAGAAGTTCAAGTGAGCGCAACACAATAGATTTTTCTAGTTCAGAGCTGAGTCGCTTCTCAGTTTTCTAGAGTATTCGGAAGAGGTCTATTGAACTCAATGAAGAATGTTGGTCGAAGTTCCAGCAGAGAATAACATTTACTCGTACCAGTAAGTTGCAGTGACCCATAACACAGATCCTTGGGCTGAAAAAGAAAAACCCTAATTGGCACCCTGGTAAGCTATAAGGTCTCAAAAGCTGTAACATTGGAGTACAGAGTATGAATTGCAACAGTAATCAGATCATCCTCTCTCCCCTCACGAAATCTCTATACAATGTCTAATTCACTGGATGCATCTGGAGCACGTTTTATTTCAAATAAAACAGTTTTCATTATGCAATACAGATAAAGAAAATCACTGACAAGTTCAGCTTGCCTGTATTACAGCAGCCATGTATAAACGCAGGCTGAAGAGTCAACTATGGCTCACCATCCCTGCGAGTCACATGGACTTTGTACCTTCTGACGCACCCCTACCCTCTCGTGAATGCCATCGTACTCGTAAGAAGCACTGGTGGGTTGCAACGGAGTGATGCCGCTGTCTAAAAGGATTCTTAACGTTCAGGAATCAAAGTACCTATTTAAACTTGCTCCTAGAAGTAAATATACCTGTCCTAAGGTATTTAGTGCTCGTATATTGGCAATGTTTGCTTCTACATACATTTGCGAGCAACGTTTATCTGGAGTGAAGCAAGTAAAACGTAAAAATAGAACTAGAATATCAAATTCCCATTTCTCGGCACAACTAAAAACAATACTATGTATAATCGATTGTCATTTTTACTTGTTATGTTAGGCGGGGAAATATATTCTAAGTTCCTGTGACAACATTGTATCCTCAACACCGAGAAGGTGGAACATAGACATGAAATCTAGAATGCCTTTCATTAGTCGGAATTCTAATTTACAGCATTTGTGCAATCTTCAATAAAATGATTATACTTTGGGTTTATACTGTAGAATTAGATAACCACTGGTCCTGAGAAGGATGCTTATAACCTTAAATTACATGCGCCTTTATGTTCATGAACGAAGTTATCTTGCTCCGGAACAATGTTACAGTCAAGGATAATCTATGATAAGCTCAGGTTTTTCTGCAAAGCTCTTGAGATGAGAAGAACGAAGGTTTTGCCTCCGGACATTCATGATTCTGTTTTAACACGTCTCCTTGAAACATCTTCCCGCTAGAAACAGGTCCTTAAGTTTTCAAGGGTTGCATTCCTGCCCACTGGAAGAACATTCATAAAATTTGTCTCCCTAATTCTATTAAGGTCATTCAAATGTAAACGGTGCTTATTTTTTATATATTAATTGGTTAAACTTATACACAAGTGACACCTTCACTTCACATTCTAAGTACCTTTGTGAATGACTTGGAAGCTTGAATATTCCTTGTTTAAAGAAATGAAGGTGTGTCATTAACTAATTGCGCACATGCTCCCCTTTTCGAACCTTTTCCTTCAAAGCGATTATTTCATGGGCGCAAACAGAAAATAGTCCGGGGAGCAAGCCTGGACTGTAGGGAGGGTGGTCAAGGATTTTCCAGGACATGTCCTTCAGTGTGACCCTTGTCAAACTAGCGTTGTGAGGCTCAGCGTTGTCTTAAGGAAGGATGACATCTCTGATGCGCATATGACGCCTTTTGTTTCGGTAGGTGGCATTTGCTTGCCTTAACAATTGGCAATAGTAAGCCACATTCACCTTAAGTCAATGGTGATGAAAATCAATGAATAAAACTCCTCTGTGGTCGAACAACAGAGCTGCGAGAACTTTTCCGGCTGAGATGTGGGTTTTGGTGTTTACTGGGCACGCTTCATCCTTTCTTCACCACTCCTTGCTCGCCATTTTGGATTCCAGAGTGTAATGATGGACCCATGTCTCATCTTGTGCAACATTTCGCTTCAAAAAATTCTCCACTTCTTGACGGAATCGGTTCAAAAGTCTCTCACAAACAATTACGGAACCCACCGAACACTAATTTTTCTAAATCCGAGGTGTTCACTGATAATGGAATGAGCACTCCCAGTGCTGACACCCACTTCTGATGCAATTTCTTCAACGGTGCATCGGCGAGCACCTTCAATAAGCACAAATATCATCTGTGAGACTTGACCTTGGGCGTCGAGCACGACGTTCTTTTCCACTATTCCTCGGCCGCCCTAGAATTGTCTGGCCCAAGTAAACACTTGCTTCTGGGATAGCGTAGTGTCCTCAAACTGTGGCTTCAAACGAGTTAAAGTCTCTGAGGGTTTAACCCTTTCATTGGTTAGAAACTTTATAATAATGCATTGCGCAACAGATGAAGGAACCTGTTCTTCACTCATGACTGTACTGACGCCAAAACTTATCAAAGCAGCTAACCAAGCTGGTTCCTGCTCCCTAACAGACTTTCCTTCAACCCCTTACTCTGCCACCCAGCTAGGATCTGCTTGCGCAGGATTCTGGCAAAAGTACCGTTTATGTTTGAATGACCCTCGTAGCAAGTGCTTGAAGAGCGTCGGGTGGATACGCTAAAGTCTAGGTTTTATGCATGTTCTAATGTGCAGTCTACGGTAATTCATTTTAAGGATTCTCAAAAGAGAATGCGGTTGCATCAGTATGAACGGTGCACCCCGTAACTTTATACTTCAACCCGATTTGCTGTTAACTCAGACTTCCAGACGTACATTTTCTGTACAGTTATGGGCCAATGGGGTAACGGTGGAGCAAACCGACAGGCGAAGAACAATTGTTTTTTCATAATGATGGTCATATTAATTATTTCAGAACCACCAATTGTTTTTAACAGAAGCACTGAACATTGACTTAAAGAAATCGAGACTTGATTATTCTGAAATAAGATACAAGGACAGGAGGGGAAAAATGGTTGAAGCATGTGCAATGTCCGTTTTCCGCATGCACTGGGGCAGACGGACACCAACTCTTTTAGTCACTGTCATTACACATAAAATTATGACACACAAAACATGGATAATTTCCATTCTTTACACTCTTTAATATGGTATCAGTTTGCACAATTGAGACACTGCACCCAGTACCCCCCTTACTTGTGACACTGTTGACATTCTTTGCAGATATTCTCTTTCTCATAGGCAAACTTCTTCAAACAATCCGGGCTTTCGCTAGTGCTGCCTTTTTCTTTCCAGCGCGGGCAGTTTTCCCACCTTTTAGATCATTTATAAATTCTGGCCTTATTGTAAAATCAAATTTTCTGAATTTCCTTTAGATTATTTGTTCACTTTCAATGTGCAGGGAAGTTCTTGGAAGAGGGCTGTTCGAAACAGGTCGAGGGTGTGGAGGCTTGAGTCTGATCTTGTTGTGTTCTTGTGTTCCTATCATTTGAGATTGATTCCAGAATATTCTCCAAGCTTGATTCTGAGATTCAAGAATCTAATTTTCAACCCCAGGTTCTCTATTTGCATGTGAAAATGAACACGCAAGTGAATTTAACTTCAATAAATATGATGAAAATCGTTATCTAGGTATGACTCACATCCATAAATGTTTCAAAAGCTGTATTGAATTAATTACGAGAGGAAAAGTGCGCTGTTCTTTTGCTCAAACTGAATCGTGTCCGTCTGCCCCGCAGTGCGGTCAGACAGAAAATAACTCAGAAGACAGACAAACTGGATAAATTTTCTCTGGTAAGCTTCATCGCCGATAGATGCATCTCTGTTGCCAGCATATATGTATCTAGAACATTCTTTTACGCCTCGTTTTCCATAAAAACTAAATAAAAGAAAAATTCTTTCCAACGATTGGAATCCTACAGCTCAAGTAACTAAGCGACAAATGTTTCTTACATGTTTCATTTCTGTTACTGCATTGTATACGTTTGTTTTACGATAGTCATAGATCCTTTCCATAATGTCGACGCAGTTCTAATGTTGGCACGGTTTCTGAATAAAGAGTGATACCAACATTGGTACAAAAATTACACTAAATTTTCATAGTAAGTATCCCTTTACACTCATGTCCATTTGCCCCATCCTTACGCTACAATTTATTGTCTTGCAGTTCTATGATTATCCTTCCGTAATAGTCTGCCAAGTTCTATAAAGCTGACAATACTTTTTGTGATTACTTTTACTCTTTTATAGCATGTAGATTCACTTAATATGCTCTGCATTCAGTCAAATGTTTCCATTTGAGTTTTTGTACAATTATTATTTTTCATTGAAAGCAATCGAAAAAGCGTACCTAAAAACGTGTGTGACTATATGATTTTTTCCCGTGGGGGACCTTGTAAGCCCTATCGAGCACGTCCCCCGGATGGCGGATGAGGGATCCCACCACATATTGGGGGGGGGGGGGGGGGGAGTGCGAATACGTAATAAAGACCCGTGGACCAGCAAGGAACAGTTCCTGGGTCTTCAAAAAGCTAGGACACTCTCTCTCCAGGGGATACAAATATGGAGGGCCCTGCCCAGGGATGAGGGTGAAGGACTGAGAAGGTTCGATAGCTCAGTGTAAGCAACTTCACTAAGGGAGAAAACCTCAATTAAAAATCCTGAAAGTCTGGAGGCAGTAAGGTGGCAACACCACTATCAGACTACACCTGCATGGGGCTTGTAACCCTATCAAGCAAAATTTTCTGGCTTCAAAGCTTCAAGTAGGTGAGCCGGATGGACAACAACTAAGACGACTTGGCAAGTAAAAGGATAAAGACTTTGGAATATGGGACAAATGTTATAAAGTAATGGCCGTGTCTACTTTTCTTTAAGGATCCGAAACATGAACGTTGACAAAAGCTGACACAAACAAGATAAACGCTGCTTAAATGAGGTTTTTAAGAACAGTAAAAGGATGCACACTTTTAAATGAAATTCCGAATGAAAAAATCTGAAGTGTTGCACTCACATGACTTTCTCTACTCTTGTACTAACCATTCATACAAACCCTTATTCCTGTATCTTCTTCGAGTTAGTTGAGATAAACATTTCGACAAATTATCTTATTGCTTATTTCCTTGTAGGTGCAAGGGGAATATTAGAATACAGTAGACTTTGTGCGATAGTCAAATCTTTTAAAGCTTTGAGATTCCGTTCTCTTTGCACGCTTAACATATAAAAAAACTGAACAACGATGTTCCATTTCAGCAAAGTTTTAAGTTTTCCGAAAGTCACAAAAATAACAAAAAAAAAAAAAAAAAAAAAAAAAAAAGGACATCCATTGTGTGTTATAACGAGATCTATATTTTTTGTACAGTAAGATTTTGTCTATCTTTTATTCAAAAGTCATCCAGAGTAAATAGGACTATATAGCCTATAGCCAGAAAGTTCAAAATATGCATTTCATTTGTAATACAAATATCTTAAACATGTAGCATTTTAATCAAAATCGTTAGAGCCATTTTAAAGAAAATCAAAACTGTTTAAAAATGTAAACGGTAGTTTAGGGTAAGGCCGTTTTCCTCAAAATGTTCGTGTCACATCCTTGAAAGACATTAAACTTAGTACCAACTTTGGTTTTTAACCGACTTTTCACACACGCGCGTGTGGACCTTTTTCTAAAAATGTTTTTTTTTTATTCAGGGGCTCTCAAAACATATATTTCCGGTGACATATAGACATCGAATTTTTGGGTGGAATACAATACTTCCTCTACTTACCAGTAGAGAAAGTAGAAATAAGGGAAGAATTTGAAATAAATCCTTTGTCAGAAAAATCCTTTTGTCTAATCCTTGGAGTGAAGATGTAGATGGTGATGATGCCTATATGATTATAATGCTTAAGGTTCATTTTTAACGCATGTAACTCCACAGGCAATGGACACGCATTATTCATGAAAAGAAACGGTAATAATTGGAAAATGAAATTTGGGAAGTGCACATTCCAGGCCTAAATTTTTGGGTACCTACTTGGTATTTGCCACTCATGGGGACGGTGGAAAATCTTCAGTCAGAGACCAAATTAAACTGCATGTATGTATAGCATAATGAAGACATAGTCCGTGTGTTTGTATGGCTGTCTGTCTGTCTGCCTGACTGTCTGTCTTGTCTGTCTGACTGACTGACTGTCTGTCCGTCTGCCTGCCTGCCTGTCTGTCTGGTCTGCCTATCTGCCTGCCTCCCTACCTGCCTGCTTGTCTGTCTGTGTGTTTGTCTGTCTGTCCGTCTGTCCGTCTGTCCGTCTGTCCGTTTGTCCGTCTGTCTGTCCGTCTGTCCGTTTGTCCGTCTGTCTGTCTGCCTGCCTACCAGCCTGTCTGCCTACCTGCCTGCCTCTCTGTCTGTCTGCCTGTCTGCCTGCCTCTCTGCCTGTCTGCCTGTCCGTCCGTCTGTCTGTCTGCCTGCCTACCTGCCTGTCTGCCTGTCTGCCTGCCTCTCTGTCTGTCTGTCTGTCTGTCTGCCTGCCTGTCTGCCTGTCCGTCCGTCCGTCTGGCTGTCTGTCCGCCTGTCTTTCTGTCTGTCTTGCTGTCTGTCTGTCTGCCTGTGTGGCTGTCTGTTTGTTTATTTGTTTGCTTATTTATTCCGCGAAATTGTGGACAAAGGGGTATGAAACAAATAATCATTGAAACCTACCAAATAAGCACTAGATACCCAAGATTTCAAAAATCTTGCATGTTTAGTAAGTATGTAGGTAGGTTAGAGTTGCCCGATGTTTATATTTTCAAACGAAAGAGAACCCCCGAAGGAAAAACGAATCAGACAACCAAACACAAGTGAACTAACTGGAACACTCGGGATTATAAGGCAAACACTCCATCCCTGCCATACGAAAGTTGGTTAAAGTATGGTGTTTAGTTGTTTTGCCGACAAACAGTAACAATGCACATGAGATGGCTTAATTTGAAAGCAATAATTTAATTGTAACAACTGTGCATTAGCAGCCTATTTATAAATACTGCCTACATACGGAGCGTATCCAGAGAGTAAAAGCACACAGCGCATAGGCCGAAGGGAAAATTATTGATGCGTACTGTGGCTGCACTAGTTTTGACCTTAATCCTTTAGCTTTCCCTTTCGGTAATGTTATGCCAGCTGCTCCCGCCCAGAATCCCACCAAATATGATATGCATTCCGCTGCACGACTGACGCAAATCCATATATGCTTAACACATAATCCCCTGAGTGTTCATGACCACGGTAACACATGGTCTTCAGATCTAAATGAGCAGGTAAGACTCATACTGATCTAATACTCAACGATAATGACCAATTTCTTGGAAAAATCACATCATAATTCTTCTTCTGCTCATTCTTCTTCTTTTCATTCTTCTTCTTCTTCTTTTTCTTCTTCTTCTTCTTCTTCTTCTCCTTCTCCTTCTTCTCCTTCTTCTTCCCCTCCTCCTCCTTTCAAGGATTAGATGTTATGATCACCTGTTCCGGTCTCTGTCATCCATCCAACTCTTACGAGGTCTACCCACATCACTCTTTCCAATCGGCAGAGAATTACTTTTTTGTAATCTATTTTCTATCATTCTGTTAACATGATCCTTCCATTTCATTCTATTTTCTTGTCTTATCATTACCTGAAAATATTTTTAAATCCAGCCGTATTGTTTTATTCCTTGTGTTGTCCATTTTAGTACATACTTCATCTCAGCTGTTTGTATGCGTGATTTTTCCTTTCTTGCTGTCGCCCATGATTTGGAACCATACCTAAGAGTAGGTAGGTAGTTATAGAATTTCTTTTGTATCCTTTCCCGTTTTTCTTCTTAAAGTTCTTCCAATTGTTCCTCAAATATCTCCAAATCGATTAATTTTCTTCTGAATGAATTTGCCACACTTAAAACTAATATCACGACATAGATAACTGAAGTGGGATACTTGTTCTAAAATGTTAATAAGAATTCCAAAAAGGAAATTCCAATACACCTCAACTCACAGGAGTATGTCTGTGATACAAAACATTGCTCCTAGAAAAGCACATTTTCAATAATGCGTTCTAGTCAAATTGGCATCTAAGTTGAAACATGTAGGTATTAGTACTTTTCATTTGTTTTAAATGAACATCGCAAGTCTGCATTTTCCATGCTGCAATTGTGTAACTTTGTGAAGTTGGAGTTACCTATAATATTATTAACACACAAAAATGACTTTTCTCTTTCATGCAGGGTAGGGTACTATAGCTGAATTTATAAATGTTGCAGCTTTTAACGAAACATGTTGAAAACTTGGTCACTGCTCTATTACAACGAGCACGTTTGCCGAGAATCAGCAAGATCCCGAGAATGCAACACATATTACCGGAGGGCGAAATGGGCCATGCCACACATACCAAGGTCAAGGAGCTCTGTTCCTCACGGCAGCCACTGACAGACTTCCCAAACTGTCGCCGCGTGGAAGGCACTCTGATCCGACAAGCGCCGGTCACGCCCCTAGCGAGCGCTAAACATACCAAGTACTACGTGAGTCGATAGGTACCCAATTTTAATTGAGAGGTAGAATCGGAACTGAAAAATTCAATGCCACAGCCGGGATTTGAACCACAGACCGTCCGCTCACTAGGTGGACGCTCTAACCATTAAGCTAGTATGGCAACTTGTCAGAATGATATTGAATTCTCGAACCGATTTGTATTTATCCTGGAAAGCCACAAAGGGCATCTCACATCCGAGTCAATTACCCCAAGGGCGTCTTACTATCGTAAGTACTTTATGTACCGGGATTAAATAACCTTTAGATAGTAATTATTATCTATTTGTGCCAACAAACACCAACAGTAAGTTTGCTGGAATAAATAAATAATAATTACCCAATTTTAATGTTTAAATCCACTGCAACCGGATCACATGTACATAAGATAAATGTCAGTCAGTGTAATTCAAATTATTAATCTTTTCTATGATAAAATCTTCCACTACAATATTTCTTCTAAAAGTTATTTTCCCTGCGAATGCCATCACTTTAGTTTTTCCTTTCGATATGGTAAAATTCACATCCGTTATGATTTTGTATAACTCACATAGCTACCATTGTGGCGTAAATCTGTCATTAGTTAAAATAACATGATTATCACATACAAGCAAACAGCAGCACACAAAATATTCTTACAAAGGTTTATTCTTCTATTCACTTCATGTTAATCAAGATAAACATTGTGGAAATGGTTTGACTACATGATTTCTTTTATATTGGGAATAAGGAAATACCGTAGGTTTCAGCGATAGTCAAATGCTATGAAAACTGATCGCTATGGGTTAGCTCTGAAATTAAGTTCTCTTTGCGTGACTAGGAGGAAAAAGGGAGTAGCAATTTCGCATTTGAGAACACTACAAATATTTGAAAATTCAAATCAATAGCAATGAAAGAAATTATTAATTCTAGAAAAATGTACTAGGCTTAAGTTGTGTGCTTTAATGAGATCTACAGCTTCTGTCTATATTTTGCCTGTCTCTTATGGTTTATTTTTATGCAAAAGTCATTCAGAATGAACAGGAAATCAGAGAGTACCTTCAGGCAATTCCAAATATACATTTAATTTATCGTGAAAATATCATAAACATGTAATACAATAAAAATCCTGAGCCACTTCCTTAAAGATCCAAATTGTTGAAAATTTTCCATTTAAAGTGTAGTTTGGGACGAGAGATGTTTTGAAACCGTGTCGCTCCGCTGAAAGATACGGAACTGAAATACTAGGTTTGGTATTTAACCAACTTTTCGCTTTTTAGTTATACTGTTCACAGACAGACGCATGCGCGCACACACAGACCTGTTTAAAAAAACTTATTTTTCTTTTTTTAATTTAAGGAGTTCTAAAACCTATACACGCTTTGAAACCTTGTTATCAAGTTTTTGGGTGAAATAAAATACTTCCTCTACCAGTAAAAATGCAGTGATATCAAAACATAAATTTGCAATTGAATTTAAATCTATGAAGTGCATTAGCGATAATAAAATACGAATAATTGCCAAATAAAAATAAACAGTTGAACAGGTAGTAATATACTGCATAAGCAATCGAGGTTTTTGGATGTGCATTTTCCCTTTCTCATAAACCTCCAAGGTATGATTCAGGTTATTCTTTGGTTGTCGATACAGAAAACTGCCGGGCTAGAATACCATGGTCATTTGATGAAAATATACCTAACCATCTGCAATTTTGTATACGGTTTAGTTGCCTTTTCGGAAAAATGGCTGTTTAGCTCAACAGTAAGAGCAATCGAGGAGTTCGCGATTTATTGTTATAGCTGGGTAAGCCGAAGCTGTTTCGTGATTGGCTGTTCTGCACTGCCATATAATTACTAGTTTCCGTGCGCAAATTCGGATAGACAAGCTTCGGAAGGGGGCTGAGCACCTTGACCACTGAAATCTTTTATTGTTAAGCCCCTGACGGAGGGAGGGGGGAGCTGAGAGGGTAAGAAGAGTGGTCGGACCTGAAGAGAGACGACAGAATCCCTAACAGCCTCGGCGGTGGCTCGTACACCAGCTGCCCTCCCCCCTGCGGGTTAACAGGTGCTCTGGGGGACCCAGGACTAGGAGTCCTCCCCTGATCCGGAGGACGAGGATTTACAGACAGCAAGCACCTGTGATGCACGTCGGAGCTCCCGCTGACACTTAAAAGCCTGACATAATCAACGAGAAGTGAGATGAAATGGAAAGATAGGTAATTCTTCTTCTTCTTCTGTTTCTTCTTCTTCTTCTTCTTCTTCTTCTTCTTCTTCTTCTTCTTCTTCTTCTTCTTCTTCTTCTTCTTCTAATGTCACTTTTGTCTTTAGGCGTCTGGTTTCTTCAGCCACTTCCTGAATTCATTCTTGTCCTGCGCCATTGCATGTATTTCTCTCAACATCTTCCCAAAACTGGTTGCCACCTTTTCCATATGCTATTTCTATTCTAATCTTGGTGTTCCTACTCCCTTTTTTCTCTTAGTCCTTGTCTCATATATCCTTCTTGGTACCCTTTCTCCTTTCATTCATACTACATGCCTGAGCCATCTTAGTTGGTTCCTTCCTATTGTCTCTCTAGTATACTTCCTTGGTCTGAACTTTCTCTTATACTACTATTCTTCACTTAGTCTCTCTTGATAAATCCAGGTTAGAAATCACATTTGGGCCGCACTCAATCTACTTACATGATTACCTAAAATTGTCTAGCTTTCACTTGCATATATTAATACCCACGGGTATAATGCTGTATATACCCTCATTTTTGTTCACAGATTCAATTCGCTCTTTCCAATCACTGTGTTGTATATTTGATAACGTATACGTATTCAGGGTTTCCTGATCCTATTGTCTATTTCTTGATCTATTCTTCCGTATTATGTTAATACCGCCCCTAGATATTCGTAAGTTCTCACATTTCCTAATTTCTCTCTCTTCCAATGGATATATGCATATCTGTCTCAAATTCTTGTTTACACATTGTCATCAACTTGCTCTTTTCAACATTTATTCTCAATCCTTTTTCTTCTAAAGTACTGGCCCATTCCGTTAGACAGGAAATTCAAGGAATGAAATTACCCTTCCCAGCATTTGCTTAGTGACGCGAGGAAACCGCGACAAACGCATGGTTCAGGTTGGTTGGCCACTGGAATGAACTTATGACCTCCGAAATGCGAGCTTCACTCGTTACCGTGGAGCCACCCAGCTCGGTATGTGCGACATAAGTTGTCCTCTCCTATTCTCTGTTGATGTTATTCAAGTGTTGAAGCTGTGGGGTTTTCACATGACAATACTTAGTCATTGCTAATATACTTAAATGTCTTTAAAGGATTCAGGAAAATCCGAAGTAATTAAATATCCCCCGACTGCAGATTTTCCTACCTGTAGGAAACTCTTATGTTTTATCATGCAAGTATTGATACTAATATCTCTAAGTACTGAGAGAGTCAAAAAGCTCCGAACTGGTTGGGCTATGTTTTGCCTCTCCGTGTCCTCGGCGCTCGTTGCCGTATGCCGCTATCATAGAAAGGCGCGAATGAAACCATTCAACATATTTAAACTACTTCTAAAGCTTTAATTAGAAACCTTATGAAAGGAGATACTGAAGATGGCTGCCCTGGTTGTCCATACATTTTTTCTATCTCTTTAGGAAACTATCCATCACTCGCCGTAGTTCATATTGAGAAATACTGGCAATTTTCTGGCGGATATTTTTATTTAATTCTTCCAGAGTGTGTGGTTTTGTCCTGTACGCTTATGCTTTAAGTTACCCCAGAGATAAAAATCGCAGGGGATAGGTCGGGGGACCGAGAGGGCTACAATTCTCTACTAATACTTCTGTCCTGAAACACACTTTCAATTGCTCTCATCGAAATATTGGCCAAATGAGCTGTTGCAATCTTGATGAAAAAAGGCAAAATCACGCTCCCTGTCTGTTAATTCTCTAAAACAAGGGGCAACGTTGTGTTCACGTATGTACGGGCATCAACTGTGGACCCGATAAACATTGGGCCTATAACTCTTTCTCCGCTAATAGCGCAGCATACACAAATTTTTTCTTCATGAAGAGGTACTTTGTGAAAAATAATAGGTTTTTCAGGGCTCCAATAACGTTCTCCTTTCATAAAGTTGGTAAGTAAAGCCTTTAAAAGTAGTTTTAAAAATGTTGTATGGCTTCATCCACACCTTTCTATGATAGCGGCAGACGGCAACGAGCGCCAAGGACGCGGACAGGCAAAACATCGCTCAGCCGATTCGGAACTTCTTGACTCTCTCGGTAGAAAGGAATTTATGTAATAGGTGCTCTTCGTTCCTGTCTTTAACACTATTTAAGACATACTGAATAAAATATGTTTCCTCTGATTTGGAAGCAACATATCCATTGCTTACTATCTGTCGTTTTGTTGTTGTTATATCTTGATCAGGATGGGGTCTCCCAACAGTGATTTTTCCAGTGAAAACATATACCATATAAAGAAAATGGATTAGAGCTGCCTGCTTTGTGCCGAGGGCGTGTAAAACTGAAATATTCGGTCGTGCCAGAGCCATTGTGAAGCAACGTAAAGAAGATCAACAAGATGAGATGCCTTTATTGCTCACAAAGGCGTACTTCTAACATGACTTCATAACATAGCACAAAGCTCCGTAAACAAAATATAGAAGCCTCCTACACTATATAAAATGTTTAATTACGGCCGTGTATGCATAATGAATTTGGCATTGTGAGTTTTTGCTCTTTGTAGTACAAGAAGCGCAAAACAACCTAATTATGCATGGGAGTAGTTTACAAACAGATTGGATGAGAGACATTAAAGTAGACACGTGTTTCTCTTAAAGCGATAGTTTTCAGATATTCCTATTGTAACCTAATGGATAAAGTCGATTAACTGCAGACCTTCGTGTTCTAAGTTACATTTCCACAAACATGATATCATATTCCAGAGAAAATATCGAGGTTCCGAAGATCAACACTTTTGTTATAAAATATACGTGACTGATTATATTGTGACGAAATTACAAAAGTCCAATCCAGATATTTTTTCTGTCACTTTATTTCCCTTTCCTTTTCGTCGTTAACACAGTCTAATGTCCTTGGTGATATTACAGCTCACAGCTGTTTTCAGTTTTCTATTTGTCTCAAAAACTGACTATATGTTACTCAAGACTCATTAACTGCTTCACTAGCTTCCTTTTGACGTGACGATTCTCTCACGACGGCCATACTCAGGCAGCTGACATACACATGCTGAAATAAAAACTGCCTGCTCTCGTCGCTTCGCCTCCTTATATAGCGAGAATGACGTAACACGGATATTTTTCGAACTTCGCCTTTTCTGGAACTTCTACAAATACGCCGGACACCTGTTGAACCATCTGAAACCTCTTGTACTGCCGCGCTCATTGTCACGTATACACAGGCCGTGCGGTTGGTGGTGTGGGGCAGCTCGACCTTGAGCGCTTCTGTTTGCTTGCCGGCCTGATATGTCTTATGAGGTAGCCTGACCCTGGCCGTCCTCTATTATGTGAACTACTTTATCCAAAGCATGCATAAAGTATAGGAATTGTTTAAACCTTCAAAATCTCATGATGGGAGTTTGTAGAAAATGTATAAAGCATGTTTAAATACATTTTGAGATCCCCTGAATTAAAACAGCTTTTAATTCAAAGCGGAGTTCTGCATGGATAATTAATTTTATAATTGCTTTTAGAAGTGTTGCACATATTTGATAATTTATACCTGGAACTAGTGTGCAGATATGCCACGGCTGGGATTGCAACGAGTCTTCTACTTTCCATGCCTATACCCATATCGCTTGAACTGTCATAGGCAATTGATCTGCTGTTCAAGTCCCGACCGTGGCATTCCATTTTTACTGTCTCTAATACTTATTTTAAGTAAGGAAATATTGTATTTCAGCTTCCATACTGGTATATCACCGAAAATACAACGTATTATGTTTAGAGCTCCTGAAACAAAACAAATTTAGAAAAGGTGTATGTGTGTGTCTGTAAACAGCGCAACTGAAAAAGAGAAACCAGTTAAGTAAGAAGATAAGGTAAGGTGGAAACGGGGATTTCGACACCTCGGCTATGTTCCTGTGGCCCAGAAGGGGGCGCCCCTGGAGGGAGGGTGAAGTGAGAGAAGACAGAGGGCGACCAATCCAGAAGCCCGGAGACAGCAAAGATCAGGGTCCCTAACAGTTCCATATTAAAGTTCCCCAGTGGCGTCTAGTACAGCCAGCATCCTCCCCCGCTGGATGTGGGCTTATGCCACGTGGAGGCGCGGAAGCCGGAGACCACACCACCGGGGGACAGAGGTTTCACAGGGATTATGCTTTTTTTTCTGCAATACAGCGCCCCAAGACACCTGTCGACACAGGTCAACCACGTGAGGTAAAATGGAGGGAGAGAAAATTCGGGGTATCCCAGCATTCACCTAACGACCCGGGGGAACCCCTAAAATACGCAAGATTAGGAAGGATGGGGAATGGAACCTGAGCGTGGACCACAAAGTTACCAGAGCCATTCCGCTCGGTGGTTAAGTTCAATACTTGACATTTAAGTTTAGCAACCTCCAAGTATGCGAATCAAAGTGTTTTCTTTTTTAACGTTCTCCGCTCCGAACTGCCCTTTAATTGCTCCAACAATTTTGTTTGAAATACCATATGTTTCAGATAGCTTCATGACAAATGAAATCTATATCTTGGATTTTCTCAGAATAGTCTCTGAAGTCTTATTCATTCCGCATGAACTTTAAAACCCATTAGCTCAACTCATCCGTCATTGCGGTCGTGCGTAAAAACAGTTGCAGAACGCAACGGTGCAATTCCTACCAGGTGGGTGCCAATGGCGTGCACCAAGTTGATTCTGCTTATCAGTGAAGACGGGCGGTGATAGGCGGTTCACTCAAGCTACCGGCGCCCGCTTCATAGGAATACCACCGTTGCGTTCTGTAATTGTTTTATCGCATGAAGGGATGTCTACTTACTGCAGAGATGGATGAGTTGGGCCACCTGGTATATATCTACTTAACCACTGACAAAATCGTACCGTATGGAAAGTGTAGATCTCGTTAAACCACACAATTTATGACCAACCAACATTTTCGTGGAGTTTACCATTTCGGAGGTATTACTTTGTGCTAGTTCAAACTCTCCAATACTTACACTTACCTTAAATGGGGAGTCACTATTCAGTTTTTCTCCTGTAATAGAAATGGAATGCAATTTCTAGGCCTTCACGCATCCATCAACTCTTAAATGATTTGACCATTGCCTAAGTCTAGTGCTCTGTAATCCGTAATGTTAGACAACAGCAGCATATACAAGAGTGAGTTTACTCCCTGGGAAATAAAGTCTATAAGTAAAGTGGCAAATAGTCAAAGGCTGTTCTTGTCTATCATTACGGGCTACACACGATAGTTCAAGCCTTGACAACGCTCGTCTTCTCTTACAAGCAGAATAAAGTTCATTCACGGCACTGGCGCCCGTTTCATAGGAATCGCGCCGTTGCATTCTGCAACTCCTTTAACTCGCGAAGGGTTATCTACTAACCCCAATGCCGAATGACATGGGTCACCCCGTACATGTTTCCCTCATCTCGGAAAGGGCTCTAACGATTTGGATCAAATTTGACGGTCAGATAAGGTTTTGCTTACAAGTTTATCTAAACCAAGTGACCTCGTCGATGGGCCCTTAATCCCACTCACTCATCCACTTAATCGCTCGCTCACTCACTAACTAACTCACTCACTCACTCACTCACTCACTCACTCACTCACTCACTCACTCACTCACTCGTTCACTTACTCACTCACTCTCTCGCTCTCTCACTCACTCACTCACTCACTCACTCGTTCACTTACTCACTCACTCTCTCGCTCTCTCACTCACTCATTACTTACTCACTCACACTCTCGCTCACTCGCTCACTCACTCTCTCGCTCACTCACTCAGTCACTCACTCGCTCACTCACTCACTCATCGACTCAGTCACTCGCTCGCTCGCTCTAAGTTCATCTATATAGTTGTATTTCCCGAAAAAAGCAGTTTTACATAAAAACATTGTTTATTCCTTCTTCTGTAGAGCAATTCTAGCTTCGTATATCTCGGAAACGGCTCTAACAATTTCGATCAAATTTTGTATTCATATTAGGCTTTACTTTTTGAGTTTATCTAAGTAAGTGTCTCCTGAAAAACAGTCATTTTACACACGCACAAAAAAGCAGTTTTATTCCCTGTTCTGCAGAGCAATTCTTGTGTGTATATGTATTTCGTGTATCTCAGAAGCGGTGCTAACGATTTGGATCGAATTCTGTATTTAGATAATGTTTCGCCTTTTAAGTTTATCTAAATCGGTGTGTTTCCTGGAAAACACTATATATATTTCGTGTATCCCAAAAACGGCTGTAATAGTTTTGCTTTTTTAAGTTTATCTATATAGTTGGCTTTCCTGAAAAAGCATGATTTTACACACACACACACACACACACACACACACACACACACACACACACACACACACACACACACACACACACATACAAAAGACACATTTTTATGCCCTTTTCTACAAATAAATCATACAATTTTCTATATGTTTGAAATAGAAACGCTACGTATTACATTCACTATGTTTTCTCTACTCACTTTTAGCTAATACATTAAAATGTCTTCCTCTACTCACTCTTCTACAAGCGATTTTTCCTGAAACACCCCAATTTGACGCAAGGAAAACACTTTTATTCCCTCTTCTATAAATGTCACTCTACTTTCTGTATGTTTCAAATAGAAATGCTACGTATTATGTTCGCACTGCTTTCTCCACTCACTTTAGGTAACACATTCACACCTCTTCTACAAACAATTCATATCATTTATAACAGGGGCGTGGGGCGGGGGGGGGGGGAGTGAGGGGGGGGCACGATAGCGTCTGCTCCGAATCCAGTGTGCACGCAACCCGCGTAACATTCTTGGTGGTTTGAGGAGTGCTACTTCTTTGCTCCTTAAACTATTGATGGTGGATTGATAGAGCTAACGATCTGCGTGTTTCTTACAAACACGAAAGAGGTGGTCATTTTTTACTATGTGAAATTGTAATTACACACACTGTCATCATCCGAAAATAGGAAAAGACGTTCAGACTCCGGTCTCATATATGTAATACTGTGTCGACAGGTGGTTATCTGAAACGCAAGATCTCAGTTTTGATTTTGCTATGTTCATAAAACAAAGTTGTTCACAGACATATGGAGTCATATATGGCAAATAACACAAGCAGCAAATTTTTCTGACCAACATATTTTACTTTACACAGTTATCTGAATACATTTGTGTCAACTAAGTCTCTGCAGTTAATTTTTGTCACTATATTTGTTGGTAGATCTATGAGTTCACATTGTAAGTTAACTCTTACATCGACTACATCTACAGTAAAAGGGTTAGCAAACATTGAAATGTCATTCTCAAGATTCCTGAAATCATGGAATATATGTGAAGTAAGCTCAGGTTTCAAGAATGGAATATAACTAGTTTATCCTCTGGCAGAATACTAAGTGATTTTATACATTTGAAATAAATATTTTGTAATTGGATTTGTTGGTTAAGAGGGTTGTTATGTGACATCAAATGTTTGGCATATAATAATAATAATAATAATAATAATAATAATAATAATAATAATAATAATAATAATAATAATAATAATAATAATAATAATAATAATAATAATAATAATAATAATAATAATAATAATAATAATAATAATAATAATAATAATAATAATCATAATAATAATAATAATAATAATAATAATAATAATAATAATAATAATAATAATAATCATAATAATAATAATAATAATAATAATAATAATAATAATCATAATAATCATAATAATCATAATAATAATAATAATAATAATAATAATAATCATAATAATAATAATAATAATAATAATAATAATAATAATAATAATAATAATAATAATAATAATAATAATAATAATAATAATAATAATAATAATAATAATAATAATAATAATAATAATAATAATAATAATAATAATAATAATAATAAGAAGAAGAAGAAGAAGAAGAAGAAGAAGAATGAAGAAGAAGAAGATGAAGAAGAAGAATTATATAAACATATAGATCAGAAAATACTAGTTTTTTCGTTGTATGCAACATATCTACAATAAAGCCATTCAATGTTGGCTCGAAGAAAGCCGTGTAATATCTTGTTACAGGTCGCGCGTTACTTCTTGACGAATGAAAATGTTATATGAAAGGTTGAATGCGAGTCGCTACTCAGCTTTTGCGGGAACGAGAGAGGGGAGGTACAGTCTGCAGTGAGATGACGCGCATGCTTCTGAGCTGAAGTGGTACAGCACTACAAATCAATTTATCACACTTGCAGTAATATCAGACACACGTATTATAAACTACACCTCTATAACTGTTTCCACTTAACTTTCTTGCATTTATTCTATTCCCGACATTTCTCTCTCGTCTGAATTACTGTTATTTTCGTTGCATGCATACATACATCCGTACCGCACAAAACTTTTGCAGTCGACTGTATACACAAACGTGACAGAGGAAAACAGAGGTGTCTGTTATCGTAGCATAAACATTTGCTGACCTGTTTATTAAGGGTAGGCTCACTCATTGGATTTCTGCTCAAGGTCATTCGTCAAGAACAAACGCGCAACCTATACAATTGAGGTAGACGGTGTTGACAGAGACATAATTCCTGCACTGATACCGGTCACGAAACGACCTTTGGACTCCTGAAAGCAACTACTATCTATTCATTCTAAGGTTGATCCGCGCGAAATGAACCCAGGTGGCCAGTTCACAGTTATAATGTATCCTTCCGCCATTCGCGCCGGAAATACTGTCACAACCATGTGGTGAGTGCATGCGATATGTAACAGAAAGGATACGATTCCTTATTCCGTCAATTTAAAGAGTGACTAACATGTAACTAGAGACGATAAGACTGATAGTCACAACAAAATAAACGACGCACCTGTTATAATTATTAGTTATTACTTTTCTTGCGAGCACTGTTTATACTGGTACTCGAAAAACCGTTGAACTCAGAAGTTAATTTCGCTACTTCTTTGACGGGAACAGTTGGATATTTCTCACACAACTTTTAATATACGTTAAACACTATTGTTTTTTCACCACTAGCCAATGGTTTTCCCGCGTTATGCTTTGCATAAGTCGACGAAGACGCAAGAGCAAATTCCCCGCAGCCGTCCGCCATGATTCTAAATAGAAACTGCTGGCTGTAAACAATACTCAGATATCAGTTAATTCCACGAGTTGCATGTTGGAACTTGTAACTCTGTTTATCAGTATACATCAGCGTTAATTAACCTCTTAGGTATTTGTGTAGAATATTACATCATTTAACGATAAATTCATTCTAAAACTCAGATAACTAGGATGGGACTACTTCCCTGTTGTACCACGGTGCACTGGTCACATGGGTTTGTTTTGACGCGGACAAACATAAGACTGAACTTAGTTTAAGTAAGTGGGAGTGTACCGTTATGTTGCATAGTTACACGGTGAAAGGTTCATGAATCTCACGGATTCATGAATCCACTTTTGCCAACCTCTGATCTATAATATACAGAATGGAAGTTTGTATATACATATAACGGTTAATGCCGAAAACCTCTTCATCGATCACCGCGATATTCTGCACGTATATCTAGTGTCTCGTGGAAAAGGTTTTTATGCTTTCGATTTGACTAGACAATATACTACTTTCACATGACTTCCTCTATTCTTTTTCCTTTTACGTAAGACATTCATATATGCTTCTCTATTCGCCCTTCAACATACAATTTATACAATTTATTACGATTGAAATATAAATCCAACGTATTAGATTCACACGGTTATCTCTACTCACTATTATTTTACTAAACACAGTCACATTTCTTTCTCTACTCCCACTTCCTCGTAAAATTCATACACTTTTATCGTATATATGATTGAAATAGAAATGCGTATTACATTCACACGGCTTTGTCTAGTAGCCTTTCTTGTTGTAGTATTTGTTATTGTTGAACAGTGCTTTTGTACAGTGTCATTCCGGTATTTTTAAAACAACTAAGGAAATAGTTAAAATACTAAAATTGTCATAATTGGTGTCAGGAGTGCAACGAAAACAACAATATGAAGCAGTTGGTGAAATATGTTAGTCAAGCTGGACATAATGGGAAATGAAGTGAATTCCGTGATGTGGCAGATAGAAACAAAGATGGGAGCTGAATTGAAAAATCTGATGTGTTGCACTCACATGACTTTCTCTACTCTTGTACTAACCATTCTTACAAACTTATATTCCTATATTTTCTTCGTGTTAGTTGAGATAAACGTTTGCAGAAATTATCTTATTACTTATTTACTTGTAGGTGCAAGCGGAATATAAGAACACAGTAGGCTTTGAGCAGTAGTCAAATCTTTTAAAACTTTGAGGTTCCGTTCTCTTTGCACGGTTAACATATAAAAAAATGAGCAAAGATGTTGAATCTGACGAAAGTTTGTTTTCCGAAACTGGCATAAATAACAAGCAATCTTTCGGAAATGGTTCACTCTAGGAACAATTTGATTTGGTCATAAAGTGTGTTTTAGCGAGATCTACATTTGTATATAGTAAGAGCTTGTTTATCTCTTACGGTTTAGGAGTTAGTCCAAAGCCATCCAGAGTAAACAGTACTACAAAGGCTATTGCCAGAAAATTCAAAATATATATTTCATTTGTCATAAAAATGTCTTAAACATGCCAGTTTAATCAAAATCGTTAGAGCCATTTTCAAGAAAATCAACATTTTCGAGAACTTTTCCATGGAAAGAGTAGTTTGGGTGGAGGATTTTTCTTCCAAATGTTCATGTCGCATACTTGAAAGACATTAAACTTAAATAAAAACTTTGGTTTTTAACTAACTTTTCGTTTTTGAGTTACGCTGTCCAGAGACATACACGGACACACAGACACACACACGGATCTTTTTCTAAAAATGCTTTTCTTTGTTGGACTCAGGGTACCTCAAAACATATTTTCGGTGAAATCTCGACATCGAATTTTTGAGTGAAATACACTACTTCTTCTAGTTACTAGTAGAGAAAGTAAAAAGTAAACTCCGCAATGCAAAGGATGGAAACAAAAATGGAAAAATTGAAAAAAAAAAAAAATGGAAGCTGATTTGACGACTGTAAACCCCAGATTTGAAAAGATGAAAACGAGAATGTCCGATGTGAAGATAGAAGATTAAGGAGCAAGTGACCGGGGTGAAGGAAAACGGCGGAAAGGACCTTGGCCAAAGTGTTAACGCCCTGGAAGTTAGAGTCAACGACAGCACCAAAGAAGTGAACTACATGGTTGAACAAATGCTCGATGAAAAACTCAAACTAGGTGTATTTCTATGTTCAGCAGTGGATGGCTTAAGCATCTCTGCATCTCGGAAACGGCTCTAGTGGTTGCAATGACAACTTATATTTAGTTAGCGTTTTTAGCCCTAGGGGGTGTTAGTCCTACATAACGGTGAGGGAAACCTGACTAAGCTAACGTTTTGCTTTTCAAATTAATCTAAATAATCCGAGAGAGAGAGAGAGAGAGAGAGAGAGAGAGAGAGAGAGAGAGAGAGAGAAGAAAAAAGCTCGTTTTTAGAAATGGAAGAAAAGATGCCCAGTTGTTAATTTATCAATAAGTTCAGTTTTTCCAAATTGGAGGCTGCCATGAATAAACCATACGAAGTGACAAAGATTCGGTATTGTTGGCACATGTGAACTTTGGGCAGTTGGTCTCTGGCTTCTTGGTAGGATCTATGATGGTTCCCGTACATGAGCCAGGTTGAATGGCTGTGATATTAGCTCTTCTGTTTGATCCATTCTCTGCAATAGTAAATTTGCTAAGGACTTTGGTGATCACTGAGCGCACCTGAATATGTCTTGTATTTCTGAACAGCTTCCATGTGGACAGAATCTAAGGACATCTCACTGCTGCGACGGCATCAATGACAGCTTTGCTTGGACCTGCCAGGTACAGCTGCAACTGGAAAAGCTTTTGCTCTAATTGTCAATGCTTTTATTTAACACTACATACTCCCTCTGGTATAGGAATCCAACTGTTTGCGGGTTTAACTTCTTATAAGGAACTACATTCTTTGCTTTTTGAGCGTGAGAACACCAAGTTTTGAATTCTTTCTCCCATCATTCTTCTACTTTCTTGTACTGCAGGCCCTGGCACTTTAATCAATAGTAAGGCCAAGCTTGTGAAAACAAGTGTCAATTTCACCAGCGATATTACCCATAAGCTGTGCCATGAAAATTACCGGAAATTGCCCGTTTCCTACAAGCAGTAAAACGTTATAGGAATGATTCCCAATGATTTCGAAACGGCCAAGTTGTTTATACTTTTTTCTCCGAGAAATCATGCTGTCATGGACATCTGGTGGTGGTCACAATATTTTGTAAGAACAAAACTAGCAAGACCAAACGCACGTTCAGTCTTACTGAAGGAAGTACGGTGCTTCAGTTCAAGTCTACTGACAATGTTAATCCATTCTTTCTAATATTATACCGTAATAAAATAATGTGTGACTACTAATTCTATGGATTATTATATTTTAACAAGCTATATTAGTTTAAAAACACTATATTGGTTTAAATATAGTTTCTGCTATAACCAATAAAAGTAGGTCATATTAATATTTATCTAACAAGTGGATAATCTTCATAAATATGCCACGAGTGAATGTTTTGTCGTTCAGGAGTAAATTTTCAAGAGTGTCGTACTAAGATTATCCAAGAGTGGGATGCAATATTTTGTGCAATATTAGCATTACAAGTTTTAGGAAAGAAATTATGGCATATTTGGGCATCCATAACTGAGATAAGTGAAAGCGTCCTCATATGTTGCAAATGAGACTTCAACTTCCCTCCCTGGATTTCACTTATTATTACCTGGTGTGTTGAACCGATAAGTCAGTTTGTGTGCATTCCCTTCCCTTTAGAGAAATTAGCAAGTTTCACGGACTGTGATGTAGGCCATTATCAATACTGCATATTGAAGAAATCATAAATATAGATTTCATTTGTTCTATGTGTAACAATGTACACAGGTTTTTCCGGCTTTGTTGCTCAGAGAAAAGAATATCATAAAATGATTTCATCGTACCTCTATAAGCCACGCCAACTTGAAATATCAGAATTGAATCACTGCTAAGAAACATGGGCCAATTATACACAATACTGAATACACTAGCAACATGTTTATAACGAAACGAATGCATAAAAGCTATTTAAGGTGCCTTAATGTGCTAACTAAACATAGAGGATGGGTATGCGCTAAATAAGGCCTTCTAATAATTGTTTGAAGAACTTCATAGTTAAAAATAACAAACCTAGCTTTATTTGTCAGACTTGTCCAACAGTTTGCACATCAGTACCCTGTCTTTCACAAAAGTAAATACCCAACTTCAGTGAGAACTGCGCGAGGTTCAGCTAATTCTCAAGCGTTCCTACCTAGATGGTATGAGAATTAAGTTAGGTAGTCGTATGCTTCCATTGCTGTTCCGACGACGTGGCAGCCATCGGTTCACCGCGCAGTTTTGAAAAGCAATACTTCAGCAATCCTTCAAAATTAACGTGCAAATATGCTAATTCAACTTCAGTGCACCCATAGAAAATATGTTCTTACTGTGTCTCCATTGGCACTAAAAATGATTCCAGTGTTGGGTTCTAGGCTTACAAGTGAGTGAGTGAGTGAATGAGTGAGTGAGTGTATGAGTGAGTGAGTGAGTGAGTGAGTGAGTGAGTGAGTGTGTCGGGCTTAAGGGTCTGTCGACAACTTGGTCATTAGGGCCTCTAGGCTTACAAACATAAGCTTAAGCAGCAACACCTGGTTTTCGTGCTAGTTAAAACATATTACTGCCAATCGACACTGGTGATCTAAGCTACATTGAATCCCATTTAGCGTATCTTTTTTTTTCTTTCTTAGCGGCCACATTATTATTTATATAATCTACCTACATATATAGACAGGCAGGCAGGCAGCAGGCAAGCAGACAGACAGCAGGTAGGCATGCAGGCAGCAGGCAGGGAGGCAGACAGGTAGGCAGGCAGCAGGCAGGCAGGCAGACAGCAGGCAGACAGTAGGCATGCAGACAGCAGGCAGGCAGGCAGACAGGTAGGCAGGCAGGCATGCAGGCAGCAGGCAGGCAGGCAGACAGGTAGGCAGGCATGCAGGCAGCAGGCAGGCAGACAGGTAGGCATGCAGCAGGCAGGCAGACAGCAGGCAGGCAGCAGGCAGACAGTAGGCATGCAGACAGCAGGCAGACAGGCAGCAGGCAGGCAGGTAGGCAGGCAAACAGTAGGCATGCAGACAGCAGGCAGACAGGCAGCAGGCAGGCAGACAGCAGGCAGGCAGGTAGGCAGGCAGGCAGGCAGACAGCAGGCAGGCAGGCAGCAGAATGACAGACAGGCAGGCAGGCAGACAGCCAGGCAGCCAGGCAGACAGCAGGCAGGCAGCAGGCAGGCAGGCAGGCAGACAGATAGGCAGGCAGCAGGCAGGCAGCAGGCAGGCAGACAGCAGGCAGGCAGACAGCAGGCAGGTAGGCAGACAGGTAGGCAGGCAGCAGGCAGGCAGCAGACAGGCAGGCAGACAGCAGGCAGACAGCAGGCAGGCAGGCAGCAGGCAGGCAGGCAGACAGGTAGGCAGGCATGCAGGCAGAAGGCAGACAGCAGGCAGGCAGAAGGCAGACAGTAGGCATGCAGACAGCAGGCAGACAGGCAGCAGGCAGGTAGACAGCAGGCAGGCAGGCAGCAGACTGACAGACAGGCAGGCAGACAGCCAGGCAGGCAGGCAGACAGCAGGCAGGCAGCAGGCAGGCAGGCAGACAGGTAGGCAGGCAGGCACACAGGTAGGCAGGCGGCAGGCAGGCAGCAGGCACGCAGCAGGCAGGCAGACAGCAGGCAGGCAGACAGCAGACAGGCAGGCAGACAGCAGGCAGGCAGACAGCAGACAGGCAGACAGCAGACAGGCAGGCAGACAGCAGGCAGACAGCAGGCCGGTAGGCAGACAGGTAGGCAGGTAGCAGGCAGGCAGCAGACAGGCAGGTAGACAGCAGGCAGGCATACAGCAGGCAGGCAGGCAGCAGGCATGCAGGCAGACAGGTAGGCGGGCATGCAGGCTGAAGGCAGGCAGACAGGTAGGCATGCAGCAGGCAGGCAGGCGGACAGCAGGCAGGCAGAAGGCAGACAGTAGGCATGCAGACAGCAGGCAGACAGCAGGCAGGCAGGTAGGCAGGCAGGCAGACAGCAGGCACGCAGGCAGACAGTAGGCATGCAGACAGCAGGCAGACAGGCAGCAGGCAGGCAGACAGCAGGCAGGCAGGTAGGCAGGCAGGCAGGCAGACAGCCAGGCAGGCAGGCAGAGAGCAGGCAGGCAGCAGGCAGGCAGGCAGACAGGTAGGCAGGCAGCAGGCAGGCAGCAGGCAGGCAGCAGGCAGGCAGACAGCAGGCAGGCAGACAGCAGACAGGCAGGCAGACAGCAGGCAGGCAGCAGGCAGGCAGGCGGACAGCAGGCAGACAGCAGGCAGGCAGCAGGCAGGCAGACAGCAGGCAGGCAGACATCAGGCAGCAGGCAGACAGACAGACAGACAGGCAGGCAGACAGCAGGCAGGCAGGCAGACAGCAGGCAGGCAGACAGCAGGCAGGCAGGCAGCAGGCAGTCAGGCAGACAGGTAGGCAGGTAGAAGGCAGACAGGTAGGCAGGCAGCAGGCAGACAGCAGGCAGCCAGCAGGCAGGCAGGAGGCAGGAGGCAGGCAGCAGGCAGGCAGGCAGACAGGTAGGCAGGCAGCAGGCAGGCAGCAGGCAGGCATGCAGCAGGCAGGCGGCAAGCAGGCAGGCAGGCAGCAGGCAGACAGCAGGCAGGCAGACAGCAGGCAGACAGACAGGCAGGCAGGCAGGCAGTCAGGCAGGCAGGCAGGCAGACAGCTGGGGTCGCTACTTCTTTAGCAAGTAACTCCTCAATTGTCCTCAAGTATCTCCTCAACAACGTTGAGTGCACCCTGTGCCATACCTCCAAGAGGGTGACAAATCCCCAGTACCGGGGATCGAACCCGGACCCTCCGTTCCAGAGGCAGGCGCGCTACCAGTGCGCTATGGATGCGGTCATACCTCTGTATTTCATAATATTTTCTTTAGTTATCCACAATTAAAAGGCATCTTTCTATAAATCTTGTAGACTATTACCATGTTAAGATATTTACTTCCATCGTCCATTGTTAATGTCTGCATTAGCTGACAATGGATATACGGAAGCTACAGATCTTCTTGTTAGAAGGTCTCGATAAGCAGGGCACAACTAACCAAAGTAGGTAATTCTTTCAGAAATGTTTAGTGAACTCAACATGATTATATTGCTGTATGGTTAACTGGTATGACACAAGTGCCATGCTGAAATAAGAATTAGACGCAAAGTACGTATCAGACACAAATTAATTTAATATATTACATATCATAGGAAAGAGTTTAATGGTGTGAAATACGGTTTTTATGAGCATAAAACTGCTTTGAAATATGATATGAATTCCAGTGAATAAAGTAATTAGTGGTGTATTAAGCAGAATATAATGCACTTGTAAATGTATTTCAACTGAAGCAAACGTTTGGACCCAGCAGCGTTGCCATGTTGTTTATTTCCAAGCACTGCATATTGTTACCATGTTCCCAATAACTCAATTTCTACAAGGGTACGCTGATCCTTATTTTCCGTTCCTGATAAAAAGCCATAGAGAATTAAACACGTTTGTTAATTTTGTATTTCAGTATAGAAAGATTCAGTAGATGGGGATCGAACCACCAGTGGCTAACAGTTCTGTATCTTACGTATAGTGACGGGACGATCTTAGCTGTTTTTCACTTTGGATGTCCGCCCTCTATTTGTATGGTGTTAAATTTTATTGTTACTAACTTGGAAGCAAATTTCATTGTAAGGCGGAATGTTCCTAGCGCTTTGGAAATGGTTTAAACTGTCTATTTTTGTTTCTAGATATTCGTTTACATTTATTCAGAGGATAAGAAAAGAAATTCCAGAAAAAGCATGATCATCGCAGTGCTCAGTGTGAAGTTTAACTTTCTTTAATTCCCTTTTAAGAAAGCAAAACTTTGTGCGGTGATAACCACGTTGTTTGCACAGAAGATCAAAAACAAACGAGGCACATTAAATACACCTTATTATACTTCAAGTGTTAATGAAAACAAATGTTTGAAACTTGATGTTTTTTAAAAGCATTCTTGAACACAAGTGTATATCCTGAATAGGTAATAAATATAGGTTAATTATTGGTATTCAAGATGTCATCACCATTTGTCTGTCATTTGTCTCGTACCATTCATTCCTATGTCCTATAGGTTGAAAGTAGTTCGAGGAGTACTGTTAAATTGTTTTGTTGATGGCGCTCTTTATTAATTTTATCCGAATATCTTTGCTCTTTATAACCCAACATTTTCAAGCATTCGTGTATATTAAATATAGCATGTTTGACACCCAAGTTTCACTTTCTTGTAATGAAACCACCACAGTTTTATAATATATTAATAGTGTGTCTTTCCTAGTTATTTATTTGCTGTTACACTTTCGAAAACCATACATTAAATGACCTCTAAGTTGCTTTGTTTTGTAGCTCTTCTAATATATTTTGTTTCCTATGCTTATTTCGCTCTCACCTTAATGAAGTTTCGACATTTCTCCCTATTGTTGTCAGAGAATTATTAAAACATACACACACGCGTACACACACGTTCACACACATACATACATACATACACAAACACACACATACACACACCAACACTTAGGTAAAAGTATGAAATGTTTCAGAGCTTCTTATGACGTATAAAGTTGCATTATATTAGAACGAATGAAGCTCTGCTTCTTAACATTATTCTAGGTAAGTAAAATATTAAGCCACAAGGACATCGTGCAATCTTGTAAATTCTCAGTAAACAGCTTTCAGTATCCTACATTATTAAAGGCGTAATACATTTCTCTGCAGCAGGCTGCCTCAATGCAAGCAAACAGAACTTTGTTCCCTGTGATCCATCTTAAGTACTGGTCTTTAATCTTCTTTAATTAACATCCCCTTTCATTTATTACCCTTTATTTGTTAGTCTGTCATGAACCTTTGTGCATCTACTGGGAGCAGCGGTCTCCCAGATGAATATCCCCATCTCATAGAGTTTTCTAACAAAGGCTAAAAGGCATTTCAAACACGTATTGGGAGGGAAGGTTTTCCATTGGAGTGATTTTCCTGGTCTCAAGGTTCTCTGAATGTATGCAGTTTGTATTGTGTACATTCAGGTGCGAGTGTGACAGCCGTGCAAGCTGCAAAACTACAAACAACTATGTTTGTAGCTAGCGTATTTCAGAACGTGAAACTGAGCACAGACAACTGAGCATTAACGTTGTCAAATATCAGAAAGTCGTTTAGAAAAATTATTAACTGACGTTCTTTCTATGGAAACATAAAGTAGCCGTTTTTGAATCAAATCTCAGCGACATTAACGTGACTGATACTTCTGTCCGCACTCCTCTACTGCCGTAATGATATGATTTGCGTAGACTTTTATATCAAATACGCAGCCTCTGTGCACACAGCATATTTTTAGAAGTATCATTATTTAGATTCGATTGTGTTCAATTTTGAAAGCTTTTACATGATTTTAGAGACCACGAACCTTTAAATCATAGTTAAGGATCTAGCGAGGCTGAATTCATACCCTTGCATTCCTCTCAGGAAGAGAAAAATCCATATCAGTGCTATATATTGAAACTGGGTACCAAGGATACGAATTATTGAATCACTATGGCGAGCTTCCGTGCGTCCCAGTTCTTAAAAATAGTATACTGTAATATTGAAATGTGTTATACATAGTACCTTCATTCTATCACTTCGCAGGTCTCTACTACCCTTAAATAATATTACTATTTTGACCAGTTTTATTGAAGTGACAAAAACTTTGCCGACTCACCACAAGGACTTCGAGTGCCAGCATGCGGTGATTTTAATCACTTCAACCACAGCAATGTTTTCATTCTCGTCTTATATCCTGGTTCGTTACCCTGACTTCAGATTTCATCCCAAGAGTGATCTTAAAACCCGCATTTCCGACATTTCTATTCTTCCTATATCTGCTTCTTTCAAATCCCAGGTGCAACTACCATAAGGAAACTTTGGTTTGATACCACGTTATGCAGCCGTAAGCTTATGTGTTCCTCATCACTTTCCCTAGATATCTCTTAAAGCAGTTATTTATTGCATTGCATTTGCTAACGTTACTTTCCAGTTCTTAATTTGTATTGTATTATTATAGTATACCCGTCGACTAAAATGAAAAAAAAAAAAAAAAAAAAAAAAAAGGGGGGGGGGGAAACAACACCTTGATTACACTATCCGCGATGCAGTTGCGTGGCGACAGGAACAAGTGGTCACAAATCTTAATATTACTATCCCATATGACCAATCAAGATGTTGTCTCGGTGGCTTAATGGGTTAGACGCTTCCCTACTGATCCCAAGGTCACGTGTTCAAATCCGGCCCAGACCGATGGTTTTTAAGTGTGCTTAAATATACGGCTCCATGTTAGTACATTTACTAGCATGTAAAAGACATTCCGGCACACCGGCGACGCTGATGTGATCCTGGCAATTGACAGCGTTGTTAAACAACAAAATAGTTTAAATGTAATTTAATCAAGACGCTGTGCTGTGCAGGACTTCTATGACTTTGGCGTTTCAGACACGACTCACTGTTTTTTTTTTTTTTTTTTTTTTTTTTTTTTTTTAAATCTTTTGTATCCACGGGTGTACATTGAGATATCATTTCCCAAATATTTAAGTACAATAAGTAATAATTAATAAATATTAATATAAATATAATAAATAAAAATAGTAACTAAGTAAAATTCAAGCATAACCTTTTCCATTATAGTAACATTTATAACTATTCTGAATCTTAGTTACACTTTCTTATATATACGTATATTAGACCGACAAACTTTGGGAGCTGATAGATGACAATTTTAAACACCTCTTATTAAGGAATGTTTTTTGCTGCGGTGCTTTGTTTAAGCGCTCTACCAGTTAATGCCATTACTTACTGCCTCCCACCTAGTTTAAGTTTTTAGGGAAAAATAAAAAATGAAGACTAGTATTGTATTTATCTTAGTAAAGCACAAAATCTTAATGCAAGGAAAAAAACACAGAACACAAAAACGAAACACAAACATCTCATTGTTAATCACAGCTTTACTATTCAAAACAAATGTTGGAACGCACGCCCATTGCGATTAACACAAAGGGTGCATCGGCGTTCCCTATTCTGCCGTACTCTCGCAAAGACATCACCCATTTCTCTGGTTTAAAAGTTTGTCGGTCTAATTTTGAATAGTAATGCTGTGATTAACTGTAAACAATAAGATGTTTGTGTTTTGTTTATGTGTTCTGTTGTTTGTTTCATGGATTAAGATTGTGTGCCTTACTAAGATAAATGCAATAGTAATTTACCTAGTTAATTTTTCCGTAAATACTTAAACTAGGTGGGAGGCAGTAAGTAATGATATTAACTCGTCTAGCGCTTAAACAAAGTACCGCAGCAAAAAACTTGCCTTAATAAAAAGTGTTTAAAATAATGTCATCTAACAGATCCCAAAGTTTGTCGTTCTAATTTTGGGACGCTATATATATTATCGGACTAAAATTACATTAAGTGCCTTAACTGCTTTGTAGTGCAACTTCTGTTGCTACCAGGAGTACATACTTGGTCGTCTTGTACATTTTTAGTGTTATTTGTGACATTTCCTTTTCGCACGTACATCAGGTAAGGGCTTTGTACAGGATCTGAGCGCTACCCATTCCTCTTTTGTATTCCTTGTGCAAGCGAGTTCGGCTGCCTTAATAGGACACTTGTTTTGCGGCTTCTCACCTGCACATTTGTTTGCAAAATAAGCTCAACCAGTTCTTTGTAAATATATTTCAATCGCACTGCTGGTCATTTTTTATCGTTTGCCATTATACCAAATTCGCCTTTTAAGTTCTTGAATACGTTCTGTTATGGCATACAAGCGGAGAAGTAAATATGTATTGTCTCTTTGTTATTGTTATTTAGGGGCAAATTATAATGACGATGTAATGGCCATTTTAGTGTCTTCTTTTGTGTATTTTGATTCACTGCAATTTATCTTTTGATCGTATGTGAAATTTAGAATGCTTTGAGTGAAGTTCTCGCTCTTTAGTATAAGGGGACAGATATGTAGATAAATTATGTCATCATCAGCTTACCCTCACACCTATTCCGTGTTTGAAGTGGCAATGTAATATGGATTATTTTGATCTGATAAATGACAATTTAATTGCAGTGCTAATCAAGAAGTTTCAAGATAAAGTGGGTCGGTTGGCGAATGCTGGAGTGGTTTCTCTTTCACCAAGACTTTCCTGTGTCTCATTTCCAGTACCCATTATTTTCGCGATTTTCATCTGTTCCAGGGTTGAAAGACATGGTGACAGTTTTCGGGGCGTTACAAGCACAGCAATTCTGCGCCCTAAACCCCCTCACCCCAGTTGATATGCGCTTTGTAGAGGTTTATTCCTAAGTGACCAGAACTGCCCAATTTGGACCCACCTTCGGGTGCACTTGGCCAGGTGCCCCTTCAGGGGACCCTCGAGAATTAGTGACTGACTTGGGTGGCCTCGCATGCGTTTGAACTGCAAAAGTTAGTGCAAAACTACAAAAGTCCATAACTGCGTCCGTCGTCATCCGGATCTTGTCACCCTTCGGGTTTCTGCTGTGATCCCTCTCTCTTAGGGGTCATGATAAAAGTACAAAGGACTGGATGCTCTACTTCTGGTTGCGGGAACCTCAGCGTTAGTATGTGCCTTTACAATTATTAAGGGTAAATGCTTGCCAACAAGGAAACACTAATTACTCAAAGCTGGCCGTACGAACAATTAACTTGCTTCTAACTAATCTTTTAGCTATCACCCGCATTGAGTGCTTCGATCCTAACGCGCGAGATATAATTTACTTTTATTCCCGGTTTCCTTCATCATGTGTACTGTGCCGATGCTCTTACCACGAGCTTCAATATCGAGATCCTCCTATTGTATGCAACCTTCTTAATCGGTTCAAGTATTTCCGGAAACCTTCAAGATTTCAAGTGCTCAAGCGACCTGCAATCACCGAGTTGTATAGGATTGTTAGGGTTACCTGATTTTGATTAGGCTAAAAAGTCAGACTAAACTTTAAATCTTACTGTCCAAACACGGCTAATGTGAAAGAAAATTTCTCAATTTAGAGTGTCAGTAAGTAATCAAGTTGGCATTATAAAACAGCATTTTCCTCGTCCTTGGTATATATAACTAGCTGGTATATTCTAAGATAAAATCTATGACATTTAGACAAATATTAAAGTGTGATAGATCAAATGTCGTTATCCAACCGCTGTAGTGAATTGCAACTGGTTTGTGTACCATTCGAACGAGCAAAAGAGGATTTTCATATAACTTACGCTGAACTCGAATGCGCCGCTCCTAAAGACAATCTGTTCTGGTTATACAAAACATTAATACCTTGTACGTGAGCAGCATTGATGTTAACTTTTGGGGGAAAAATTCAGCACAAAATGGCGTTTCCAACGAACAACAGAAATCGCAATTTAATATAGGCAACAGCTGCTGGCAGAAAATTCATAAGATAACTCTCCCCCAGACTCGCCGCTACTAGCACAAGAGGTCGATGAAACCGAGGCGGATAGCAGATGTTATTAATAAGTGATGATGACCCTCCTTACTATCTACTAGAAAAACATTTTAAGTTGTCACACACGCCATTCTTGGCTACAAGAATCTAGGAACAACTCTTCTTATAATATTTAGAAAGCTGACAGTTAATACATGGTGTAAATGCATTGAGAGATGCCTCGATTGGGTAAGCAAGGGGCATGTTACAGTTGACGATGGCACACAAGCATTTATGGATTTGATACGAAAAGTGAAACTATACTAAGATTAAAATTGTTTATGCCTGAAACATCACGAAGTAGTCATGCGCATTATTAACATTCGTACAGCCATAGAAGAATGATTGTATACGTACTCACAAATACAAATGTGAGTAGTGATTCAAGACACAATCTATTTGTGTGTCCGGCAGACGGTAACATAGGTAATAGAGCCTATCAATAAACTCGGTTGTATGTTGGAGATATCGACTTGTGTTAATCGATCTCAAACATGACGTAGGACTTAAAAATAGTCTGCTCTGAAAATTTGCTACACTTTTTTTTTTTTTTTTTTTTTTTTTTTTTTTTTTTTTTTTTTTTTTTTTTTTTTTTTTTTTTTTTTAAAGCCATGGCTGTACACTTCATGTTTTGCAATAGAAATGCTCGTGGAGTCAACCGATTTGTGACCTTCTTGGCTACTTTCCTTCCTTAATTCCTTCCTTAATTCCTTCCTTAATTCCTTCCTTCCCTCCTTCCTTTCTCCCTCCCCCCTACCTGCCTCCCTCCCGTCCTCCCTTCCTCCCTTTTCACTTCTTAATGGCATAAGTCTGCGGTAAGAACTGTGCAGTTATAAATAATTAATATGCGTGTTTGTTTGTCAGAAACCAAAATATGGAAATATTTTTCAAATATGCATGGTTATTTCATTACGGACGTGATAAAAATGATTAAAAGCTCAGCTGATAAACTCACTGAATCGCTTAAAGATCTAAAAGTTAATGTTTAGTTACTCACTACCTGCTAAAGCGACCACGCGTTTTGACCTTGGTTGTCGAGCGCCGGGTCCGTTTCCCATCTTGTTTACTAGAACAGCGAAATACTAGTAACTTGGTGTACAGTCAGTAATGCAATGCAAATGAATGATCTCTCGCGCCTGCCAATATATCAAACGTTGCTGTCCTGAACACATGGCTGCATCTGAACTGAGTTTACATACACTGTCTCGCCGTGTATGTGCGATAAGCTCGCGTAAACAACTCGGCAGTTTCACATTCTTTATGATTCGCCTCATGGGTTTTATCACCAGGTATATTATACCCATTGTGCATTCGCTTTAATTTAGTATTTAAATTTCTTAAAATCCGTAATGAAATTCTAGTGTTGCAGTGTTGCTAGTACAGAATAATGAATAATGACATGCACTAAAACTTCAATTTACGGCACCTCAGGTGGTGATACTGGTGATACATGAAATGAAATGGTATTTGGAAACGGATTTTTCTTGGGAATTTCAGGACTAAACCCAGGGTATCTTTCCAACAATTGTCGGTTTTGTGCCCTTGTAATTTTAAACCTCATTCATCTATGTAAATATTTTTAACTATACGTAGTCATTAATGTGCCATACATTATACATAGTAATTAATACATGAATATATTAACAGGTCCTAATCATGTGTTTTATTGGTCCCTCAAGTTTCTTCCTTCATTACCATGCAAATAACATGTATTGTTTTAATTCAATAGGTTTATTGTGCTTTCAGCGTTAATGAGCATTATTTCTATTTATAAAATAATTACCAAGCACGTTAGTGGAATAATTAAGTGTTAAGTGCTTTTTTCAAGTATGAAAATGGAGTAAAGGCGTTTTGCTTGCGGAAGCGATAACCATTTGGTTAGCATGTCGACCAGATTTCAGTTAATTTACTTTATAAGTTCTCTCTTACCTGTGTGTTGTATTCTGCTAAGGAATTGCATTAAAGGGTTCGATTGTAATATTAAAGGATGCCAATTATACATTTTAAGCAATACTAATCAATTATAAAGTGCTAAACTCCAGAGTTCTTAACGTAAGCGGATATCTGTCCTAAGTGCAGAGGGGGCGTGGTCATTGACTTCAACTGTCTTGCATGGATAGTAAAAGCACGCCATCTCCCGGTATTCTCTCCCCCCTGTGCGGTGGGGTTTGATAGCAACATTGGGATTTAGTGGTTTTTAAACTTAAGAATTTAAAACTTGTAGTTACGTGTAACACTAAAGGAATGTATATTATGGCGTAATATAAAAATAACCTTTTTATGAATTAAGTTATCTAAATTGTTTTAATATCCAATAAAAGCACATGTGGCTTGATTACTATCAAGTCAAGAAGCATTATTAAAATATGACTCGCAGATTTTTAAACTTCTCTTTCATTTTACATTACACCTGGGTCTGTTTCTTCTTCTTCTTCTTCTTCTTCTTCTTCTTCTTCTTCTTCTTCTTCTTCTTCTTCTTCTTCTTAAACTACTTCGTCTTCAGTTTCTGCAATCTGAGGTCCTATATCTTCTTGGCTTTTTAAAGCAGAATAAACTTGAATGAGGTCACTGTTGCTCCATTCGTCTGCAAAATGTTTTGATAGCTATTTTGATACCTCACGTGCCTTGGCAGAAGTACTTCCTTCTTTAAATGTTGTGCTCTAACGTGAATTATGTTTAGATTAATCTTAGTGACAAGATTAGCCTTACAAACTGCATTTCGATTAAAAAAATCTTCTACATTCAATCACAACATTGTTTAGATTTCCACCCAATCTGGAGGAATGAAAGAACGACCAACCATCGGATCGGAAATGTTCTTCCTACACAATCAACTTATTCAGAAGAATTAATTATGAGCTACTTTTCTAGCATAGTAATGAGTATGGTGGTTTATTTCTTTATTTTATTTTGTTTATTAATTTTTTGGTGCAGCAGCCCTCCCATCTACAAAACACGTAACCACTGTTTTCTCGTAACTCTGTGTTTATTACTGTAATGACAGACACAAGAAGAAATTACGCTTGCATTTTCAGGAGTGGCATTTTCGTACCATCTGTAGCCGGCAACATTTTCATTTGTCGAACTGAGAAGTCCCGGAAGGCGTTGATTGGTCGAAAGAGGTTTCTCGGACTTTCAAACTAAAAATGTCAATATAGGTGCTGGATTTGGCGGATATTGATACTGAGCCTCACTTTTGATGACGTATTTTAACAATATTTGTCAGGTTTTGCCGTTTATATCATGGCTACATTGAATTTCTTGAGGAAAAACCTATCAGAAGTGTTGAATAGCTCAATTTGATCAAAAAATGGTTTTTGTTGGTTTGTGATACTAGGCGCCTCAAGTGGAAAATATATGGAATATATACATTTTCAAAACAGAAGTGCTCTTTACAGGCGGTCTTTGTACATCCGTCCGTACGCACGAAACAACTCACCAACCCTGGCAGTAGAATATTCATATTGCACATACTGCAGTTTGAAGCAAATTTTGGATACCTTAAATTTGGTTATAATCGGTACACAATTAGGGGTGGTTTAAATGGAGAGACTCATATACATTTCCAGTTTTTAGGCTAATCACTGCATGTATGTAGGTGAAATTTTATACACAATAGTTCCAACAATACTTGTCGGCATGTTTCTAAATTGGTTGAAATCGGTACAAAACAAAAATATTGAAGGGAACGCATAGTTAAAATTTCCAATCATTACAGTTTTTATCTAAATGTTTTCAAAGTTTTGTCACATTCAGCTTTACGACAAATATAATTGTTATTTGAATTTCATACTATTATGTTGAATATTTTCTTAGAGAAATGTTATTTTATTATTTATATCCTTCTAAATTCTTTAAACATTAATACAAAAAAACCTTCATATATACATTATTCCATTCCACTGTAACGCAAGGTTTGTAACACTTTATCATTGGCGGAATTAATGATAACACACCAAGAATACATTGGAACAAAATTGTAGGCTATGATGTAAATATAAACAATTATGTGCAATAACAAACCTTTTACACTAAAAGATTACAGATAAAGTAAACAAATAAAATACAGACCCCTTCTTGCAACACTATGCAAATGGTTTGAACTGCTTGGCTGGTATTTTCATTTCTGTGTGTACAGGTCAGTACATTTTACCAGAAATGCGAAGTTTCATAGAAATATTTGGTTTCCACAGTTCAGAATTTGTCTCTTTACCTCTGCATGCTAACTTTCATTGACATCAACGATAATCTCTTCTTCCGAAGTAACATATTCATCACTGGCGTCCATCTTACTATATGGTGCCTATACTGTCAGTGAACGACATTGACATAGGTGCAACAAAAGCGTTGCACGCGATCTTCTTTCCAAGGACCTGTGTCATTTATAGACATATCAAACTAATTTTTGTACATATACTAGTTGAATGTTTGAAGAATACAATGCATACATTTACGCAATAACAACGATAGCCGTTTAGCACTCTTGTTGCACACAGGTACTCAGTTACTTTCTTTACCACGCACATAGTAGGAAGAGATTTGGTTGTATTCCACCGAAAATAATGGTTACCAAGAGTACACTGGAAATACACCTTTTGAGGCCCCCTGAATTTAAACAAGCATTTTTAGAAAAAAAGTCTCTCTCTCTCTCTCTCTCTCTCTCTCTCTCTGTGTGTGTGTGTGTGTGTATGTGTGTGTGTAACAGCATTACTCAAAACGAAAAGTCGGTTAAGCATCAAGCTTGGTATTGAAGTTCAGCGTATTCCAGGTATGAGACACGAATATTTTCAAGAAAATTCCCTTACCCCAAGCTACCCTTGATATTGAAAATGTTGATTTTCTCAAAGACGGCTCGAAGAATTGTGATTAAAATACTGTGACAAGATGACAAAAGTCCAGTCCAGTTGTCTCTCTCTCACTAATTCTCCTCCGAAAGCTTATGCAAAAATAAACAGTTCTCTTTTACTGGCGTTAACACAGTCTTCAGTCCTTCGTGATATTATAACTCACAACTGTTCTGTTCTCGTATTCCTGACACAATTTTCTGTTTTTCTTCATTTTCTCTGTCTCACAAAGACTAACTGACGACACAATCACTCAACTCATTAAATGCTTCACTATCCTCCTTTCGACGCGACGGTTCTCTCATGACGACCGTACACACTCAGCGGACACGCACACACAGATGCACACTAAAAGCTGACTGCTGCGATGACTCATGTCTGTAACAACTAACTGATCCTTGTATAGCGAGGATGACGTAACACGCACCTTTCTCGAATTTTAACTTTTCTGGGACTTCTACAAATACGCCGGCCGCCGAGCAGTTCGCAATCTAAACACCCCTTTTGGTTCTGCCGCTCTGATTGTTGTCATGCGTTTGCTCACGTGAGTGATGCAGAGCAACTTTAGCTTGAGCGCCTTTGACACGCGCCGCAGTCTGGTATGTGGTGTGAGATAGCTTGACCGCGACCGTCCTTTGTTGTGCTCCACGTCCAGCGTCAGAATACACATGTTTAAGACATTTTCATGACGAATGAAATGTATATCTTGAATTTTCTGGAAATAGGCTGTGAGGACCTCTTCATTTTCAGTGAGCACAGAAAGTCATGTGAGGGCAACACATTTAATTTATTTCTGGTGTCCCATTTTTTACTGTTTAGTTATATAGTCATTTTAGGAATTCTGACTTGAGAAACTACTAACACTGTTAGTAAATGAAGCTGTCAGTTAACACAGAGTTTTTATTAATTTTGCACTAAACATACCCACATTCACCTTCATTTATACTCTGCCGAATGAAGGGAGTTCTTCTCACTAAGGAAAATGATCCCACTTGAACTAGGATTCAGAACTGGGGAGTGTGGATTTAGAAAATGTAATGTTGACCACTTGTCCAAGCCAGTGTATATTATAATCTGGATCATAATTATCCAATTAGGGTAAAATGAGTATTACTGGAAGTCTTAGCATAGTTATAGCAACCAACACAGAATAAGCCCAAAAGGTGCATATATTAAATTTGCAAGTGCAAAACTGAAATTAGTAAGTAATTGCAAATCTGCAGGAAAACAAGATATCGAACGGTCAATATACCACGGACTGATCAATTTTAATGACTTTTATGGAGCTGGGTCAGGCCATATGACATACGCAGTAAAGTTAATGACGCTGAGAGCGGCTGTGGTTGTAATTATCCTGATGCTTCATCACGGATAAATGTTGCTCTCGGAGTGATGACGTTGTATTTACCCTTCACCTCCTTCCACAAGCAGATACCATTGTCGATATTTCTGTCAGTATCGTTTCGCTGCAGTATTACCATATCATTAGCACGAAATGGCAAGACCAGAGTGACAGATGCGGAATGTGTTGTAAAACGATTGAAATAATGGAGGCCAATATTTCTAAGGATATATTTTATCAAACCACCACAATACTTTAACCTTCTCTATTACGCAGCGGAAGTGCTGTATTTCATCCAAAAATTCGCTGTAGAGATTCCACAGGAAACATGTTTTGAGGTCCCCTGAAACCAAAAGGCATTCGCAAAAGAAGGTCTTTACTAGAAACTAAGTTAAAAATCTGATGTATTGCACCCACATGACTTTCTCTCCTCTTATATTAACCATTCTTACAAACCCTTATTTCTATATCTTCTTCGTGTTAGATGAGATAAACATTTACAGAAATTTGTCATTGCTTATTTCCTTGTAGGTGCAAGGGGAATACAGGAATACAGTAGGCTTTGTGCGGCACTCAAATCTTTTAAAGCTTTGAGATTCCGCTCTCTTTGCACACTTAACATATAAAACAGTGAACAACGATGTTCCATTTCACGAAAGTTTTAAGTTTTCCGAAACTCACACACATAACAACGAATATCTCCGAAATGGTTCACTCTACAAGAAAATGTATGCAGACATAAGTTGTGTATTTTAGCAAGATCTACATTTTTGCATACTATGATTTGGTATATCTCTAACGGTTTACCAGTTATGCAAAAGTCGCCCCGAGTAAATACTACAGGGACTATAGCCAGGAAATTCGAGATAGGCATTTCATTTGTCATAAAAATATCTCAAACATATGAAATTTTAATAAAAATCTATAGTCATTTTCAAAAAAAAAATCAAAATTTTCGAAAAATTTTCCATGCACGGGTAGTTTAGGGTGGAGCAATTTTCTTCAAAATCTTCGTGTCGCATCCTTGAAGGACATTAAACTTAAATACCAAATTTGGTGTTTAACCGACATTTCGTTTTTGAGTTATGCTGTCCACAGGCTGACACACACACACACACACACACACACACACACACACACACACACACACACACACACACACATCCACACACACATACAGACCTTTTTCTAAAAATTATTATTATTATTATTTTTTTTTTTTTTTTTTTTTTTTTTTGGAGTCAGGGGTTCTCAAAACAATAGTTCCGGTGAAATCTCGACGTCAAATACTTCCTTCTACCTACCAGGAGAGAAAGTAAAAATCAAACATACTATTCATGTTCGGCATCTTACAAGGATGCTACAGGAAACTTTTCAAGAGAATCCGCCGATATTAACTGCTCTTTGCAGGGAAAACATTTTCGAAACTTTATTTTCTCAAAAATGGCCCTAACGACTTTGATTGAAATACCACATATTTTCCAGATATTTTCATGACAGATGAAATGTGCATCCTGAATTTTCTGGAAATACTCTCTGAAGTCCTATTCGTTCTGAATGACTTTTCTATACAAAAGGGTAGAATGCGACTGAAAAATTCCCGGCTATGGCATTGCATTTGTCAGTCTCGTTCTACCGCTTTCCAAGCTTGCCCTTCACACAGCTAGTGTGGACGAACAACTAATACCCAGTATATATAAACACGGTGTTTAAAAATAAGGTACCTGATGTTGCAACGGGAGCTGGGATAATTGTTCCTATAAACATAGGTCCGAAAACAAATACCTGTTGAGATATGAGCCGTTTTACAGGTGCTTAGTATTTACACCAGACAATGAACTTCATCCAGCAGATGGATTGATCAGGGAGGTCCAGTGCCATGGTCTTCCCATTCACCGGTCCTCCATTCATTGGATGTTTGGCTGCGGGGACATTTAAAGGCACAGATGTATGCCAAATTCACCGACAATGCGCATATACCACAAGAGCGTGTGACCAATGCATGTGCCTGAATCTGAGAGCAGCCAGGTGTGATCGAAGCAGTTCGGGATTCTTTGAGAAGAGCTGTTGAATTCATGGTAACCATATGCGTGTGCCTGTGTGTACATATATATACCAGGTGAGTCAGCTGCCCCTTATTCTCGAGCTTTATGCAATCCGCATTTTATACTCCAACATGAAAACATCGACCCCATTACTAGGTTCTACCCGCGTATTTAACATGGATGTTTAACACTCGATGAAATTAGTGCTAATATAGATGTTATCACATCGGCTTTTAATATATTCGTAATTAGACAGCTGACGTTTGCACCTCAACAAATGTTCACTGGAACCAGCGAGTATTACATCTTAAACGGAATGTTTATCTCACACGTTACTAGGTAGCTCAGTTGGAACGAACGCAAGACTCCGAAGTAATATGTCTGTTATGAAGGTGGTTCGAATCACCTACATGTACTAATTTTTTTTACCGTGCAATCCTCACAATTTACAAATTATTACTCTGAGAACGGTTATTGTATTCATTTTATTGCTTTATTTATGTTTTATGGCATTGTTTGATGTTTCTTTATTGGTGAACTACAATTAGGTAGCTCCTTAAGCCTACCTATAGGTAGGTGCAATTGAAATAAGGATCATTTATTCACAGGGTTGAAGAGATCTACAAGCCACTGTAATACGCTGAGGAAGGGTTTCTGGATTGTCCATCTCCTCTGCATAAATGCGTTCTTTTGAATAAACCCAGAGAAAGAAGGCAAGGGGTGTCAGATCAGGTGGTCTGGCAGGCCAGGGGACTGGCCCTTGTCTTCCTATCCAATGTCCAGGATGTGCAGCATTCAAATGATTGCAGACGATCCTCGACCGATACGGAGAAGTTCCATCGTGTTGAAACCACATCGTCATTCGCTCCTGCAGTGGCACATTCCCTAATAATAAGGGGTGAGCTACAGAGGAATTCCAGATAGCGTGCTCCTGTTAGATGCCCCTCAAAGAATAATGGTTCAACAAGGTGGTCTCCCAAGATTTCACAACAGACATTTACACCCTACTGCTCTTAGAATGCTGCCTTACTTACCCAATGAAGATTATCAACACTCCAATAGCGCATATTGTGACGATTTCCAGTTCTATTGTTGTGGAATCATGATTCGTCAGAAAACAATATCCTGGATGCGAATCTCACATCACTTGCCACTCGCTCCAGCAACCATTCACAAAAGATCACTCGAGCTTCGAAATCTCTCCCGTGAAGTGCTTGATGTAGGTACAAACCATAAAAATGGAACTTATTAGTATTCAATATTCGCACTACAGAAGACTGGCTGATGTTCACCTCCTGAGCAACTACCCGTGTACTAGTATGCGGATTGTTCTGGGTGGCGTTCAAAACTGCTTCTGCATTAACACACGATGTTATTGGTGCGTGTCTATGGGGAGGCATTCTTGCGAGTGATGCTGTTACACGCAGACGCCTTTCAACATTCCGGAAGCTGTTTGCTGTTGGTTGTCATCTATTTGGATATCTCTCCCGAGATATTTTCTCCGGTGTATTTGTTCTTACTTCTCCGTAGATCAAGAGCATATCTACGTACTCGTCTGTCAAATACATAATGAAAGACTGGCACAAAATATTTTGTGACAGCATACGTGTGGAGAACGCAGGGGTCGGCATTCACAACACAATACATCATGCCAGTCCAATGGCGCAGAAGTCATTACACCTGTTCAATTACAAAATGCATACAACCAAAAACGATTTAAATTATAATGTCCTAAACGCTCAGGGACTTTATAATTAGATTATTGTGAATTCGGTTTCCGAGTTTTGATGAACATAAAAAAAAATATTTGCACTACTGAGACTCGAACCTATGACATTGGGGCTTAGCGAAGAGGACCCGTCACAATTCTATTCAGCTATTTCGAGACTTAACTGAAAGCACCTACCGCGTTCAATAGTAGGACTTGCGTGCCTGGAGCTAGGCCATTGCCACCTCGCGAGTTTTCGGGCTTGATTTAGCCTTTTAAGACAGATTTAATCATCTGCTGGGCATTTTAATATTATTACTTAAATGGCAAAAGCTGTTATGCATATTAATTGAGATGCACGGGGCGTAGTTCACGCAAAAATATAAATAAACTGTTATTTAATAATATGTCCGTTTTGACTGTACGGGTTCATGATGAATGAGGCGTGTCTCTAAATTGTTCGTAATATTTGGCAGCCAACCCCTGCTCTAAGTACAAGAATCCACCATTTTCTTTTCAGCTGACGTTGTTAGCGTATCCATATGATAGGTCCAATTTTTCCGAGGCGTTTACTGAATTACGTTGCTATGAATACTCTAATAAAAAGTTTGTAAAATCGGCTGGAAACCGGAATTCGCTCTCATTAAACGAGTCGTATGTTTTTGAGGTATACTTTAGCGAGGAGTGCGTTCTGTCCCTTAAACCGCCGTTGCTCTTAACTTTGCGCATTCATCTCTTTAAGAGCGTTAAGCAATACATTTTAGTAAGCGCAAAACTGGACTAAGGCGCACATGCCGTTAGATGGGTGGCCTACCTTCCAAAAAAGATAAGGCGCGGCTGACTCACCTATAGTTATATGTAGTATGGACATAACGTGCAGGTTGTACGGGAATACAAAGTGCCAGAAATCATCACAACTTTGGTTTGGTGTTTGTGGAATTTATCCATTAACTGTTCTCTTAAACGTTTGTGACCGTTAAGTGTTCACTAGAAAGTCGTTTACTGGATGAAGTCCATTATCTGATGTACGTGCTCAACATAAACAAAATGGCCCATATCTCAACACGTATTTGTTTCCTTACGTGTGTTTATAGGAAGGTTTATTTGAGTTTTGATCAATCCCCTTTCCTAGGGCATATATATACTGGATTTATCAAAAACACCGACAATGCTTAGTATGCTGTGTGGGATGGCAAACTGTTTGGTTTTCAAATAGGAACCCCTGTCCAGAAATGCACAGGTTGGGGGCTGGAGAACGTCGAAGTTTGAGAACGAACCGTTGTGACAATTTGTTAACATTCGTTTTTGTATCTTAATACGGAAGATATGCAACCCTTTAGCCATCTGTGTACTGGGGTGAACAACCTGAGCATAAAAACATTCCTGTGCATACGCTAAATGCCTCCATAAGTCCTTGGTGCGCATACTACTGCGTTGTGCAGTTTCCAGTACAGTAACGTTTCTTAACAGCAGTGCGGCACGTGCCTGTCCACAGCTGCTGAAATGGCCGACATGAGCTCCAGCACAATTCGATGTAAATGTGCGGAACCACCTCAATGTCGTATATTCAAATCTAAGGACGGATAGAGGTGGGCCAGTTCCATGGCCAGCACAGTCGCCAGATCTGACATTTCTCGACTATTTTCTGTGGAGTTGTATGAAGGTTATGGTGTACATGGTACTCCTATAACGTCAGCAGAGGACCTTATAGCTCAACTCTAAGGAGCGATTGAAGGCAACTGCACGTATTGGGGTCATGTGCACCGCCGATATAGGCTTTGCAATGACGTAGGAGATTCACAGTTCGAAGCCCATTTGTAATATACACAGCTCGATGTTGGGTTTATTGACGAAATGTGAGCGCACACCCATCTCACACTTTGACGCTCTCCAGTGTCGAAACCATGCATTTCCGGACAGGGGTTCCTATTTTCCCGCACAACATACTCAGTGTTTTCGGTGTTTTTTGGGACATCCTATAAGTGTGTTTCCTTGAAAGTGTGTCCTGACGTCATTGTTTTGTGTAAATATTGATGAATTCAAGCTTTTGCTGAAACCTGACATTTCGCAAAGACCCAAGAAAAGCCATGGTGTACAGAATGAAGTAACCCTATGTTCCTAACAAACTACGCCATTTCATGAACGGAGCTAGAACGTATACTTTCACGTTTTTTTTTTTTTTTTTTTTTTTTTTTTTCCTTTCTTTCTTTGGTGACGTGACGGATTTCAGTAAAAGTCCGGTACATACACATAATAATGAAAACATTTAACTATAGTTACAGTATGTATGTTATGTTTTTCCTTAGAACCATATGCAGAAGGAATTTCAAGGTCTTAGCTAGTAATCGCTTAATGTTCCTGTTACCGAGCATTAAGTAACCATTTGTTCAAAGGTTAAAACCATAACACGTGCAGGTTACACACCACACGCGAACACACAGGTCTAACAAATAAGAACGTAAGTGCGTAAACGCGTAAATCTAAAGCACAGTAAGCCTGCAATTCATATTTATACCTATGCAACACCATCGCATATTGTTGCGAAGAAAATGTACTTGATCGGAGCATCTCTACTCACAAGTTCGTATCACTGTTTGTAAGACTGGCACCATTGCTAGACTAGTAACAATGCAGTTTAGCAACAATGACGAAAATGGCCCGCTTCCTCGAATACCAAGGATCGGCAACTTGCATCACACCACCTACCTACGGCTCGTGGAAATATAAACACAAAGGGGAGTGACTCCCATATTGACGGGGCAGAGGAAACCTGTTGCAATCGGGAAGAATACTTTTTCCACCTTTACAATAGAAATTTCTCTTCTACTCTCCATCCTTCTCCTCTTCTCTCTTCTTTTCTTCCTCCTTCCCTTCCCACTTCCCTTCCCCTTTCCTTACCACTTCCCTTCCCTTTCTCTTTCCCTTTCTCCTTCCTTTCCCCCTTCCTTTCCCTTATCTCTTCTAATCTCCTCTCCCTTACTTTTTTCTTTTCTCCTCCTAATCCCTAGTCTCACACTTTTTTTATCCCCGTTTTCCCCTCTTCTCACCTCTCGTCTCATCTCTGCTTTATTCTTTTCTTCTCTTGGCTTCTCTCCTCGTGTCCTTTACTCTTCTGTTCCCTAGTATCCTCTCATCTCCTCTTCTCTTCCCTTCTGTCCTCTCATCTCTTCTTTACCCTTCTCTTCTCGTCTCTCCTCGTTTATCTTCTCCTCTATCCTCTCTTCACTTCCCCTATCTTCTGTTCTCTTTCGTTCTCCTTTCTCCTCCTTTTCCATCTCTTCTCTCCTCTTCTACTCTCTTCTCTTCTCTCTTCCATTTTCTTCTCTTCTTCTCTTTTTGTTCCATTTTTGGAGCTCTCTGCAGCAGAAAGTTTACAGAAGCCTGACAAGGGAATGAAAGCTAGCATCTTTTAATAAATGTTATTTTTTAGGGAGATGGTGACAGCGTGGTTTTACGGGTGACTGCCGGATGATGTATGTGTCAGGAAAATGCGCCAGGAAGACGGCTCTGGTAGCAATTATTACATCCGTCATCGTCAACTTTCTCAACATTCTCAAAGAAACAACTTCACAATTGGCGACACCAAAGTGGCTTTAGCGGAAAATTGTACGGTATCAAGAAAACAAGGGAAAACCAATTAGGGAGAGAGAAAAGAATTCTGCCACACGTCTTCAAGCTCCTCCCTATACCGAACATGGGGTCATGGAAAGCTTTAAATAAAATGTGACACAGTGCCTAAATCTGAACTACTTGTGCACCTTTATTTGTGGTGTCCCCTCTTTTACTTTTACTTTGAACACCCTGGACATATGATTGTGGAAGAAAATTCCTAGAGAGGCCTAAAGGATAAAGCTCGGCAAGCTGTACTCCCTATCGAGGGACTGCCTCTACAATCTGGTAACAATATTGTGAGGCCGGCCGCGGTGCACAACAAAGACGGTCGGGACCAAGCTACTTCAGGCCACATACCAGGCGCGGCGCGTGTCAAAGGCGCTCTCGTTTAAGCTTCCCCGCACCACTCACGCAAACAAACACGTGACAACAGTCAGAGCGGCAGAACCAAAATGGGCCTTTTTCCAAATCATCCAAGAAGTGTCCGGCAGCCGCCTTGTTTGAAGAACTTCCAGACAGGTCTGGCCACGTCATCACCGCTATAAAAGCTTACGGAGCGCTTGAGGGCATGCAGTTTTTGAGTTAGTGTGTCAGTGAGTGCGAGACAGCTGTGTATGATTCTATTGTCGTGAAAGATACGTCCCGTCAAAGTGAAAACATTTTAATGATTGAGAAGTGATTGCGTTGTCAAAGTCGACTATTTGTGAGACAGAGAAAGTGAGAAAGACAGACCGACAGAAGTGAGTCTAGGTTACAAGAACAGTTGCGAGTTGTAATATCACGAAGGACTGTAGACT
>JAUKNM010000023.1:642500-742500 GCA_030765045.1 Tenodera sinensis | reverse complement strand
ATTGGACACGCAGTTTACTAAGAGACATACTGGCATTGATTTACATGAAGGAGTCTCTTCCGGCTGGTATCTCCCGTCACCAGTATGAAGGGAATCTTCTGCTCGTCGTCACTTTGAAGGGTCGGTATGATGAATTCTTTTCTCGTATAAAAGATCCGGCTAACTCTTTCGATGAACTGCGATGACTCTTTCTTTCCTATCTCGGTCGTGGTACGGGTATGAAGTATGTTCACAATTTACAGCTAATAATTTTCCTTGAGACGCGACCCCCGTGAAAATTATATGTTACGTCGATGTATTAACGTTTAGTCTTTCTAATGAGATAGTCTTCTTTGCTCTGGAGGCCACAATTGAAATAATATTAGTGTACTTATTATCACAATTTTATTCGTTAATATATATTACATTTACAATGAAGACAAAAGATAATCGCACTAGGCCAACTGCAAACGATATAATGCAAACAATCAAACAATGGGAAACAAAACATTCCAACACAACGCCTACCATAACTAATAATACTGCATCAAATGCCCCTCATCACAGTATATGCAACTAATTCTATTTTGGGAAAATTGTTTTCAGCCATACAATGTTGCATGTACTGTGATGATCTCCCCACAACAATGTAATTGTACAACAATATAACAACTGTGTTGAAAAACATGTCATCGTTGAATACAAAAATATTTTCTCTTGACAATGTTTCGATTTTTGGCAACTTTCAGGGGTTCTATGCCCCTCCCCACTAAAATTTGTTTTATGATTTTTTTTTTATAATTGATTGTCACGTCACTTTGCCATATCTATTTCGGCATCTCGGTAGGGCTTAAGCATAGTCTTGTGGTACTTGCCTACCTTTTTGCCGTTACTACCCTCAAGTCCATATGTATGATCTCCAAATTTCTCCGATATCCTGAATGGTCCTTTGTATAATAGATTCATTCGCCTATATATCTTCTTGGAGGCTCTTGACAAATTAAACTGTCTAATGAGGACTTTATCACCGACTTCGGGATTCCATTTTGCTTCATACCTCTTGACTTGAGATGCCCTTTTCTCGGCTTTCTTCCTTATCCTGTTGAAGGCTTCGATACATTTTTCTTCTTCCCGAGGTACATTAGCTTCCCTCTTGATAGTTGTAATGGCTTTAAGTACTAAAGGTTTGGGTGGTTTGCTCGTCATTAGTTCGTAAGGAGCAAATCCAGTGGTGGTATTAATCGTATGGTTCAATATATCTTCTATCACCTGACAGTATTTGTACCATCCTCGGTGATTGGCATGACACAGTATCCTGAAATATATTCCTAAATCACGCATAACCCTCTCACATGGGTTACCTTGGGGATAGTATGCCGAAGAGTTATATATTCTTATATTATTGCTTCGAAGGGCTGTAGTAAACACCTTGCTCTTGTGAACGGTAGCATTATCGGATAAGATAGCTCTTATATGACCATATTTTGGAATCCAATCCTTTAGGATTCTGTTCACGCAAGTCTGACTTTTGATGTTTCTAACTGGGTATAATCGGACAAACTTCGAGAAAATATCAAACATAACGAAGATGTACCTACAGTTATACTGGGTAGCAGGCATTTCACCATGTGCATCAATAGCAACCAAAGCGTTCCTTTCACTCCTTATTACTGATTGTGGAGCACAGTCATATTTAATATTTAAGGGCTTTGCTTTTTGACATAGCTCACAGGCCACAACGAATTTTCTCACCTTCCGGTCGATTCGTTTGAAGTATAGGTGTTCTTTGATAGCTGTGGCTGTCTTCTCACATCCTGGATGCGCGAGATTATTGTGAAATGTCTCTATCACTTCACGCTCCAACTCCTGAGGCACTATGACCTTCCATCTTTTCTCAAATCGCCCATGGAGTTTATATAAAACACCATCATGTTTAGCGACCGTTCCTCTGTTGTCGTATATACCTGGAGCCGTTTCCCAAAGATCCCTTAACAACGGATCTCGTTGTTGCCACTCGGTTACGTTCTCAAACTTGCTGGAAAGTTTTCGGCTATATCCCAAATTCAACACCATGAGTTTAACCTCATTCTGTGGGTGCGACAATGTTTCGGGAATCTGTTTTTCCAACGACTGTCTGGAGAGCAAATCACTAAAAACATTCTCCTTCCCAGGTATATGATGGATGTCAATATCATGCGATGTAATTTCGTGTATATATCTGGAAATCTTTGAGCTAGTCAGCTTGCATTTCTTTATGAATGACAAGCTAATATGATCTGTGTACACAATGATTTTAGCATTGTACACGTACTGACGGAACTTCTGTAGTGCAAAGTATATTGCTCCGATTTCTTGCTCAGTAATACAAGCATTTGCCTCGACTTGGTTCAGCGATCGGGAAGCTGTAGCGATGACATGGCTATTGCCGTCTCCATCGACCTGTGTTAAGACACCTGCGTAAGCCTGTATGCTCGCGTCCGTATATAAGTGATAAGGAGCGTCAGGTATTGGCCTTTCCAATAGAATTGTGTTGTTAAACAAGTCTTTAACCTTCATAAATGCCTGCTGATGTTCTTCGGTCCATTTCCATTTATTATTCTTTTTCAGTAATCCCCTCAACGGACTGAGTTCTTTAGCATAATTTATTATAAATTTGCTCTCGTATTGGAAGATTCCTAATAATCTTCTCAGTTGTTTGGTATTCTTTGGTGGAGGGATTGCCTGAATAGCTCTAATGCGGTCCATATTCGGAGTTATTCCCGCTTCAGTCACCACGTAACCAAGGAACTCTATCTCTTTAGTCAGAAATTTATTAAAATTTATGGTCATACCGCTCTCATGAAATTTCGAAAAAATATACTGCAAGTGTTTTATATGCTCATTATAATCATTATCATAGATCAAAAAGTCGTCTATGTATTGAATTGCGAAGCCTTCTATAGTATCATTGAATATGTTATGAATAGCACGAAGCAGGGCACTACCACTGGTAGACAAACCGAAACCGCAGGTTTTGAATTGATAAATTTTTCCATTAAAACAGAACCCAGTGTACTTTCGCACAGTTTCATCCAATGGAATTTGCCAGTAAGACGACACCAAGTCCAATTTTGAAAAATACTTCCCGCGTTTAAGGCTAGCTAAAACTTCATCTACGCCTCGCGGTCTGAAATGGTCCGGTTGCGTTAAAGCGTTAATCTTTCTGGCATCGATCGTCATCCTTAATGAACCATCGGATTTATGAACCCAACATAGTGGATGGAGGTAGGGTGTATCAGATATTTCTATAATATCATCTTCTAACATTTTATTTATTACCTCTTTTGCTTTGTCCTTTATTGAGTTTGGAATGGGCCGGCTTTTACGGGAGTAAGGGGTAGCGTTTTCCACTTTAAAGATGTGGGTGTACTTGTTGCACAGACCGGGTTTCGAACTGAATACTTCTCGGTTCTTGATTAAGCACGCTCTCAGTTGATTCTTTTGTTCTTCATTTATATTGTGCGCATTATTCACTTTTTCGTTCAGCGTAGCCATAAAAGATTCTTCTTCTTTCTTTTTATCATCTCTGACGACATCCAATCTGTATACTCCGCAATCATCTCGCAGATGGTGATTCTCTCCTCGAACTCCGCGAACATTATTATTAAACAAATCAATTTCGACGTATTTTTGTATATCATCGCAGTCGTCTTCTTCATTTGCACTTACTTTTTCGTTGTCGTACAATATAACATTCTCTACAAAAAATCTTCCATTATTAACATCGTCGAAATCCTCGTTCGCTTCAATATTTTCACCTTCTAACAGTCTCACTATTCGCGTGTTTTCACCATCTTTAACGCGTAGTTCATGCTCTTCGAAATCGATGATTGCTTGCCAGTGATAAAGTAAGTCGTTTCCAATAATAATTTCTCTTGCCAAACGCTGAATAACTAATGCGACAAAATCAAATTTCCAACCATTTACATGTGCTTTAACTAACATTTGGTATTTCACCCGATCTCTCTTTTTACCGATCGCTGTACTACAATACACATTGTTTACGTGCAAGTACTCTATCTTGTTTGAGGATAATAATTCCTGGAATAATTCCTCTGAAATTACCGATGAGCTTGCCCCAGTATCTATTAACACAGTGAAGCTACGGTCCCATATATTTAACTCAATTTGAGGTGGATTGACTAACTCTTTATTGGACTTTACTGGGTTAATTTTGTTGTCGGTGATTAAATTTACGTGAATTTTGCCCTGTGCCTGCACCATCAAATCATTTTCCAAGGCATAAAATGATTTCGGAATTAATTTCCCTGATTCTCATTCGTTTGATTGTTACTTGTTGATATCGTGCCAGTATTTGTTTCTTGATTCTGTGTTCTAGGAAAGTCGCGATCATTCCTGCGTTCGACGCTTTCCTCCTCGAACCTAGGCACTTGGGTTACATTTTCCTGATAATTTGTACTATGATTTCTCGGATCGTAGCTTCTATTCCACCTACGATTGTAATTTCTGTAAAACCGGATGTGATTAATTTGACTGGTTCTTCCACGCCCTCTGGTATCACCACCATAATCATGATTACGTCTCTCGTATCGCGGATTTTGTCTGTCTCGCGGTATAGGACCTCTGTAATTCGATCTCATATCAGGACGTCTATTTGTTCTGTAGTTTTCACCATTATTTTGGTGTGTTTCATCTCTCACACCATTTCCCTGGTTCTCATTCGTTGTTGGAAAATTATTTCTAAGACGTTCTAATTGCGTTCCTTGATTCCTACCTTGGCCACCTACAGCGCGCTGTCCATTTTCATATCGCTGACTGGAGTGAGTCTCTTGGTAATTATTCTGTGCCTCGAACTCTGCCAATAATTCAATTACGTCCGAAAAATCAACCGGTTTCGCCACGATCAGATTATTTCTTATGTGCGGTGGATAATGGCGAATAAGTGCTTCAATAACCTCCTGTTCACTCAACTGAGGTTGGAGTAGTTTCGATTTGTTCGCCAGTTTCAAAAAATACTCCATCATTGAAATACCACGTTTACTGTCATAATGTCCGGTAGCCAGTTCGACTTTAATCTGGTTTTGACGTCCCGGTCCCCAAAATCTATTTATAAAAAGGTTTCGAAACATACTATATGTTTCGTGAGACGCCAAAGTTAGTCTTAACCATTCCAATGCGTTTTTCTTAAGACAGCGTTTAACCACCATCATTCGTATCTCGTTCGGAATTCGTTTGATCCTAAAATAATCCTCCAGTTCTTTTATGAAAATTTTTGGATTGTCACCGGCTTCTTCGTCAAATGACGGAGGGGTTAGGTCATGGAACAAGTGACTAGCGTGACAATTATGGTTTTGACTAGGGGAGTGCATTGGCATAGCTAAATCATTCTCCTGAAAGTCCGCCATATTACTGTTATTGTCAAGTGCATCAGTATTGGTCATATTTTTGCATTCACTCACAAATTGATCATGATTGTCATTAACTCTATCAGCCTGTAGAGCAATCACAACTTGGGAAAGCCTTCCTGTAAATTCTTTTTCCTTTGTAACCGTTTCATTTATTCTATTTACATTTACATTGGCTTCCTCCTTTACTTTATTCAATTCTTCTCGCTGTGACTGCATCTCAGCGCTTATACCCTTTACAACATTTTCTAAACTATCAATTTTTACATCAATGTCATTTTGTTTTGACCTAATTCCATCTTGATACATTTTACAACTCTGTTCTACCACGACTATCTCTGTTCTCAATTCATCTCCTACCTTTGCAATTTTTGCATTCTGTTCTGCTAGTTTTTCATCAAATTCTTTACTTAATTCAGCTTTCATTTCTACCACTGTCTTCTCCTGTCCTAACTTAACTTCATTTATCAATTCTCCTAGCCTAGCTATTTCTACTGTGTTTGATTCCTGTCCTAATTTTATCACGCTTACTAACTCACCTAATTTAGCTATATCATTGTTACTTGATTCAATTCTTTCTGTACATTCCTTCTTACATAATTCAATTTCTTGTGACAATTTATTTATATTTCTGGCATTATCCTCCTTCAAATCTGCTACATTTCTAACACTATCCTCTCTTAGTTTTGCTACATCTGCTTTTAGTTCTGTTACATTTCTAACAAAATCTGCTTTTATATCTGCTGTATTTTCTCTTAGTTTTGCTACATCTGCTTTTAGTTCTGTTACATTTCTAACACTATCCTCTCTTAGTTTTGCTACATCTGCTTTTATATCTGCTTTTATATCTGCTGTATTTTTGTTCATCGCTTCCAATATTTCTTTCAATCCTATTTCAGATTCCTTACATACTACATTCTTTCTACCTTCTACTGATAACTTATCACTCACTTCCCTCTCTACACTATCATTATCTTTATCAACTTTTTCCATCTTCTGTACAATTTTCTTATTGCGTAGTATCATAAATTAGTACTAGTCTTACTTGAATTCTGGAGCACAAGAAAAAGGATACTCCGTCAAAATGTCTTCTTTTCACTCTTTATCCAGGTACATATTTTTACTCCATACGCCTGTATTCGAGCCGTCGCACGTCTGGGCGCCAGTATGAAGGAGTCTCTTCCGGCTGGTATCTCCCGTCACCAGTATGAAGGGAATCTTCTGCTCGTCGTCACTTTGAAGGGTCGGTATGATGAATTCTTTTCTCGTATAAAAGATCCGGCTAACTCTTTCGATGAACTGCGATGACTCTTTCTTTCCTATCTCGGTCGTGGTACGGGTATGAAGTATGTTCACAATTTACAGCTAATAATTTTCCTTGAGACGCGACCCCCGTGAAAATTATATGTTACGTCGATGTATTAACGTTTAGTCTTTCTAATGAGATAGTCTTCTTTGCTCTGGAGGCCACAATTGAAATAATATTAGTGTACTTATTATCACAATTTTATTCGTTAATATATATTACATTTACAATGAAGACAAAAGATAATCGCACTAGGCCAACTGCAAACGATATAATGCAAACAATCAAACAATGGGAAACAAAACATTCCAACACAACGCCTACCATAACTAATAATACTGCATCATACAGCACACTGAACACTAGGAAGCTCAAGCGACTACAAGAAGGGCGCACGCGTTTCAAACAAGGCGGTGTGGGAGCAGGTAGAAATGCTCAAATCTGGCAGCTAGTAAAGGGCGGTAGTAATTTGCATTGAAAAATGTAAAACTGCACCGGGGTAAATTGCACTGAAAATGACGGAGTTTGTGAATTGCACCAAATACAAAATGTTAACTGCACTGCAGTACTGAATTTATTATGTGTAAATAGCACTGATTACCATTACATGTTTGCGCAGTTTTCTAGGCTGTACTCAATACTCATCACCAGATGTCGCGGTGAATATGCGCTGCTAGAATGCATGTGAATCTTTTCATTCGCATTTCAATGCAAGCTTTAGTTCCTTTCGTCCATCTTTGTACGTATTCGTGGAACAACTACCGTCTTATCAGACCGAGGTGTATATAAAAATAAACAGCTCCGAAAAATCACATACGGGAAAAAAAATCTTTTACAGTAAGTAAACAGAATTAAGTTGAGAAGCAAATCGGTAAATATGAACAGGGTCAAAATTGATCGCTTCGCATTCGTCAAGAGCACCTGCTATTATTTTTTCAAAGTGAAGTAAAGAACAGTCAGTCGCTGTGCAAAAACATCCAACAAGCTTCGTCAGTGCAATCTGTATCTGGAGCTACAATGTTCCAGTGCAGCTTGCACGGCAAGTACACAAATAAGCAGTGCTATTTACCATGTGTAACTTTAATGGTTCAGTGCAGTTTTCATAGTGAATTAGCGACCTTCAGTGTAATTTCCAATCGCCGCTAGGAAAGCTATTTCACTCCCCAAACTACATTCCGACAAAACAAACAGCCTCGGAGCGATGACCTCTTTTACAAATACACATGGACGAGGTTATGATATTAAATTTCCGGTTTAGATTAATTTTCGACTGACATTTCTGAACAAAAAAAGAAATTCGAATTACACGGGATTTTTTTTACATTGCTTTAATACAAAATTCAAGAGACCAAGAAAAATCTTCAAATTAACGAAGATTTCGAATTATAAACGTTCGAATTATTCGAGTATCTGCAGTCTCTACTTCGTTTTATTCTACTCCATAATTAAGGAGGGTGTACTCCTTTATATCTATTGTAACTCTCAGTGTTCTCTTAGCTTCAAGGAGTACTGCTAGCTTTATATTCTCATTTTTCAATTCGCATTGTAATTAGTCTCTTGTTTATATAGGTATCTTACATAATAATGAATGACAAGAAAACACGCTATTTTGAGCCATTTGGCCTTTTTCTTGCTTATGTTGTATCCATTAGGTCTATCCGGCTATCTTTTGTGAGATTACTGAATATTACAGAGAGTGGAGGTATTTTCATATAAGACTCTAATCCACCAGTTGCAGAAGGGTGACTCGCATTCATAGATCAAACAGGTAAATATTTTAATTCAGGTGAGAGTTGCTAGTTTGCCACATTTATGTGTAGGATGCTATCAACCATAGGATTGGATGTTCCACTGCTAAATTAGTTCCTCTAAGAACAAATGAATGGTTAGTGAAGTGTGAATTGTGGGTGGGTGGACTACCTTTCACACTGCAGATGCGCTTTGTCTCGTTTAAATTTATGTCGACTAAGTGGCAGGGCGATGTGAACAGCACGGACTACAAAGACTAACTCTTCCCACGGCTCTTTGTTTGGCTGGAGCAGTTGGAGTAAATTTGCTGTCACAAAGGTTCTATCCGGAGAGTACAAAACCGCTAACCTGGAAAAGAAGACAGGAAGCTAGAAGCAGTTCCTTCACTTGAACAGCTCAGAGACGGGCTTTTGTTTGTAACACCAATTTCTCGCATTTTTCTGTTTCTCTACATTATGCTGTTTCTTCTCCTTTTGCTGCTTCTGAGCACGATTGCTGACCGAAGATTAACATATAACGATTACTGGAATACTCTGTTTGTAAAGCCATCTTGAAACCTTTCCCATTTCCTTTTTTATGTCCTCAGCGATAGATATGATTGATGCCTTTGATACTGATTAGCTTTGGGCTTTTACGTGGAAAAACGTTGTCTAGATTACACTAAAATGCACGTAAATAACGAGTTATTAACGTAATAAATATAAAATACGTAATAACCTGCAACAAATTTTAGTCTCTGTACACTCTGTAGTCCAAGAAACGCAGGCTACTGATATAGAATTCCAGTTGCTGCTAGTATATGATGCTAATCTTGAAATTCTTACGTAATGAATACGTGAATTATGAACCGTGATGTAAGAAAGTGTAAGGTAAGGTAAGGTAGCCATTGACACATCGTGCTGTAAAAGAGAAACTGAGTCACGAAGGCATACTCATGTATCATTGCCTGAGATTTGCATCCAAATATTTTCTCCTCGGCGGCGTCGTGGCCTAGCGGTTAGATCGTTCGCCTATGACCTACCACATGTGGTATTTGTGGTGGACGAAGCAAGATCTGGGCGGGTTTTCACCGGGTTCTCCGCTTTCCCCCACCACTCATTCCACAAACTCCTCCATCGTCACCTTTCCATTTACCCATTTCGTCTGCATTTCACATTATCCTCTTCCTCCTTAACTCTCATATGGTCTATTTACTCAACGCGTGTGCAGTTGGTGCTCCAAGGAAATGTGCGCTACCCACAACTAATGACTGTTATAAATCCATCTCAGCACTTCAGAAACGGTACACCTCTATCCCTGTCCTTGAAGACGAATAGCTACCCTGATTTCAAGGCAGTGACAGTGACAGTGGTAGATACCACGTGTGCCACGCGTTGACTAAGCAGATTTTACCTGGTACTGGGCTGACCACCCGCTTCCAGGTCTTCAGTATTTCCGGTCCATAGGTTCGTCTGCTACCCAACAGGCATCTGACCCTACACACGGGCTTGTAAGTCCTAGGGGGTGTAAGAGAGGGTAATCAGATGAAGAAGAAGTTTCCACCTCTACAGAAACAAGACGCCTGTGCAACCTTGCAAGGGACCAAATTCATGTGTGGACATTTTGTATTAAAGGAAATAATTTTCGCTATTAGGTTGAAATGCGAAACCAAAGTAATTTGATATAGGATAAAGTAAGTTATTTTATTCTAAACCAATAAATTATGTCTTTGATAGCAAATATAAAGTAAAAAGTATAGCAAATACAAGTAAAAGTTATGCTTTTTACGTCACTAATAGGTTGTGTAACGTATTCTGAGGCTCCAAAGTGTTTGTGTTAAATGACAAATCATAAAACAATTGGAAAGCAGAGCTTAATAGGTTTTTGTATGTCAGAGCTCTACTTAAATTAAATGTAATTGAGTAATTGATGTTAAGGTTATCCAAATTACTAAAAGCTAGCTTTTACGTCATGGACATATAAATTAGAAATAAGTAGAAGTTTTACTACATCTAGTTCGAACAGTCTGTTGCTAAAACCACTGGAATAAAGCGACGACTGTAACAAAAAGTGTTGTTTCTTCATTCTGTTAGTCCCTAGATGACTTTTGTTCCGGTTTCTCTTTCCTTCATTATAGTGACCTTTTGACAAACACAAAATTTGTTTGGTGAAACATCGCATCAGTCTGGCTAGACATTTTGAAAGCGCTTTTCGGAGCTACACAACCCGAGAACTGCGCAACTGGAGGGTTAGGCCAAACGCAGAATAGTGAGGGAATTCGGGACACGTAGTAGGACGCCATAGTGCAAAATGAGAGCAGTTACACATTGCATGACAATTGTTCATCTCTAATTATTCAGGTCTGTCAGGGGTGTTATCATGAAGAGCTGCTGAGAATGAGAGGGAATTTCACATGGGCATCAAAGTAAATGAAATATTTGGAGACCGAAGGTGTGGACAACATTTGGATGATGTGTCAGGGAAGCAGGAGGAGTGTGTGGAAGACTAGGAACCGCATTTAGGATGCTGACACACAACAAACCACAGTGCAGTGCTCGGAGGAGGTTTCATTGGAAGCACAGTTGAAGCTAAAATCTGATAGGGGTAGATATAAGGACATACGAAAATGTGACCCACTCTCTATAACCTAACATACGTAATGGGTCATATTTTCTGTACATTATAGGTCGCAATGCATAAAAATGTGGACAAAGCTCATAAGGCAGCGGCTTGCATGTATTAAACATGGTGAATGTTGGATGATAACCATTATTCGCGGAAATGGTGCCAGAATGAGACCACTCCCTTTATGGGGAAATCCTGTGTGCGATCCTGACAGGGTTTATGGTATAAAGGAATGAAGGAATATATACCACTATCCTTTACCTATCAAATAGAGGATTAAGAGCATGTTGTGCGCTACTAGTAGGCACAGAAGATTAGTGTTAGGTAATTTTTGCTTAAGCAGGGACTGACGTGTGCGACGGCTGATTTTAGCGGAGGGGCATAAACCGAGCTAAATGCATCCTCCTATGATGATGCTTTATTTTAAAATTATTTTATGTTATTGTCGGTTACTGTTATTGTGTTTCATTTGAATATTCTTTGGATAACATAACAAGGCACAAGAATTAATCCTAATAACGCACTACGACCAATAGCTAGCAGAACTGTAAGGTAATGTTAGAAAGATACGGACATATTTTTAAAACAAATTTGCTGCGCGTTGCACTACACATACCTACGCTAGGGATATTTAACAATAATTATTACTTCGCCTTACCACGAAGAATCCAGTAATACCACACGTGTTGCAAAGGCAGCCATAGGGGCCTAACAAGCTCACACCAGGGGATTTCGACATAACGTAGTAAACCTGATACGTACAGCATCCACTAGCTGCCATCCTCCATCCATTCTAGTATTAAGTTATGTAAATACCAAGTTCTTGTTTATCTGATTCGTTCTTGAGTAATGCTATTCACAGACAGCTTAGACAGGCACCCTCAAGCACATGCTCTCTCTCTCACTCTATGTCCCTCTCTCTTACACACTGACAGAAATACACAGAGCTCTTTTTTTTCCCTTCTAAAAATGCCAATTTTGGACTCCGGAGATCCTAAAACATGTACTTTCGTTTCGGTGGGATATCGCTTCTACTTCCACCATTCACCACAATGTAATTAGTAGAGAAAGTGTCAACACATCATACCTATAACTCAAAAGCTATTTCATGTATCTCATTAAAGTACCATACATAACTTTCATGCCTCATGTTCTGCATTACATGTAAAATGTTTAAATTAAGCAAAGGAAATTTATAACTGAAAGTTATTTCCGGAATGTTATGCTGTGATCTGCTGAATGTTCTAGACGTTTCGTCCACTACTGCAGTGGACATCTTCAGTGGCGTGGTCGAAGTCTACACGGAGAGGGTTTCGCTGCCTGTGATACTTTGACTGTCTGTGCCGCTATATCTATATAGAGAGCGTTGTCTGATGTTTGGTCCGGCTTTCAACATTCGGCATCCGAAATGTGTGAATATTTTAGTTCTTCATGGATTCACTCACTGAAGATGGACTCGAAGTTATACATGGTAACCTAGAGCAAGACATTGGAAGTCAGGTAATTTGTTTCTCCCTCTCATTTCATGAAGTAATTATCAATATTTTCGCTCAAAGGTCTAGGTTTAGCAACTGGACATTAAAATGAGTGTTGGTTCTTTGTACCTGTCGTTTCTCATTTATTCTAATGCATATGCTGTGCAGATTAAATCATGCCACTGGCAACTCAATTTTACTTTTCAGCTTAACATGTAACAAGGAATGCAAGTGAGTGTAATGGGTTCTGCATTTGAACTTCTCATTTTGTAACACAGAGCTTTAGTCATCAGTTTATATATCGACATCTGAGCTCCATTGGCATTTCATCTTTTACGAAACAAAAGCAAAAAATCGGTTATGTTGCACTCACATGACTTTCTCTACTCTTGTATTAGCCATTTTTACAAGCTCTTATTGCACTCTCTTCTTCATGTTGATCGATATGAGCATTTGTAGAAATTATCTTATTGCTAATTTTCTGGTAGGTGCAAGGGGAGTATGAGAATACCGTAGGCTTTGAGGGGCAGTCAAATCTTTTAAAGCTGGTCGCTATATCAAGGCTTTGAAATTCCCCTCTCTTTGGAAGGTGAAGAGGTAGAAATGCGAACAACGACCTTCCATTTGAGAAAAGTATAAGCATTGTTAACCTCACACAAATAAGAAATATTTTCGAAATGGTTCACTCCACAAAGAAAAAAAAGATGCCTTTCGACATAAATTATGTGTTTTAACGAGATCTATATTTTTGTTTAAAAAGATTTCTTACGGTTTATCAGTTATGTAGAAGTCATCAAGGATAAACAGGACTACATGCATTATGGGGAGAAAATTAAAAATGTAGAGTTCATTTGCCATAAAAATGTATCAAACATATGGCATTTTAATCAAAATCGCTAGAGCCATTTTTGAGACATGATTTTCGAAAAATTGTCCATGTAAAGGATAATTTAGGGTAGAGGAATTTTCTTCAAGATCTTCGTGTTGCATCCTTGAAAGATGTTAAACTTAAATACCAACTTTGGTGTTTAACCAACTTTTCGAGACCGTTTGAGTTATGCTGTTCAAAGACAGACACACATACACATATGCATCTTTTTCTAAAAATGCTGTTTTGGGGTCCAGGACGCCCCAAAACATATTTCCGGTAAAATCTCGACATCAAATGTTTTGGTCGAATACAACACTGTTCTTACTTACTCCACGTGGTAGAGAAAATATGGATGAATGAACATTTATTTCTCATCTCTCACAATTACATAACCACCAAGAGTACAATTTATTCCCCTCTCTGAGAGTTGCACTTTTCCTCATAATTAACATTTCGTTTTATACAAATGGAAAGTGTATTCTTACTTTTAACTCTCAACTTTCATTGTGCCACTGACATGTTTTAAGCTAAATTCTACTACAGTAAAGCCTTATTAAACCGGAACCTCTATATAGCGGAAACCTGGACAGCCGGAAAATAAATCTCGGAACGGAGCTATTTCCTATGTTAAATAACACTCTAAACCGGAAAGCTGCCTAACACGGAAACGGAATAGTTTTTCCGGAACCGTTTGCATAAATAACCTAAGACGAATTTGCATTATGCTTAAGACATAGTTACGTGCTTTGATAACGAACTTGCCACGACTGAAGACAGCAGTTGTGAAGTCATGGAAGGAATGGACGACGACGACAAAGCCAACGAAAGGGAGCCAGAAATACGCACTTTTAGAGAAGTATTATCTTTTGTGAGTGACCTCCAGGAATTTGCAGCTTCCAAGAATGTTCCAGAACTCCTGGAGCTGATACAGGATGTTCTCTTGTGAAGAAGTCCCACCAGTGCACTTTGACGGATATGTGGGGCAAAAGAAACTAAAGGAGAATCTGCAATTATGTATGACATGTAAGTTAAAAATATAACAAAACATACAATTAAAACTATTGTTTTATTTACAGAATTTTATTTTAAATTATTCCTTCAGTTTAATTCTATGCGATTGTTTTTTTACTTTGTTTTACTAAAATATATACAACCCTTTGTAAGACGGAAACCAGTGAAAACGGAAAAACATTACTGGATCGATCGCGTTCGTTTTAGGCAGGTTTTACTGTAATTCTAAAGCTTGCTCAATTTTTTTCTGTATTTAGTAAGCTCTTTAACCTCTCTTGTAGTATTTTTGCTCTTCCTGCTCTTTAATTTTTATAGAATATTTGAAACTTTTCTTCCCTCCATCTGTAAACTTGTACAAATCAATAGGATCGTATACATTCTTCCTTCCTATCAATATTTACTTCTAATTTTAATCTCTGAGGGAGATGGAAGCTAGGCGTTGCAGTACTCATGACCTTAAAAGCCAAAATCCACTTCTCAATCTCTGGGGAACATTTTGTATTGTCTACCACACTTGGGCCATTCTAATTTGCAAATGTATAACCCCCTTTTAAATCTGAACCTTTAAATCCTTTACAAATCATGAGGTATTTTTGCTCACAAAAATTGATGTTTCCTTCTTCTAATAGTTGTGCCCTTATCTCTGCTAAGCAGTATTCTGTATTTCATATTCCTTATCCTACTCTTCATTGGTTTGCTGAGCCTAATTTGTTCTCCTATCATAGCATTAAAATCTCCAAAGATTACGATACCCAGTTCATCATATTTAGCTCTAAGGTCCTCAATACCCCTACTGATTTTTCTAAACATATTTGTCTCAAACAATTCTGATGAAGCAGGCGGATTATAACTAATAGTAATACAAATGTAATTACTTTTGCATAAAATCCACATAGGGAAAGCCGTAGCACTGATTTTTTTCCACAATTCTTTTCTTCTTTTAACTTTAATCCAGGTACTTCTACACTGAGCCCATTTTCCAACCATGTTTCCACTTCCGTTGTCACATCATCACTTTTTATCACTTGCTGCATTTCACCACTACGCACTTCCTCAGGTAGGCCCTCAACATTCCAGCTCACCATCGATAACTGGAATCCCTATTCGAGCCTTTTCTCCTAACGTTAAACTACCAAAGTCTGCCTGCCTTCCTTTACACACACGATTTCTCACTTCTACACTACTATGTAATGGCCTTGAAATACCACTTAAGTCATCTTGTCCTCCGCATCTAAACCAGCTTTTAAGGCTTCTCTCCCCGAATCTTCAGTCAGCTGTGCTCACGATTGCAAAGTTCTTTTTGGTGACGTCATTGTTGACCCATTTTTCTCCACATCAGTCCGCTGGTTTGAAGGTGACACATGCTTCTTCACGAGGCTCGCGCGAAATACAGGCTACGGCCGATTGCGTCATCTTTGGAACAGCTGATTGAAGGGAACCGACCGAAGCCGAACGTGAATATGACTTCCCCGTTTGGAGGAACAGCGTAAGGAAGTGATATCCATTGAATTGTCACTCATTATTGAAAATAAAAACACGTAACAAAAATACCTGCACAATATTATAATAAGTTACATAAATAATAAATCACATATCAATATAATAGAGATTAACTATCTATCTCAATAGCTGCTGTTATTATCATCAAATTGTAAACACGAGGCACATGACTATTGCCAAACTTAATTCCACTGAAACTATATATATATATATATATATATATATATATATATATATATATATATATATATATATATATATATGTAAATGGAAATATTCCATCCTCAGTATTTTGATCTTTAATGACCCATTGTGACTAAGCGACATATTATTATAACTAGTCAATCATATTAAAATAATGGTAATATTGATATGTTGTCTACCCCGGAGAAGTTGGAAGACTTATTTTTCAACATCACTTGTATAAAGTATTTACCAATGTATCCACTTACCTTACATAATATTTATTAATGATGGAATCTATAAATGTTAACTTATTATCAGCGGGGCATATATAGTTTTCTCAGTTTCAGTTTTGTTTATTGAGAGAAAGTTAGGCCTGGTGCCGGTACAAAGGACTCGGCTTACAGGATACAGTTAATATTAACTTACAATTATAAATATTTACAAAGTTTCGTTTTTGGGTTTAACAAAACCCATACGTTGACCATACCAAGAAGTTTTTGGGTGTGGATTTGTCCTTTAGACAGGCATCCCAGAAATTGAAGCAAAATACTAATTAAACTCAGTCTATCAACATTTACCATGCTGGTTTGGTAAATTTGCACATAAATAGCAATTATCAACAATAGGCTAAGCTGTGATACCTGTGTTAATTTGTAAAAGTGGAGAAAGAGTTGAGATATGATGTTATAAAGTTAGGTTAGAGTTGCATATTATTATTGATGGCAGGTGTGGATGCTGCCTCTGATAACACAGGCTAAATTTTGATAACACAGGACTCTGTCATCCTGTTCATATAGGTACACATTAACCTAGGTGTCGTTGCCTACATAATTCCATCATGTGTGAGTAAAGACAGGGGACAAAATTTGACACAAGTATAATAGTTTTCTCTTTTTGATGAAGGAGGGAAAAATGTAAATGACCTAGCTACTGGCTGTTTTTGTAAATTTATTGATTAACTTGGTAAATGTTTTGTTAACATTCATTGCATTTAACTGTTGCCAGAATGGTTTAACAAAAAACAACCCATACCATCTTTAGTTCAACAGTTTTTGGGTGTAGATTTGTCCTTTCAATGTGTCTCATATATATAATATAAACTGTCCTAACTAGTTTTACATCGATACACACTACGTCGACCCATATTGTTCAATTCTACATCTAAAACAAAAGTAGAATTACATACCTTTCGGTACCGGTATCACCATGTTACAATATAGGTTATGGATTCTTGAATAACTTCACTGAAGAATTAACCATTTCTTAAATCACTTAAAATTACACACTATAAATGAAAATAATCATTTTAGTTAAATTGTTCAACTATAACAAGTATAACTTACGAAAACCAGGCGGAAAAACTCTTCAGTTGCTCAAAAGAAACCGTTAAAAAGTGCAGCGAAAAACATATGTTATAATTCTCGTACTACACCAAGAAAACTACTGAAAAATTAATTTTGATTAATTTACAGTATTTACAAATAAACACAATCACTGAAACAACCTATACCGCCACTAATTCACTTTCAATTAAACAAAACTAACACGTGTTGCCCCATAACATTCCACACTGGTAGCCATGTTTGTTAGCATGCCCGGTTCTCGGCTGTCAGCTGATCGGCCCGGACCATAGCCTGATATTCACGTCAGCCTCGGCTTCTTCATTGGTGACGTAGGAGCTAGTTCTCTCTGCTGCTGAGTACTCTATTGGGCCACACGTGCTAGCTGGGACTCTTCCGATGTGGTGTAATGCTGACGAAGTTCCTGTTTCACTCCTTCAGCCCATAAGTCGGCGCCTTTTACGAATGCCTGTTTTCTTTCTTTCCTTCCTTTCTTCATTTCCCTTATTGCAATTGATTTCAGTTCCCTTTGCTTCTTACCCAAATCTTGTTCAATAAATGTTTTGTGCCCTTTAACTGCTTGCTATTTCTCAACACTTCCCATTTAACACTTCCCACTTCCCATCGTGGCTGTTTTCATAACCATTGGTCTCGGTCTCTGCCCTCTTCTTCCAATTCTAAAGCAGTCCACAATCTCCCATCCTATAATATTTAGCTTCAATTTATGTTGAAGATCTTCCCATCCTGCCAAACTCTTTGATCTCTTTTCTGCTCTGCTCCAAAAATAATTAACTTTAGCTTTCTATTCCTTTCCTCGCAGTTTTCCAGTCGAATGAGCCTCTTTTTGCACTCCTTTAATTTTGCTTCAAATTGTCCTATTAAAGCTTTGGTCTGCTCTAATTTGTCATCTATCTTCTTATTTATTCCCTTCCTGATTTCTTTTATGTCTTTAGTAATAGGTTCTAACAACTTGTTTATATGTTCCATCTTAAACCGTCACGAGCGCGTGTTCCATGTCCGTCTCCCTACGCGACTTGCAGGCAACTCCCAGTGGAGGAAGTAAGAATAAATAGTTCAGAATATTTTACTTCCAAAAGGCGACATAGACGTATTTACTACATAATTTCTGTATTCCATGGTTCTTAGTTTGTTGGATAATTCCTTGTTCCCTGTTGAAGGATAGTAGCCAGTTTCTCCAGTGGCAAACCATCGAGACGGAGAGTTTTTGTTTTATTGTTCCAATCGCTTAATCGATAGCTATGGAGTGAGTGATGGAGGACTGCTGGCGACATTGTTGATGAAGACTACTGCTGCTGCAAACTCGATAGTTTGGCGTCTTTTCCGAAGGGAAAACCAGACGGCGTTTCGCCCATACATCCTCGTGGTGTTGTAATGGTTTGGACGTGACAGGATTGGTGCAGTGAGCGGGAAACTACTTCTGTCAAATTGCTCTTTCCTATCTCATTTTAGCGCTTTGTAGCTATTGCGAGAAAAAAAGATTGCAATGTATACAATGAAAGCCATTCACAATTTAATTTGAAATACTGCAATATCTGATGGCTGGAAATATTAAACCACGGATATTACAGCCATTTAGTTGATCCAGATTCGCAAGTTATACTGAAAATACATAAAAGCAGAGACAAAATGTTTATTCTCATATATTATGTTTCTTATGTTAGTTACCAATGAGTTTCAGCTATACACAAACCGAATAATTTTAAGTAAGTGCTGCGTTTCTACAAAACAGGCAACGGGCTATTCAGGTATTTACAGCGGTGTTTCTGTACGTTTACCTTACTTAAACACCAGTAATTCTACTATGGTAGAAACTTGGATGTGTAAGAGATGTGTAGAACTTGCTTAGAAATCATCTATAGTCTTGTGAATTGAAAGCTTCTAAATCTTTAATTTTTTCTCCATACTTGCATCGAAAATTTAATATCTGAAGTCATATTGGAGTGTTAGACTTTGGAGCAATTGCTAATCGGCAAGAATAAGCATCTGTGAGCTAAATTTTGGGTTTTATCACATGGTATTTTATTACCTTCTCTACTGGTAAGTAGGGGAAGTATTGTATTGCACCCAAAAATTCGATGTCGAGATTTCACCGGAAATACATGTTTTGAGGCCCTCTGAATCCAAAAAAAAACATTTTTAGAAAAAGGTCCATATGTGTGTCTGTGTGTGTCAGTCAGTCTGTCAGTCTGTCAGTCTGTGAAGAGCATACCTCAAAAACGAAAAGTCGGTTAAAAACCAAAGTTGGTATTTAAGTTTAATGTCTTTCAAGTCTGTGACACGAAGATTTTGAAGAAAATAGCCCCACCCTAAACTACCCTTTACATGGAACATTTTTCGAAAATATTGATTTTCTTGAAAATGGCTCTAACGATTTTGATTAAAATGCCATATGTTTGAGATATATTTATGACAAATGAAATTTATATCTTGAATTTTCTGGCTATAGCCCCTGTAGTCGTATTTACTCTGGACGACTTTTGCATAACTGGTAAACCGTTAGAGATAGACCAAATCATACGTTACAAAAAATGTAGATCTTGCTAAAATACACAATTTATGTCTGAAGAAATTTTCTTGTAGGGTGAACCATTTCGGAGATATTCCTTGTTATGTGTGTGAGTTTCGGATAACTTAGAACTTTCGTGAAATGGGTCATCGCTGTTCATTTTTTTATATGTTAAGTGTGCAAAGACAACAGAATCTCAAAGTTTTAACATGACTATCGCACAAAGCCTACTGTATTCTAATATTCCCTCTTGCACCTGCAAGGAAATTAGCAATAAGATAATTTGTACAAATGTTTATCTTAACTAACACGAAGAAGATATAGGAATAAGAATTTGTAAGAATTGTTAGTACAAGAGTAGAGAAAGTCATGTGAGTGCAACACATACGATTTTTTTAACGTAAAACCTACTTAAATAAGTTGGAAGAACCGGGTGCACCAAATAAAAAGTAGAGATATATATCGATAAGCCGGTTAAAATGTTTTATGTCTTTTCCTGCATTTGTAGTTTCCGGAAAGAAGTGTTAAACTGTTATGTATTTGGTAACATCGCCCTTCAGTAATGTCACCTATGCGGCCTGTGCAACCTCAAAGCTCTGCTAGTGTCGAAGCAAATTACCCACGTGAACTCATTTAACAAAAGACGTTTGAACTTCACAATGTCGCGTCACATTTTAACATTTTCCTTTTCGTTTCATTCTTTGATCACCTTTCAATGTTTGGTACCTTCTGCTGCTAGTGATAATGTACAATCACTACCCTCGACCAGCTCACTTTCATAATAGTATACTAGGGAAAGAAGATGAAATTTCTTTCTCAAGGTACCATTGAATTGTTAACACTTCATTTAAAATTAGTTTAACAATTGAACACCACACAGAATAATCTGATGTAATCAACTAACTGAAAATAATAATAATAATAATAATAATAATAATAATAATAATAATAATAATAATAATAATAATAATAATAATAATAATAATAATAATAATAATAATAATAATAATAATAATAATAATAATAATAATAATAATAATAATAATAATAATAATAATAATAATAATAATAATAATAATAATAATAATAATAATAATAATAATAATAATAATAATAATAATAATAATAATAATAATAATAATAATAATAATAATAATAATAATAATAATAATAATAATAATAATAATAATAATAATAATAATAATAATAATAATAATAATAATAATAATAATAATAATAATAATAATAATAATAATAATAATAATAATAATAATAATAATAATAATAATAATAATAATAATAATAATAATAATAATAATAATAATAATAATAATAATAATAATAATAATAATAATAATAATAATAATAATAATAATAATAATAATAATAATAATAATAATAATAATAATAATAATAATAATAATAATAATAATAATAATAATAATAATAATAATATATTTTCTTAAACTAAGACAACAGAGCTTTCACATTATCTTTATGGAAACAAAAAAATCAGATGAAAAAGTTGTATACGCCTACGGGTACATGAGCAGGAGAACCTGAAACCCAAAAGATCCATGGTTAAAACCTGGCATTGAATTTTTGAAGTGTGATTCCTTCTACGAGGTTTGTGCTTCAAAAACGCAAATGCAAATGTTTAGTATAGCATTCAGTAAGTACATATACTTAAAATATATACATTTCTGAATATTAGGTAAACTCCTACCAAAATAAACATTTTTGAGGGAACGAGCTGCATATTCGTAGTTTTGGGGCACAATTTAATGTTTCATGCTACGTTTAGAGAAATAATGTCTGCCGGAACTTAATTTAATGTAGGTTCGCCTTAGTAAATTTTTGGAACTAAATTTTCAGCATAGCAGATGACACAAGTATGAAAAATTCTTCTCTGGTTCATAAGGATGCTGGCATATGTTTATGTTTTCTATTCACATTAACATTAAATATTTTATGAAGTAATTAATTGTTCTCAATTTATGACAAAGTGTATTAAATATAAGCATGTGGTTCATTCCGATACTCTCTTCCTTCAAAGGTTCGTTTTCATGTCAAAGTAGCGAGTTGTTATGGTTGATATAGCCATTGTATAGTACCATATTTTAGGAAATTTGCGAAGGGGACCCTTGTGTTCATCAATTATAATTATTTAAAAATATGAAGAACGAATGGTTACAGAAGTTCCTTTCTCTTATTACGAACACACGAATGCGTATGCTATTTTCACTCAAACAAGCAAAATAGACAAGGTGGTAATTTGAGAGGTTACGGAAACTCCACTACATAACGTATGGATGCATTTAGCCGGCTGCTTGTGGAGTGCAACTCGCCGACTTTATCTAATCTCACACAAAACTTATAGGAACCTTAAAATTGAACATTGCAATGGAATGACTTTAGATTTCTATGTTGGGTACTGGGAACTTATTTCATCATCTAGCAGCGTATTGAGGTTTAGTATTACATGTTCCTTATGCATTTCAGAAAAGTACTTAAAACCGAATTTATATACGTATTTATTCGCTTATCAAGGTTATTGCATATTAAAGGAATAAATGTACAATTCCGGGTGATTAGGAGGCAGCGAGTCTGTCTAAAGTTCATGAAGAGATTTTGGTTATGCAATGGAGTGGGACACCTAGCACACTGACATAGGTATACTGTAGCTAACACCCCCAGGAAGAAAGAATAAAATTAAGGAACCACAGGAGGCTACAGGCCGCAGGCATGACCCAGAGGTGCACGGAAGTCCCTAACAATTTCAGGTCAAAGACCCGCCTCAGTGCTGGAGCTGTGTGGAGTGGTGGCAACAAACAACCTGTAGACCAAGCGGTCCTCCAGTGTCCGCGGGGAGCACTCTGTCCTCTAAGCAAGCATTCCCGCCATTTGTCTGGCACTGCCATACGCCACAGAACCTAGAAGCATACCTGTATGCAGGAAGCGCTGTGAAAGGGAAATGGTGAAAAGGAGACATGAGAAACTTCCTGAACTTTCGCTTACCGACTAGGTAAACCACAAAGAACCAAGATAGAGTGGGTGATGGATGGGAATCCATCATAGAGCCTCCCAACTGGAGCCATATCCCTCGGTAAAGTGCATCCCCGGCACGTATCCCTTGGGATTAATGGGAGAGGTAGTTCGGGGAAAAGCAGCAGTTCGCGGTCTGGGAAAACGGCGTGAGCAATCTGATTCATGAGGAAGGGCGCTAACCACTCCAATAATGCCCTCTGCCCTTGAAAATCTGTGTAGACAGAGGAAGGGGAGGCGACGCTCATGCGGTGGTCTTGCCTCTCTAAGGACATCACGCCTTCTCAAACAGAACAAAATCTGACAGGGGGTTTCCAAACGCCATTTTCGACGTATTGTAATTAGGTCACAGAATGATATGCACACTTGAATGGCAAAGTGGCGCCTAAACGCTGTAATTTTAAGCAGCATTAAGCCTTATAATGTAGTTCTCCAAATTCAGCGGAGGTAAACACTCAATTCTTGAATATAACCTTACGGTTATATTGATGTAATTCAGATGTATTGAGTTATTTATCTTCAGTCTTTACTCCATACTTTGAAATTAAGCCTTACTGCATATTTGTGACACCAAGTTCTTTACTAGCAACAAATTCAGCTGGGAAATGTACTTGGGTTGATGAGATGAAGCAGTTCATGCATTTCAGAGTGGGGCATGGGATATAAAAGTACGAGCTGAAGAAGCACCATATCTAAGCTTGGAGTTGGGGAAGCCGCAGCACATTTGTCGGAGTACTTCATCCTCGAAATATTATGCAATCTACAAACAGCTTGTAATGTAATGCACTGCACTGCATGTAAGATAGAAGTTTTCAGCCGAGAAAGATCCTCTGGTTTGAAGTCAACATATAAGCTAGTTAGTAAAGCTTCAGATGAATTCCAATGTACATAGAGAGAAAATGCAGTTGTTGAATAGCTGTCCTATTTCACGGTTATTATAAAGACACATCCTGCTAGTAAATCTGTAGAAAAAGCCACTTTAAATGTGAATAACAAAGAATAAAACATGTATAATGTAAAGATATTTGACAGCTTAAAGTGTAACAATTTACAAAATTACCTTAAAATTTGGAAATAGAACAGCTAACATTTTATAATTATTTATTTCATTTAGTGTAGCATGCGAAATTAAATGATTGCGTAAAATGTACAAAGAATGACGATAATTTGGAAACAATTGTCTTCTAAAACGTTCAGTTGTACATACAAATCAACAGTAAACTGAGCAACCACTCCAAGAGCACCAAAAAGTAGACCAATCGCTTCCCAATTTGAAATTGCATATTAGTTTCGTAAATTAGAAATTGAAAGCTAATAGTGTAGGTCCTTTATTACTTGCTCTACTGGTAAGTACAGGAAATATTGTATTCCACCCAAAAATTCGATATCGACATATCACAGGAATTACATGTTTTGAGGCGCACTGAATAAAAAAAAAGCATTTTGGTAAAAAGGTCCGTGTGTGTGTGTGTGTGTGTGTGTGTGTGTCTGTGTCTGTGTGTGTGTGTTTGTGTGCGTGTGTGTGTCAGTCTGTGGACACTAACTTAAAACGAAAGGTCGGTTAAAACAAAAGTTGGTATTTCAGATTAATGTCTTTCAGGATGAGACACGAATATTTTGAAGAAAATAGCCTCACCCTAAGCTACCCTTTATATGCAAAATTATTCGAAAATGGCTCTAACGATTTTGATTGAAATGACTTATGTTAGGATATTTTGAAGACAAATGAAATGTATATTTTGAATTTTCTGGCTATAGCTCATGTGGTCCTGTTTACTTTGGATGACTTTCGAATAACTCGTGAACCGTAAGTGATAGATAAAATCCTAATATAAAAATATAGATCTACCTTATTCCTTGTTATTTGTGTCACTTTCGCCAATGCAACATCGTTATTCATTTTTGATATGTCAACCGTGCAAACAGAACGGAATTTAGCTCTCTCCCAAAGCCTACTTTTTTCTCATATTCCCGTTGCAAATGCACGAAAATAACCAATAACATAATTTCTACAAATGTTTATGTCAATTAACATGAAAAAGGTATAGGAATAAAAGTTCTTAGGAATGGTTAGTACAAGAGTAGAGAAAGTCATGTTAGTGCAAACAAAACATTTTTTCCGTTCAACCCCATTAATTTCTTCTACATTTTCCTTTTTCTTTTTTTTCCGTTTCTTTCTTTCTTTCTTTCTTTCTTTCTTTCTTTCTTTCTTTCTTTCTTTCTTTCTTTCTTTCTTTCTTTCTTTCTTTCTTTCCTTCCTTCCTTCTTTCCTTCTTTCCTTCTTTCCTTCTTTCCTTCTTTCCTTCCTTCTTTCCTTCTTTCCTTCCTTCTTTCCTTCTTTCTTCTTTCCTTCCTTCTTTTCTTCTTTCCTTCTTTCCTTCTTTCTTTCCTTCCTTCCTTCCTTCCTTCCTTCTTTCCTTCTTTGCTTCTTTGCTTCTTTGCTTCTTTCCTTCTTTTCCTTCTTTCCTTCTTTCCTTCTTTCCTTCTTTCCTTCTTTCCTTCTTTCTTTCTTTCTTTCTTTCTTTCTTTCTTTCTTTCTTTCTTTCTTTCTCTCTTTCTTTCTTTCTTTCTTTCTTTCTTTCTTTCTTTCTTTCTTTTTCTTCCTTCCTTCCTTCCTCCCTCCCTCCCTTTTTTCCTTCCTTCCTTCCGTCCCTCCCTCCTTCCCCCCTACCTCCGACCCTCCTTCCTCCCTCCCTCCCTTCCTTCCTTCTTTCTTTCTTTCTTTCTTGCTTCCTTGCTTACTTCCTCACTCCCTCCCTCCCTTCCTCCCTCCACACCTCCCTCCCTCCCTTCCTTCCTCGCTCCCTGCCTGCCTCCATCCCTTACTTCCTTCCTTCTTTCCTCCCTTCCTTCCTCCCTTCCTTCCTTCGTTCCTTCGTTCCTTCCTTCCTTTCTATCTTTCTTTCTTTCTTTCTTCCTTCCTTCCTTTCTTCCTTGCTTCCTTTCTTTCTTTCTTTCTTTCATTCTTCCTTCCTTCCTTTGTTTGTTTGTTTGTTTGTTTGTTTCTTTCTTTCTTTCTATCTTTCTTTCGTTCTTCCTTTCTTTGCGGTTTTTTCAAATCGGATTGTAGGTTTGTGAATTAATCCGTTCTCTTGTTGTCTACAGTAACAATTACTCTTTTGATGGTGCTGGAGATAGATGACCAAACTACTTTATAGACCTTCATACTTTCCTGGACCGTTTATCGATGTTTAAAACAATGAATAGCTACTATTTCTCTAGTACCATTACAACCAATACTAGAAAATGACCACCGCCACATCACAACCACCACAGCCGTCACCACCACCACCACCACCACCACCACCACCACCACCACCACCACCACCACCACCACCACCACCACCACCACCACCACCACCACCACCACCACCACCACCAGCACCACCATCACCACCGCCACCACCGCCACCACCGCCACCAGCACCACCATCACCACCACCGCCACCGCTACCACCACCGCCACCACCACCACCACGACCACCACCAGCACCACTACCATCACCGCCACCAGCACCACCATCACCACCACCGGCACCGCTACCACCACCGCCACCACCACCAGCACCATCACCACCGCCACCACCGCCACCATCACCACCACCGCCACCACCGCCACCGCTGCCACCCCCACCAGCACTACCACAACAGTACTACCACAACACTGCCTCTTAAGCCCAATTAAATGAAGATTTTGACGAAACACAAACTATATATTTACATGTTTAGTAATTTCCTCTGAGCTAAGAATAAAAAAACCGGTTTTTGTGGCATATTTTGCAATTACCACTATGCCGCGCATTACCGAGCGCAATGGCTCTCTGGTAAAGTGTGAGGCTCCCACTCGCCCACTATGTACTTGGAATGTTCGTGGTTTTCTCTGATCGGTATGCGAATGCTTGTGTAGTTTCTATTCTACCATGATTTTCTTTCCATCACTTCTCTTTTGTACTGTTTCCTTGTCATTTTTCATGTGTTTTTCTTAGTTTCGTGTGTATGGTGGTGCCGGACAGATGACGTAAATGCTTGTTCAAAGGAAAGGGTACTCCCCGTGCACACAAGACAGCTTATTGGTCGACGGGTCGTTCATCGCTCTCTCCAAGGCAGCTACAGCAGTGGCACATGTGCCTGTCTGCCAGTGCCATGTAGTCCCCTGTTGTTGTTTCACTTTATACTTCCTCCTACGGGGTGGCTGATACCCGCAATGGATCTTCAAGTATGTGTGTGTCGCAATTCATTATATAACCTAAACCGATAATCAGCTGAGGCCGCGTCGGGACTGAGTGGTGAGAACATTCACCTCTCACCAAAACTGCACGGGTTCGATCCCAGGCGATCTCATGTGGGACTTTTAGTGGACAAGGCGGCACATTAGTGGGCTTCCTCCGGGTTCCCGGTTTACTCCGCTATCATCCGTGTCATTATCTGTGGTACCGTATGCAATAAAAGTGGGCGTTAAACACTACATATATCATCATATCATCATCATTATTGTTACTGCTATTGTTACTATTATTATTATTATTATTATTATTATTATTATTATTATTATTATTATTATTATTATTATTATTATTATTATTATTATTATTATTATTATTATTATTATTATTATTATTATTATTATTATTATTATTATTATTATTATTATTATTATTATTATTATTATTATTATTATGATCATGATGATGATGATGGTGATGATGGTGGTGATGATGATGGTGGTGGTGATGGTGGTGGTAATGATGGTGGTGGTGATGATGGTGGCGGTGGTGGCGGTGGTGGTGGTGGCGGTGGTGGTGATGATGGTGGTGGTGATGATGGTGGTGATGGTGGTGATGGTGGTGATGGTAGTGGTGGTGGTGATGGTGATGGTGACGGTGACGGTGACGGTGACGGTGAGGGTGAGGGTGACGGTGTCGGTGACGGCGACGGCGACGGTGACGGTGAGGGTGAGGGTGACGGTGAGCGTGACGGTGACGGTGAGGGTGACGGTGAGGGTGAGGGTGAGGGTGAGGGTGACGGTGACGGTGACGGTGAGGGTGACGGTGACGGTTATTGTTATTGTTATGACTGACTATGACTATGACTATGACTGTCTATGACTATGACTATCATTATCATGATGATGATGATCATTATTATTATTGTTATTATCATTATCATTATTATCATTATTATTATTATTATTATTATTATTATTATTATTATTATTATTATTATTATTATTATTATTACTACTACTACTACTACTATTATTATTATCATTATTATTATCATCATTATCATTATCATTATCATTATCATTATTATTATTATTATTATTATTATTATTATTATTATTATTATTATTATTATTATTATTATTATTATTATTATTATTATTATTATTATTATTATTATTATTATTATTATTATTATTATTATTATTATTATTATTATTATTATGCTATGAGGCTCCAGAGGCAGTTCGAGTCGAGTGGGGAAGCTTATTCCCCCACCCGAAGTGTCTTTACCGCAGTACCTAGCCGTTATACGGCTTTACCTGCGCGATAGTATGGTGTTTTGGTCTACAGGGATTTAAAATCTGGGAATGTTTGGGATCAGGGGTATCTTAGGGACAAGATGAATGATGGTAGGGATAGGTCCATGAACGGGCACTGCCCATACATGCTGATTGGCTGGTTAGTCAATCAGGTGACGCGCTAATCTCCTCCTGGTTCTGGCCGTCAGTCACACACTGAGAGGTGATCTGAGTTAGGCGATTTACTCTGTTTTAAGTACAGATATTCGTTTTGCCTTTCCCATCTGCGAAAATTAGACCGTTGGACTTAAGATGTCCTTCGGCAATTTTTTAGATGGTAGTCGGCGAGGCTCTCTCTGGTCGTATTGTCCCAGAGTATTCACCAGTTGGTTAGGGTGGTTCTGGAGTTTGTTGTACATTGTTCGAGCGCGGGTTTTAATCACGTCGACAATGTACGGGATACCGGAATGTTCGTGAAGGATGTGGGCAGGAAATCTCCAACCAGTGTCGTAGATCATCCTCAATGCCCGGTTCTGCAACGTCTGGAGTCTGATGAAGGTGGACTTTGCCACCACTCCCCAGATCTAGCATCCGTACAGGACCAGAGGCGAGATGATCGCACGATACAGTTGGAGTTTCAGGCGAATGGGCATGGTTTTGGAGCTGAGGATGGGATACAACTGCCGTAGGGCTGCATGACCTTGTAGTACTTTGCCCCTGACGTGATGCCTATACGTTAGCCGCCGGTCCAACGTGACCCCGAGATACTTCGCCGTAGTGACCCAAGGGATCCGACGGCGCCGAAGCACGAGGTCCTGCGGGAGCCGGTTTGCCAGCGTGTTGGCCAGGAGAATCGCAGAGCTTTTCTCCGGGTTGATAGACATGCGCCAGTTCTCGCACCATCTACTGATGGCACAGAGGTGGGCTTGTACTTGACGGTAGCTGTAGCGCGGGTTCTTGTTAGCTGCGAAGATCATGAGATCGTCCGCATACTGACAGATGTGAGTGTTGGGGTGCGTGGGGAGATCGGCCATGTAAGCATTAAAGAGTGCCGGTGACAGTACACTGCCCTCGGGGACTCCTGCGCCAATGGGCCTTTCTCGGGAAAATGAACCCTCCACCTTCACCCGGAAGCTACGTTCCTGTAGGAAACTAGCCACCAAGTAAATATATGGAGGGGGGATTTCGTGCTGTATGAGTTTGTAGATAAGCCCTTCGTGCCAGGTGGTAGAGAACGCCTTTTCCACATCAAGCAACACTGCCACCGTTTTGGCCCTTTCCTGGTAAGCCAGGGAGGCCTTTTCGGCTACTCGCAGTAGTTGCTCGGTTGTGGAATGGTCAGAACGAAAACCAAACTGATGTTCCGGTAGGAGGCCTTTTTCCTCTAAAAGAGGTCGAAGGCGGGTCAGGAACAGTTTCTCGAAAACTTTCGAGATAACTGGTAGGAGGCTGATGGAACGGTAGCTAGAAGGAAAGATCGGATTCTTGCCCGGCTTCAACACGCATACCACAAGCGCCTTCTTCCAGTCTTCTGGAAAATGGCGCATGCTTAGGCACGCGTTGTAGATCCGAGTCAAGTGCATCACGGCTCTAAAGGGAAGGTGCTGGAGCATTTCCGCTGTGACCCGGTCCTGCCCAGGGGCTTTTCTAGGTTTTAGGTGTTGGATGGTGTTAGTTACCTCGCGAGGGGTAACTATCGGGATGTGGAAATCCTCGTGGCCCGCAGGTCCAACTTCTAAGAAGTCTTCTACTGCTTGCTCCACGAGGTCAGTATGATCGTCGTTCTGAGGGTCGACTCTAGGCTGGAATTGAGTTTCCAAATAGTCTGCTAGCGCCTCTGCTTTTTCCCTCGGTTCAAAGACAAGTCTTCCCCGAGGGCTATGCACAGGATGCTGGTGTACAGTTTTATCTTTCCTCAAGCCTCGGACGATGCGCCATGGTTTCCTCTCCTGGAGGTTTACATGTCGCAACGTGTTTTCCCAAGCTGCTTGCCTATGCTTTCTTAGGAGTCGTCTCACCAGGGATTTGAACCTCTGGTGTATTACTCCTATCCTAGGGTGACGGAATCTCTGCCATAGCCTTCTAACAGCGTTTTTCGCTTGAATGAGGCGTTTCAGTGGAACAGGGATAGCTGTAGGGTTTGGTGCGTCGGTAGGAATACGGTGGGTATGAGCACGCACCGCATTTAGGATAGAGGTTGAGAACCCCGTGGCTGCCTCCTCGAGAGCCTCTATCGAGTCTATTCGAGGACATGCTTCCACGGAGTTGTGGAGGGCTAGGACGGCTGCATCCCAGTCGACTTCCTCAACCCAATCAGGCACTCCCAGCGCAGTTAGATTAACGTCTGAGTCGACCACAACAGGGTTGTGATCAGAATCCAGAGCGTTAATCACCGAGAGATCCAGGTGAACTGGAATGTTCTTTGTGATAATGAAATCTATGACATCCGCGGCGCCGCGTGCCGGGTAGTATGTTGGACCTCTCGGCCCGTGTGCATGCAGGGCGGGGTTCCCGCTTATGAGACGGTACAATCCCCGACCCTTCACGTTCTGGGTGCGGCTGTGCCAGCTTGGGTGTTTGGCGTTGAAGTCGCCTGCGATACAGACTCTTTGGTGTAGGTTTAGGAGTGCCGTAATGTCCGCTTCATAGAAACGCCCATCCGGAGGATCATATACCGCTACAAGTACCACGTCGCATCCGCCTAAGGATAGTCTTATGGCGGTTGCCTCTAAGTGTTGTAGTGGCGGAATGGTAACAGGAATATGTGTGAGATGGTTCTTAATGAAAATGGCAGTACCGCCGCCCTGTCGGCCGACCCGATCAGACCGATGGGCGACGTAACTTGGCAGACTGAACTGTACACCGGCGTGCAAGTGTGTTTCACAGACCATAAGGATATCAATCCCATGGCTGTCCACAAACTCTAACAGGCCAGGTCTCTGCTCTCTAACTCCATTTGCGTTCCAGAACGCAGCTCTAAATGAACGCACATTTCTATGCGCCATTTAAGAGCTTATGGAATTAGCGTAGAGTTCCTTGGCCGTTTGAAGCACTACGAGGTGCTTCTTCACAGCCGAAAGTTCAGGGTTGAGGATTTGCTCTCTGCAGCGCCTTAGTATGGGGAGGGAACGTTGTACGAGGTCCGCAAACCAAGTTGCCAGTTCAATAAACTCCGCCATGTCCTCTGAGCCAAAGGCCTCTCCCAAGACCTGTGACTGAGTGCTTGTTGTGTGGGTCCTACTTATAGAGCCAGTCTGTGATGACGGGCCAGCGCTGATTGGCTGCGCTGTTGCTGTTGCCTGGTTGGCTGTAGCGGCTGGTGCCTGATTGGCTGGTGTCTGATTGGCTGGTGCAGTTGGTGGGGGAAATTGGGTAACACTTTTGTTACCTGCCTCCACCGTGGCTGGTTCTGGCTCTGCACTTACAGTCACATGAGCCTTTCTCCCCTTCCTCCTCTTTTTAGGAGGACGTTTGTCCTTTGGGGCAGCACTGGGGGGTGGCACAGGATGTTTTGTGCCCACCTTTGGGGTGACGCTTGGGACTGGCGTTGTCTCTTGACTGACAACTTGGTTCTGTGGGGTTGCTTCTGCACTCTCGGCCCGTACTAGGGCACTTTCGTGCTCCGACATTGCCTGTGCAAAAGACACCCCCTGTCGGATCTCTGGTACTTTGCCCTGTCTTCCTTGCATAATTGCAAGTCGCTTTGGGCAACCACGATAGATGCCTATGTGGCTCCCGTCGCAGTTTGCACACTTTTTATTCTCTATTGGTGTCGGGCAATCCTTCACCAGGTGCTCACCCGCACAGCGAAGGCACTTGAGTTGCCTCTCACAAGCATGACTCGAGTGGTGAAAGCCCAAGCAGTTGTAGCATTGGGCTGGTCCCTCTCTGCTGTGGTAGGGCTCAATAGTGACCCTCGTGTTATACAAGTGAGTCACCTGGTCGATTTTTGGGGTTCCCTCCCCCTGTTTTTCAACTACCACTAAAAATAGTGGCAGGGGTACCTTGGTGGGTTTCCCCTCTTTTACCTTTGTGGTGGTTAGTTGTACCACGGACCTCGGTTTGATTCCGTGTTCGTCCTGTAGGCCGTCACGGATATCCTGGGGGTCTGTCTCAGAATCAAGACCCCTGACAACTCTGCGAACCACGTGGGGACGCTGAAGCGAGTAAATTATGCTTAGACTTAGACTTAGACTTATTTTATTGAGGAAAAATTTGCCTGGTGCCGGTACAGAGGGGCCCGGCTTACAGGCTAAAATTGACATTAATTATAATTTACAATATTTACATGGGTACTCTTGTTAGGTTTTATATCATCAAAAACCCATACAGTGAGCGGCTTTAGCCCACCAAGAACAGTTTTTGGGCGTATTCTCAGTCTTTTGTCTGTCTGTTTTTGATAGTGTTTTTTTTTTTTTTTTTTTTTTTTTTTAATTTATATACACGGATACATACACTCACTCACTCCTGGGCATACCACACATATGTCCCATCACACGCACACACACACACACACACACACACTCGTATATACATATTTACACACACTGCACTATATACACTTTACTATGTACAGTTTTTTCCGCAGTTTTCCTGTGCGGATCAGGTTACAGCTCCTGACTGGTTCCCTGGGATGCAGGCCTCTGAGGTAACGTGTGTGCGGCCTAGGGCCCTTCTTTGCGCGGACGCACACCAGTCGGTGAGCCGAACGACGTCTAAAACATCTTAATTCTAGTGTGTTTCCGATGCTTCGGCTCACCTTTGCCAATATTGGCAATCACGTAATTGTCATGGTTTCTGATGCGTGCCCACGCGACAGTGGCTCTTTTCGCTATTGCCTCGGGAATGGTTAGGATCTGGGTTTCCTGGTGAAGGGTTCGGTTAGTGGTTAGGATGGGAGCAGAGAGGATTTTCCGGAGGGAGAGGTTTTGGAGGGTTTGGAGTTGTTTCAGGGCGGTTTTGGAGGCATTAGCCCAGGCCACACATGCATACAGGACCACCGAGAGAATAAATGACCTATATAGTATAAGTTTTGACTTTAGTCGCAACTGTTTACTACGGAAGATGGGGGCGCACAACTTTAGCCGCTGTCTGCCTTTATTGGCGCTATTTTTTATGTGGGTGGACCAACACATTGTGCGGTCCAAGGTGACACCTAAGTATTTAACTTGCTGACGGCAGTGCAATACTTGACCACCGACCGTTAGGTCCGTTGCCAAAGTGTGACGCCGCTTAGAGAAATGAATCAGCTGGCATTTGTCGGGATTAATTTTGATTTTCCAGTCATGTTGCCATGAGAGGAAGTTGTTCACATAACGTTGCATTTCTGCAAGGCCGAAACGTGGATTTCTATGGTGGTTGTATATTGCAGTGTCGTCAGCATACATGGCGACCTTGCATCTGGCGTCCACTGGGAAATCATTGGTGAACAATATATACAAAAAAGGGGACATTATTGCCCCTTGTGGGACGCCAGCCCGCATCACTCGCTCCCGTGAGGAGGAGCGGCCCACTTGGACGTAAAACTGCCGGTTTTCTAGAAAATTGTGCAGCAAGTATAGATAATTTTGAAGAGCCGGGAAATTGTGGTGCAGTTTATAAATAAGACCATTGTGCCAGCACCGGTCAAATGCAGCTTCTACGTCCAGAAATAGCGCCAACGTTGAAGCCCCATTGTTAAATTGCTCTGTTACGTCATCAGTTAGTCTGAGGAGCTGTAGTTCAGTGGAATGTCCTTTTCTAAAGCCAAACTGTGAATTTGAGAGTTCATGTGTTGCCGAGACTTGTTTTTGAAGTCGAGAAAGGATACATTTTTCGAGCAGTTTACCAATAGTAGACAAAAGACTAATGGGACGGTAGTTTTGCGGTTGTCTGGTGCTTTTCCCTTGCTTTGGGAGCATGATAACCTTAGCTCGTTTCCAAGTAGAGGGGAAATAGCCTTGCTGCAAACAGGCGTTAAATATCTTTGTTAGTTGCACCAGAGCTTTTCTCGGGAGATGCTTAAGTTCCTCATTAGTCACTTTGTCTGGACCGGCAGCTTTCCCATTAGGCAATTTCCTAATGAGCTTGTAAATTTCCTGCGGTGTTATGGTGGGTAGTTGTTGCTTAAATTATGCTATGAGGCTCCAGAGGCAGTTCGAGTCGAGTGGGGAAGCTTATTCCCCCACCCGAAGTGTCTTTACCGCAGTACCTAGCCGTTATACGGCTTTACCTGCGCGATAGTATGGTGTGTTGGTCTACAGGGATTTAAACTCTAGGAATGTTTGGGATCAGGGGTATCTTAGGGACAAGATGAATGATGGTAGGGATAGGTCCATGAACGGGCACTGCCCATACATGCTGATCGGCTGGTTAGTCAATCAGGTGACGCGCTAATCTCCTCCTGGTTCTGGCCGTCAGTCACACACTGAGAGGTGATCTGAGTTAGGCGATTCCTTCCAGCGCGCTATATATATAGTCGCACATGGAGGGAGGGCGTGGCCTGTAGAGGGGGGAGCACGGCGGCTATTGGCTGCCTATGGGCAAATGGGACGTCTCTGATCCTGATATAAAAGAGACGGCTTCCCGTGTCTCGGGTGAGCAGCGAGAGTTGCAGCCAACCATCAGGAGGAGCAGCATCAGCGAGAAGCCAACCGAAGCGCAGCAGAAGTAGCAGCAAATCAGCGACGAGTAACCGACGAGTGAACTTCACCACCCTCGGCCGACTACACAAGACGGCAATAACATCGATTATCATTCAGCCTTGCGAAGATCTACAAGAACTTCTAGATCTTCACCGGCCCTGCCATCTCTCTATCCACACAGCCCACCAAACCTATTTTCCTACACCACCCCTCCTGTAGCCAGGTTTTACACTCTTTGGGTCAGTAGACCTTGCCGAAAGAACAGTATAGTTCTGTGGTTCGCAGGAACCACACTACAGGCAGCTTTTAAAGCTAAGAGTAATAAAACCGTGCTTCTTAGCAGCTACTCCATCTTATCAAGAACTTACCTGTCGCCATGCCCAAAATACAAGGGCCAACGACATTCCCTAAAAAACCCCCTCCCGACCCTAACGCTAATACCGCCACCACGTCCGGACAGATACATAGACACACAACTTACGCTACCCCATCCCACAACATAAGCAGCTCAAGGGACTCCAACTTAAACACAAGCACTGAGTCAAATGCCAGCGTCTCACGCACTATCACCAGTAAACAACCACCTGGTCCAAATGCAATAGTAGTGCCACATGGACATTTCACGCTCTACATCCTGACGTGTGAACCAGAGAAACAAAATGCCTGGCTTATAAAATCATTCATGGAAAAACACCAACAGCCTGCCGAGTCCCTATTCCGAGTACAAAGACTATACAGTCCTAGAAACACGCTTGCCCTGATTTTCAAGCATCACCAGGCAGCCACCACCTTCTCACAAGGAATCCCTGCCCACCATTTTGGCAAACTAGCACGGTACACGACCAACATAGACACCACGCAAGATACAGAAAGAACACAAGAAAAACCCAGGAAAACAATGACCGCTGTGATAAAGGGAATCCCGTGTGATATACCGGATGAAGTTATCCTTGCTAGTATTCAAGAAGACTACCCGGACATAAGCCGGGTATCCCGCATAATAAGCCGCGACAAGCCCACACCTTTAGTGCGAGTTTTTAGCACAGATGTCGCCACCATCACCACAATTATTCACCAAGGGGCAATAATTGAGAAGCAAATATTTCGCGCAGAAGCATCGCGCCACTCTGAACGACACATTCCGTGTCGGCAGTGCCAACAGTATGGTCATCAGAAAGAGAACTGCACTAAAACACCTACATGCTTCCACTGTGGTCAAAAATCACAGACACAAAAGTGCAAACATATAAAGCACGCCGCACCATACTGCGCCACCTGCGAAAGACTTGGGCATTTTACCGGGCAAGTTAAGTGCCCCAAATATCCTAGGACTGCACCAACCAAAACAACAGAAATCGCAGAAACTCATATTTTTCCGCACAATCTCCCAACCCCCCCACAGCCGAAACAAAGCACAAACTGGACTGAACTAAACTTCCCCACCATACCAGCAACTAAAAAGGAACTGACCGCCAAAGAAACAGTTGGAACAATGAAACAAGTGATAGAGCACTCAAAAGAACAAATACAAAATCTGCAGAGTCAAATCACCAAAATCCAGGAAAACATAACAACTTATATCAACGAAGTAACACAAACAATAATCGCACAAATAATATCCACCATCATCCCACCGTTATATGACTCCACCCCACCAAACCAACGAGCAAGGCTGTTACATAACATCAAAATAACAGCACAGAAAACTTTAAAAAAATCCATTGATACAGCAAAGCTAGGAAATCAACTTGCCATATTTATTCAGGACATCAAGAAATAGAACAAGCAAACACCATGCAAGAAATAAATGACAACCAGAAATGGCAACAATAAGAACAAACAACCAAGTTAAAAATAACATCAAATTACTGCATATCAACATCAATGGATTAACTGGAAAAAGACAACAACTACAAGATCTCCTATCACACCACTGTGCAGACATAATTACTGTCAATGAGACAAAACTTAATAAAAGAAGAAATTTCACCTTCCAACCTCTCACAGTTTTCAGGAAAGATAGGCAACATGGTTATGGCGGCGGAGTCATGGTACTTGTTAAAAATGAATTAAATCCAATACAAATAACCATACCCCAAGCCTTTCAACAACACGAGATCCTACTAATCCAGATTACAATAAATAGAATGAAATTACACATCGCTACAATATACGTTCCCCCAGATGGACATCTCCCCACCGCCTTACTCAACTACCTTCATGACAATTACAGAAACCTAATAATAGCAGCCGACCTCAACGCAAATCACAAAGAATTACTCGACGAACACACAAACAGGCTTGGAAAAGAACTGCTGAAGATTCTGAAACATTCTGAACTGAAACTAATCCTCACACCAGGCCCCACAAGAATAGGACAAGGCTCACAGAAAAACAGTTCACCAGACAAAATATTAGTATCCAAACATACATATCCTCTAGTGCAAGACATTACAACAGATGCACCACCAGATACTGACCATATGCCGGTCATAGTCACTCTAAAAACCGGTCAGTGGAAAACACAAGTCTCCAAAACAATAACCGTAAAAGACTATGACAACGCAGATTGGAATCTCTACAAAGAGACAGCACTAGAACTGACAAGAAATTTAATGCAAGCCACACCAACGACAACACATGAGATGGATCAACAAGCACAAGCACTTACAAACATCATCATGCAAGCACACACAGCAGCAATTCCCATCAAGACCGTTCAAATAAATCCATACAGCAGACCACTCCCTAAGGAAGTCATACAGCTTATAAAAAAGAAGAGAAAGGCACATAGAAACTACCTGAAAACACACAACCCAGCGGACAAAAGAATCCTAAACAAAATGCAAGAAGATGTTAAACAAGCCATACAAGAACACAACCGCCGACACTGGGACAGAAAGCTTCAAGACCTAACACATTCACATCAGCACAACCCAGCAAAGTTCTGGAAATTAATTAAAAGTACCAGGAAAAAAACAGCCCCCAACTACCCCATTAAAATAAACGGAAAAATTGTCACAGATACACACGAAAAACTTGAAATCTTCCGCACATATTACAACGAAGTATTCCAAACACCACACAGTCCAGACTTCAATCAAAGATATTTCAATAGAATTAACTTCCATATCCAGCTACAACACCAACTTTACACCCCACAACTTGATATGCAAGAGCTAAATCCTGATGATGAAGCAGAGACACCCTTAACCAGTGAAGACATATTGGCAACAGTCAAAAACACAAAAAATACAGCCCCCGGACCGGACAGCATCACATATCAGATGATTAAAAATCTGCCAACAGAAACCTTGCATGTACTAGCAAATATATACAACAACTTGCTCCGGTTCGGCTACCATCCTACAAACTGGAAAACAGCGCATATCCTACTGTTCCAGAAACCTGGGAAAGACAGCACCGATCATCGAAATTATAGGCCAATATCGCTAACATCAACCCTCTCCAAAATATTTGAGAGAATCATGGTTAAACGGCTAACAAAAATATGTAATGAAAAACATCTCATTCCAAGAACACAAGCCGGATATCGTAGCGAAATTACCATCCAAGACCAACTTGTTCGAGTGCTGTCGGAATTTAAAAACAGCTACAATATAGGATTTGCAACAGTTGCAGCGTTTCTGGATGTCAAATCTGCCTTTGACAAATGCTGGATCAACGGTCTCTTATATAAACTAACAGACTACAAAATACATCCAAGAATAACAAGATGGATTGCCAGCTTTTTGTCAGACAGAACAGCAAACATAAAGATCGAAAACAACCTATCCAGATCCATTACGCTGCAAGCAGGAACACCTCAAGGGAGCGCCATATCAGGTCTCCTGTATATCATATACACAGCAGACACACCACAGCCAATTCACCCCAGCATCCAACTTGCTCAGTACGCTGATGACACCGCGTATTGGTGCACAAGCCCCCGTACACTCCAGGCCAAACATCAACTAGAACTACAGCTTAAAAGATACCTTGACTGGACCAAAAAATGGCGCATATCGATTAATACAGAGAAGACACAAGCCATACTCATCAGAAAGAAAAGAAAATTCCTGCATAACAACCTTACACTCAATTTCAATAAATCCATAATCCCATGTGCAAAATCAATAAAATATCTCGGCATAGAAATCAACACAAAAGTTACAGTAGGACCACATTACAAAACCCTCCTCAACAAAACAAGAGCAATACATTCCACGCTCACGTTCCTCGCCAGGCTCAACAAAACAGGACTTAGTACACATATACTGACGCGATTATACAAAGCGCTAATCCGTCCCTGTCTAACATATGGAGCAGTGGCCTTGATGCCGCTTATATCAAAAACAACCATGGCAAGGATTCAAGCGTTCGAGCGTAGATGCCTAAGAACTGCCAACAAACTCTTCCCCAACTATAAAAACACACTAATCCATGAGTATGCAAGGACAATGCCAATCGACAAGCATATTGCAAATCTGATGCTGAAATATATACACAATGCTCATACCAGACTCTACAGACGAATATTAATAAGAACAGCACAAACCATGAGAAAACTCCCTCCTGAACAACAAGAAGAAAATCCACCTCTACTAACCCTGATCGAAATTTATGACAAACACCAAGAGCAACAGAAAGAACAAGTAGAGCAACATCTCCAAGCATTAGTAAACATCCAATAGTCATCACCCCCCGAATCAAGAGAACAAAACCACAAATAATTTAAAAATGCAAGGCTGAGCTAACAAATAATAAAAAACATGCACCAAACAAAAGTCTGAGGGCAGAAGCAGAGACGGCGACATGTTGTGGGACCAGGGGCTTAACAAACACACTTAACATTGTAAATGTGTAAATATGCAAAAAAAAAAAAAAAAAAAAAAAAAAAAAACAAACAAACAAACAAACAAAATATATATATATAAATAAATAAGCAAAATATATATACAAGTTTATGTACAAATAAACAAGATGCATATTTACACATCATAATAACAACAATAATCTGCCATACGTACACGCTGAAGGATCTCTCACGTAACAAGACAAAAATAAAAATACTAGGCTGAAGAGGGTAAAACCCTAAACTGCCTGGGTTTTGGTTCTACCAAACCCAAAATCCATTTTTGATTGATTGATTGATTGTCTCGGGTTTTCTTCTTCCACTCATTAGACTAGACTAGACTACCAGATGGCAGGCTGAGGAATAGCCCGAGGTGTGCCATTCGTGTACCTGCCCTTTTAGGGCTTAACCACTGTATGACGGGATTAGGATATTGTAGGATGACTGGTGAAGAATGGGGATTGTGGGTTACTAGGAGGTAGCACAGGTTTATGCTCCTGGTCGGGTGATAGATTCAGTGTGCAACTACCGTGGGGCACTGCTGGTGGGCGGTCCAAAAATGGATACTTGGCGAGAAATTTTGACTTCCAATCTTCTCTTGGAAGGACTGTAAGGAGCTCAGCTTGGGCTGTTGATGGGGTAGCTCCTGTGTTGCCGGGGGTGCCCGCAAGCCATGCGGGGAACCCGGTGTCGCACAAGCGTGCGTTCTCTGGGGATGTAGTCTCCAAGAGACCTAACCAGGGCGCTCCGATGTTGTGGAAACTGGTCGTAGAATTTGGTTGCCCGGCGCCTAATTTCGTCCTCCACGTACGGGAGGGACGAGGCTTCGTGCAGTAGTCTCGTAGGGAATCTACGGTATACAGAACAGATTACCCGAACACCTCTATTCTGTATACGTTGTAGACGCAGGAGATGGGTGTCTGCAGCCATGCCCCAGATTTCGCAGGCGTACAGGAGGATAGGGATGATGAGAGCCCGAAAATGGCGTAGCTTTAAGGGAATTGGCATCCCCGACAGCAGCATGGGGTACAGTGAGGCAATTGCCCCGCTGGTCCGCGCTGATAGGTCGTTGATGTGTTCCCGAAAAGTTAGGCCCTTGTCGAGCTTTACTCCCAGGTAGGTAAGGGAATCTACCCACTCAATCCTTCGGCGTAGGTATGTGAATGTGGGGAAGTTGGCGGGAAAGCGGCGTTTGGTGAAAAGTATGTCGCGGCTTTTCTCCGGGTTGATGGACAATCGCCAACGCCTACACCACTCTTGGATGAGGCGGAGGTGTCGCTGTATGGGGAGAAAGGCTCTGCGAGGGTGTTTATTTGTACAGTATAGCAGCACGTCGTCAGCATACTGGGCCATGTTAACGTGCTGCTCGGATGGAATGTCGGCCACATATACGCTTAACAGCGTAGGGGACAACACAGAACCTTCAGGGACTCCGCCTCTGATTGGCCTTCGTGTAGATTTGGTTCCCGCAACTGCGACCACAAAGGATCTGTGTTTTAGGAATGAGTGTAACAGATGTATTAGACGTGTGGGTAGCTCCAGTTGGATGAGTTTCCGGAGGAGACCGGCATGCCAGGTCGTAGAGAAGGCCTTCTCAATATCTAGAGAGACCGCGGCGGTATCGGCTTTGTCCTAGAAACCCAGGGCGGCAGCCTCCACCACACGCAGCAACTGCTGAGATGTTGAGTGGCCAGGCCGGAACCCAAACTGATTGGGAGGGATGGCTTGAATGTCCCCCAAGATGGGAGATAAGCGGACTAGAATAAGCCTCTCGAGTACTTTCGAGAGTACAGACAGGAGGCTTATGGAACGGTAGTTGGCAGGATGAACCGGGTCTTTCCCTGGCTTCAATATGCAGATCACCCGGGCCTCCTTCCACTCGCGCGGAAAGTGGCTAAGGGCGAGGCACATATTGAAGACCTTACTGTGAAAGAGCACGGCCTTGAAAGGAAGGTGGCGGAGCATAGCAGGGGTTAACCCCTCAGGCCCCGCAGCTTTTTGCGGTCGAGGTGCCGGAGTACGCCCTGGAGCTCACTTGGCTTGATGATGGGAAGCCGATCCGCCTCCTCATGTGGATGTCGTAGGTATCGACGTACCTCCTGACGGACACGGTCGGAGAAGTCTAGGTCCTGCGGATCATCTCTAGGACGCATAGTCCTCTCCAGGTAGTCAGCAAACACATTTGCTTTGGCTTGGGGTTCATAGACCAGGCCTCGGGTGCCTTGGATAGGTGAGGTGTGTGACCCTCCTCGGTTCCTGAGTCGCTTGGCGATCTTCCACACGTCGCCATCCTCCGGGTTCAATCGAGTCGTCGTGTCCTCCCACGCGCGCACACGATGCTCGCGTAGAAGGAGACGAACCTCGTGGCGTAAACGCCTTAGAACCGCGAGCTGATGGGGCGTGCGTTGCCTCTGATAGCGCCTGCGAGCCGCCCAAGAGCGGCGGATGAGCAAAAGAAGCTCTAAAGGCAGGACATCAGGATGGAGAGGAGCTGGGGTGTGGATGGTGAGGTTGTGGACGGTTCGCTTCACGACAGAGGTGAAGGAAGAGGCCGCAACCTCTAGGGTTGGGATGTCTGTGATATTGGGGTTGGCGGGGATGGAGCCATTTAGGCAAAGTCTGACGCAGTCCCAGTCTACGTTCCGATGTTGAATCGGGACCTCATGGCTGGCAACCTGGGTGTTAATGATGGCCAACACGGGATCATGGTCTGAATGAAGTTCGTTGACCGATGTGAGTGATAGGTGATATGGAAAATGCTTGATGATTGCGAAGTCTATGACGGATGGCCGACCTAGACCTCGCGGGTAATGGGTAGGTTGCCAGGGACACTCAACTCTAAGTTGAGGGTCCGCGTCTGCCATTCTGATGATTTCATTGCCTCTAGCGTCTGCACGGGGGCCGCTATGCCGCTATGCCGCTGATGCTTAGCATTTAAGTCCCCGGCAATAATGGCATGAGGATGTAGGGCTAGGATGTCGTTTGGAACGAACTGTCACTGGGGTGGGTGATAAGCAGACACCATCAGGACTTCAGTACCTCCGAGGTGGACAAAAGTGGCCGTGGCCTCTAGGGTTTGAAGTGGAGTGAGCTGGATGGGTTTGTGGACCACACTGTTCTTCACGAAGATCGCTGTGCCGCCCCCACGGCAGCCGACGCGGTCCGATCTGAGACAGTGATAGCCCTGGAGTCGGGATGTGACGTTCTGATGGAGATGTGTTTCTGATACCAGAATGAGGTCTAGGGCATGCGCTCCAGCAAAATGGTGGAGCTCATTCTCCTGACCGGCCAAGCCACACGCGTTCCAGAACGCGAACCTAAACGAGGTACGGGACCTAGTCTGATCCGCCATTCTGGGGCGTGCGGATGACGGTGGTCAAGAGAGCGAGGGCTCCATGGCTATGGCCATTTTGCTGGCTTGGTCGCTGGCAGAGAGGAATCTTACCAACAGTTCGCAGATCTTCTGACCATAGTTTTGCAACAACTGTTGCAAACACGCCAGTACGTTCTGGAACTGTGGTGTGGGAGGGGTAGTGGTTTGTTGTGGAGGTGGTTGGACGGGAGGGCTCGGTAGCACCGGACACTCTTCGACCGCGACCTCTCTCTGCTGGCGGGCGGGCGTGGGAACCCCACGCTCGCTGCGAGCTTCGGAGACGGTAGCTGGCCTCCGAGAGCGTGGGCGTTTTCCCCACCTAGGTGGAAGGGGAGCTGGTTGGGGTACTGGAGCTTGTGTTTGTGCTCTTGGGTGTGTGTCGGTGTTATTCCGCGACGCCACAGTCCTACCCGCGGCTCTGCTGGTCACTGCCGCGTACGCTGAAGCCTGGGTTGGTCCTGCCGGAGCAGGGCCTACCCGGGGGCTGTCCGCCGCAGAAGGTTGGACCACCTGTGGTGGATTCTTAGCAGCTAAGATGGCCTTCCTTGTTGGACAGCCTCCGTAGCAAGCTATGTGTGCCCCGGTACAGTTGGCACACTTGGGCACATCCTCCCGAGATTTCGGGCAGACCTCTTTTGAATGTTCGCCGCCGCACCTCAGGCAGCGTAGTTTCCTGTGGCAAAAGTGGCTGGAGTGATTAAACCCCAGACAACGATGGTACTGAGGAGGACCGCTAGAGCCCTTAGATGGTTCGATGTGCCCCCGGAGATGGCACATGCCTGTAACGGCATCAATTTTCTTACCCTCCGGGTCATTGGCTCTCTCCACCACTACGAAAAATAGTGTGAGGGGTGTTCTGGGTCCTTGCCCATTTGGAGCGGCTCTGGTCAGCTGTTTGACCAGCTTTGGGATATCACCCTGGCGTTTAAGGTCTGCCACGATCTCGTCGATGGGTGTGTCCACCGGGAGACCACGGATAACTCTATGGACGTCGCGGGTTCTCTCCAACCCGAAGGTGAAGTGAGGGATACCCTTACCCTTAAGGTTGTAGTCTTCGGCCGATTTGGCCTGGAAGATAAAACGGCTCTTGCTCCGCCGCACCGTGCACTCCCTCGACAGGGTAGGCATTACCAGCTTAAGAAAGCCGATAGACCCTTTGAAGTCGTCCACGACACTCCCACAGTCTTCGGAGTCAGACTCCGGATTTTGGTCTACCCGTGGAACTTGGTCACGTGGGAAACCCTAGCTGGTGGTATGTTTGGAAGCCTCGACTTTGGGACACTTGCCTCTTCCGCTTTCGCGTTGAGTGGCACGGCGCTTCTTAGCCTCGGCAGAGGTCTCTTTCACTGCATCAGTGGAGGTGCTGGCAACGGGAGTTGCAGGCTGACTGGCAGGCCCCTTTCGGGACTTGCCAGGAGAAGAAGGAAGAGAAGACATGGTGATACATAAGGAGTGCAGGGACAGGTAAAATACTGCAGCCTAGGGTGTAGTATTAAACTAACACACCTCGCGTGTTCTCACCTGCAGGTAGCAGGGGCTTAGCAGCGTGCCGAACAGAAGACCGGACACCTTTTTCAAGGTGCGCCTTATCTATCCGAGGGTAGATGGCTAAGCCTTGTTCGGCAACCCGCTACCTGAAATGTAGTCTTTCCTCGTTGCACCAGCTCGCACCCCTCCGAGCGCAGAATCAGTGCTTGAGAAGAAGCAGGAAGGAATTCTGAAGCTTTGCGGCACGCTACGACTTACTTACCAAGCCTCTTGCAGCGTCCTCGCAAGTATATGCTTCGCCTGGCTGGTAGTCACTAAGTGCTCCACCACGGTCGCTGCAGTCGCTCTCCTGTAGCCCCTGGCTAGAAGTCCTGGAACTCGTAGTATCAGCTGCTGCCCCCTGGTCAGAAGATCAAGCACTCCTAGCTCCAGTAGCATAGAAGTCGACGTGTACTCTACGCGAGTCGCAGAGCGAATCTGCCTCTTATTAGACCAGCGACCGAGTTCAGGTCGTACAGGTTCTCCTGTACGGGATGTCGTGTTTGCACAGCACCTAGCCGCTAATGCGACTTTATCTGTGCGTTATTGGCTCTTATTAGACCAGCGATCAGCGACAGAGTTCAGGTCGTACAGGTTCTCCTGTGCGGGATGTCGTGTTTGCACAGCACCTAGCCGCTAATGCGACTTTATCTGTGCGGTATTGGAGGTTATCTTTGTGTTGTCATGCTTTTGTGTCCTTGGCAATGGATTCTTTCTGTATGCCTAGTTTAGGATACAGAAAGGGGCAGGATAGGTGTTGGGGTAATGATGCGTTAGAAGATGGGAGTGGCATTACCCTTATCCAAGGGCGTCCTTGGGCAGGCGGTAACTTTTCCTTCTTCGAGGTGCTGTGTGGTCGTATTGACCTAATGCCCGTACCAGCTGATTGGCGTGGGAGTTTAGTTTGGAGTGCATGGTTCGGGATCGCTCCCTTACAAAGTCCATGATGTAGGGAAGTCCTGATTGGTTGTGGAGGATGTAAGATGGGAATCTACGTCCGGTATTGAATATCGTTCTTAGCGCCCTGTCCTCCACTGATTGCAGTTTGCGCATGGTAGATGGTGCTGCCAATCCCCAGGCTTCGCAGCCGTATAGGATCAATGGCGGAATGATTGCCCGATAAATCCTTAATTTTAGGTGGTTAGGCATGGTAGATCTGAGGATAGGGTAGAGCTGTCTGAGCGCAGCGTTCCCAAGTTTGGCCTTTTCGCGGACGTGTGGGGCGTATGTTAGCCCGCGATCGAGGAGAACGCCTAAGTATTTGGCGGAGGTTACCCATGGGATATTTCTCCGCCTAAGCCGAAGAGACCGTTCCGGCCGCCAATGGCGAACCTTACCAAGGAGGAGAGCGGAGATTTTCCCCGGACTAATAGCCATTCTCCACTTCTCACTCCAACGGTCGACGGCGTCGAGTTGTCGTTGAAGGGGCGGGAGGCAATATCTCACGTTTTTATTTTGTGCCATGATGAGGACGTCGTCCGCATACTGGCATGTCACAGTATGTTGTTCCGTGGGGAAATCGGACATATAAGCTGCGAAGAGTAGCGGGAGAGTACACTGCCCTCTGGGACTCCTGCCGCTATTTGTCCAATTGTAGACAGTTTTCCTTCCACTTTCACTCTGAAAGTGCGGTCCTGAAGGAAACTGCTGATTATAGTGAGATATGCAGGAGGGATATTTGCCTGCTTTAGTTTGTACAGTAGGCCTTGGTGCCAAGTTGTGGCGAAAGCCTTCTCCACGTCCAGCAGCACCGCTATGGTCCTGATGTTTCCCTGGAAACCCAGGGATACCATCCCGGCCACGCGCAGCAACTGCATGGTCGTGGAATGACCCCGACGAAAACCAAACTGGTGATCCGGTAGGAGTTGCCTCTCCACAAAAAGAGGTATTAGGCGGGTAAGGAGCAATCGCTCAAAAACTTTTGAGACGATTGGGAGAATGCTGATGGAACGGTAGTTGTTAGGAAAGACTGGGTTCTTCCTCGGTTTCAATATACACACCACCCTCGCCTCCTTCTAGAAAACCGGAAAGTGACGAAGACGGAGGCATGCATTGAAGATCCGGGTCAAGCGGACCACAGCCTTTTTGGGTAGGTCCTGGAGCATGAGCGCCGTGACGCCGTCATGCCCAGGGGATTTGTTGGGATTCAGACTTTGGATTTCGGAAATCACCGCTTTCGGGGTGATTATGGGAAGTTGGATCACCTCGTGTGGCCGCCGTGGTTCCTCATAGAGGTAATCCACGGTTGCATCCACGTGTTCAGTAAAGTCTTCGTCTTGCGGGTCCTCCCAGGGTTCGAACTGTACCTCAAGGTGGTCCGCGAACACAGTGGCTTTCTTGTCTGGCTCAAAAGCGAGCCGCCCACGAGTGCCGTGCAAGGGATGCTGGTATTGGGTCTTGTCCTTCCTCAAGGCCCAAATAATCCGCCAGGGTTTCTTTTCTTGAAGGTTTACAGTTTGTAATGTGTTTTCCCAGGCTGATGTTCTATGCGCACGGAGCAGTCGCCTTACCAGGGATTTGAACCTCTGGTAAACTGCTCCTATCCTGGGATGGCGGAAACGCTGCCATAGCTTCCGAACAGTTGCCTTGGCTTTTATCAACTGTCGGAGTTCTATAGGTGAGGTTCGAGGATCTGGGGTGTTGGTGGGAATGCGGTGAGTATGTGCGCGCATTTAGGATCTGGTGGGAAAATTCCGACGCTGCCTCTTCCAGCGCCTCGATATCATCGATGCGAGGTCGAGGGTCGACGGACTGCTACATCCCAGTCGGTCTGAAATGTCTAGTCTGAGTTTAACAGAGCTGGCGTGGCTGCTGTGGAATTTACCACGACAGGGTAAATCTGCTCATTTACTGCCGAGAGGTCGAAGTGTAATGGCATGTTCTTGGTGATCATGATGTCTAAGACGTCAGGCCTGCCGCGGGCCGGATGGGATGTAGAACCTCTCGGCCCGTGCGCGACAAGGTTTGGGTCTCCGCTGATGAGGCGGTAGAGCCCGCGCCCCCTCTGGTTGCTAGTGCGACTGTTCCAGAGCCCATGCTTCGCGTTGAGATCTCCAGCGATGCAGACTACTGGGTGTAGGTTGAGGAGAGTGGTGTAATCTGCTTCATAGAAGCGATGATCTGGAGGGTCATAAGCCGCAATCAACAATGTGTCCGCACCACCAATGGCAAGCCTAATGGCAGTAGCCTCCACATGTTGAAGGGCAGGAAGAGGAAAAGGTGTATGGGTGATGATGTTTTTGATGAAGATAGCTGTACCACCGCCCTGTCGGCCGACCCGATCAGACCGATGGGCGACGTAACTAAGCAGCGAGAAGTTTATACGAGCATGCAGGTGTGTTTCGGTCACCAAGAGGATGTCGATCCCGTAGTATTGTACAAATTCCAGAATGCCAGGACGTTGTTCCCTTACGCCGTTGGCATTCCAGAAAGCGGCGCGTAATGGTCTACGCACAACACGGTAGGCCATTACTGGCAGGATCTAGGGAACAGCTGCTCTAGTGTTTGCAGCAGGATCTGGTGTTTTTGTAGGACGTCAACATTGGCGTCCGTTATGGTCTGCATACACCTCCTCAGAATGGGAAGTGTCCGTTTAATCATATCTCCGAACCAATTGGACAGGGTTCTGAATTCCTCGAGGTCTGCCGAGGATATACCACTTCCGAGTGGGGCCAATGGGGCCAACGGAGTGGTGCGTGCCGGTTGGGCATGTTGGGTTGGGGCCGGGGTGGGTACCTCGGCAGTAATGGTGACTGCATCAGACGCAGTCATTTGCTCAAGTAGAGCTGACTGCTGTATTTCAGCCTTTCTTCGTTTCCTCTCTCGCTTTTCGCGAGAGGGGCGTGGAGGTGGAGCTACACTCTCCTCCACGCTGGTGCCTGGTGCAGTTTGCACATTTTGTGCCTGTGCACGTGTGGTTTGTGCAGTTTCAGTCTGCTGCACAATTTTCTCAGCCTCGTTAAGGGCGGCGGCGAAGCTCACCCCTGCGCGGACTGGTGCCACATTTTTAGGACCGTGGCGGCGGCTATCAATGATTTTTTGCCGCACTTCACACCCCCTGTATACACTTACATGGGGTTTGTGGCAATTGGCACACTCTTTTTCTTCTTTGTCGCAATTTGCGACAAGGTGTTCTCCTGCACAGCGTAAGCATGCGAGCTTTCGTTCACATGCTTGGCTGGAGTGGTGAAAACCCATGCATCTGCGGCATTGGGCTGGGCCATCTTGCCCGTAAAATCGCTCCACCTTGACCACAGTGTGGAACAAGGTGCGCACAGCGTCTATTGGCTGTATTTGTTGGTCCAGGACTTTGTCCACCACTACTAAATATAGTGGCATGGGTACTTTTTTGGACCCCTCCTCGGTCCAAATGGTCTTTCTCAGCTGCGCTGCAGCTGAGATTCTAATCCCATGCTCTTCTTGGAGAGCCTGTGTGATTTCCTCTGGTGTACACTCAGAGGAGAGTCCCCTGATTATGCGTCTTTCGACGTTAGGACGCTGGAGTGAGTAGGAGTAGAAATGAATTTGCTCCTCTCTTAGGACCTGCTTAGCCCTTTCGAAGTCCTGGGACGTGTAGGTTCGGATATGAACCTTTCTTGGCTTTCTTTGGGCCTCGAAGCCCTTGACCAATTTGGCCGCAAGTAGCTTCATGACCCTGATATGGTTCTTGAAAGAATCCGCTATTATAGGCGGAATCTTAGGGCCCTTCTCCGTTAAGGGTGGTTGTTCGACCCCTTGTGGGGGATGTAAACTTGTATTGGAGGATTTTCTCTTCCTCCTGCGCTCAACGACGGTGAAGCCGTCACGTCTTGCGCGGTGTCCTCCTCCTCGGACTCTGTCTCAGACAGCGGGAGGTGTGGCTTGTTTGGTACGGTGCCTGTGGTAGATTGAACTACCCGTTGTGGGGCCAAACCCTTACGTTTGGACCCCTTTAGCCTCTTGGCTGCAGGTTCTGCCACATCAAGTTGGGAGCTAGTCCCAGGTTTTTGCACGTCTAGGTCGAGTAGTCTTGGTCTGGTATTAAAGTCAGTCGGCACGGTTACCCTCCGGCTGCTTGTAGCAGACCCGACCCCCTCCTTAGAGGAGGAGGCGCCTATGCGAGCCATTACGACTTGAGGTATTCGACCAGAGGTCCTTACCTTTGGCTGCGGCCTTGCAAGCCCGTTGTCTCGTGGTCCGTCAGTCAGTTTGTCTCTCGGGAATAGTTACCTGACTCTTATTAATGTGCGCACCCCTCCGAGTGCAGGATCGATGTAGAAGAAGAAGTGCTGTTGAGGATTGATGCGACACGCTGCGGTTTGCTTTTCAAACTTCTTGCAGCGTGCTGTGGCCTGGCAGGACCTTCTAGATTAACGGACCTGACACTGCCATCTAAGTTGTACAAAAATGGCGTCGGCTGGTGGGATTTATTTCTGAGGTGTTTCCACACGCTGTTTTTCGTATTATTTTCTATGTCTTCGAGTTATTGTTTCTTATAATAATTCCTATGTAAGTTTGTCTTCATATCAGCAAAGCGAGTGTTTCAAAAGTTTTATTTGGGCAGTATAGGAACAGGAATAAATGTAATAACGTTTTGACTGTGCCGTGTGCTATCCACGTGTTCATGTTTATTGTGTTCCATCTAGGACTATGGCTACATTAGCCGTATAGTGTGGTTAATTTATCTGTTTGCAAGTACAATTTGTGTCACGATTACAGTGGTGAGAGGTTGTTGAAGAAAAACTGTTCCAGTAGTGTATATTAATGTTGCCATACTACAACCTAACCTCAAACACGACAATGCACCGTAACTGTTGCATTCCCGGATGCAAATTAAAAATCAGAAACTTTCAGTTAAAACAAAAGGTAAATTACAACATAAAGCTTCTAAATTCAGTATTTAATTACAATAAATTGCAGCGTTATGTGTATTAGTTGCCGGTGTGTATATAACATGGTGAATAGTGTGAATAGTGAAAGACAATAATTTCGAGTGAATTCAATTAGTGGCATCTGCAACACCAACAGTTTGTTTCATGTAAGTAGTATGCTGCTCATATTTGTACATTATCTTTTGTCTTTGTAATTTAAATGTGTAGCTGTAGTTTAGAAGAAATGTGTTATGTTGCTGCATGTAAAACTGTAGACTATAGCAAAGTTTGGTAAATATTTACAAAATCGTCCGCTCGAGAAAACGAATGAAACATAGTGCAATGGATGCAGTTTTTATTGCTGATTACGATCTTGTAAGTTTTATTGTGCGCTCAAGCTTCGTGTTTTATTTATGAGAAAATTTCGTACGGTCGATGAAGTGGTTTTATTTCGCTTATGCGGCGGATATTTAGCTAATAAATGTGCATAAACGAGTGTAATATATGCTACAATGATTGATTAATGCATTTACGTTGAAATGATTGCATAAACACTACCCAAATTGTAAATATTTCGATAACACAGGACCCTGTCACCCCACTCATATGCAAAACTAACCTAACCTAAGCTAACACAATGTTGCTTTACAATACTGATTTAAGATTACGTATTTCATGTATTTCATTTACAGTGCTGTTTTACGGTTATTATTTTTAATATTTCATCTGCTTTTGTGGATTCCCCCTGTAAAATAAAGTGTCCTGAAGTGCTGAGTAATATGTTGTTGCAAACTGAGTAATCAAGTTCTCAGTAATAGTGAAAGCAAAATTTCACCCTAAAGGTTTTGAATTCAGTAGGTAGCTTTAGGTCATTCTAAATGGCAGCATTTGTATATCAGCCATCCAGTATAGTATGTTTTGTGTAGGTATATAACATTCTGCACATTGTACAAATGTGAAAAACAGTGTAAACAATGATTAATAATTCTGAGTCAACTCACTGTCAACACTTCTGTTTTATTTAAGTAACATGCTGCTTGCAGTTTTGTCTATCTTCTTTGTAATTTGAGTGTGTAATGCAGTTACATAATGACATGTAAACCTGTAGATTGCATGAATGATATTTGAGGTTATATATTTCATTGCCCATGGTTTATCGTTTAATATTAAATGTCATTCTTTTTTGTTTACTTGAGTTTATGTTTAAGACAGTGTTTTTGTGTTTAACACAGCCCATATTCACAAAATAGGCGTGTTATTACACCACATTTTTATTTTACTGCGTTGAAATCGTAGCCTGTAGACGAGTTGTTTACAAGTAGTTCCCACCACTTTGGCCGCCATCTTGAATTACAGTGTCAGGTCCGGTATTTAGGAGGTCCTGGGCCTGGCTATGAAGTTCCTCTTTGCTCCACCACGTCGCTGCAGTCGTTCTCCTGCTGCTGCCCCCTGGTGAGAAGATCAAGCACTCCCAGCTCCAGTAGCATGGAAGACGAACTGTACTCGACGCAAGCCGCTGAGCGAAAAAGAGACGGCTCACGGCTCTAATAAGAGCACATTACCCAACGATAATGTGCTCTTATTAGACTAGACTAGACTACCAGATGGCAGGCTGAGAACAGCCCGAGGTGTGTCATCCGTGTACCTGCCCTTTTAGGGCTTAACCACTGCATGACGGGATTAGGAAGTTATAGGATGGCTGGTGAAGAATGAGGATTGAGGATTGTTGGGAGGTAGCATTTTTATGCTCCTCGTCGGATGTTATTTTCAGCATGCAACTGCCGTTGGGCACTGCTGATAGGTGGTCCAAATATGGATATTTGGCGAAATGTTTTGGACTTTCAAACTGCTCTTGGAAGGACTGTCAGGAGTTCAGCTTACGCTGTTGATGGGGAAGCTCCTGTGTTACCGGGGATGCCCGCAAGCCATGCGGGGAACCCGGTGTCGCACAAGCGTGCGTTCTCTAGGGATATAGTCCCCAAGAGACCTAACCAGGGCGCTCCGATGTTGTGGAAACTGGTCGTAGAATTTAGTTGCCCGGCGCCTAATTTCATCCTCCACGTACGGGAGGGACGAGGCTTCGTGCAGTAGTCTCGTGGGTAATCTGCGGAATACAGAATAGATTACACGAAGACCTCTATTCTGTATACGTTGCAGACGCAGGAGGTGGGTGTCTGCAGCCATGCCCCAGATTTCGCAGGCATACAGGAGGATAGGGATAATGAGAGCCCGAAAGAGACGTAGCTTTAAGGGATTGGCATCCCCGACCGCAGCATAGGGTTCAATGAGGCAATTGCCCCACTGGTCCGCGCTGATAGGTCGTTGATGTGTCCCCGAAAAGTTAGGCCCTTGTCGAGCTTTACTCCCAGGTAGGTAAGGGAATCTACCCACTCAATCCTTCGGCGAAGGTATGTGAATGTGGGGAAGTTGGCGGGAAAGCGGCGTTTGGTGAAAAGTATGGCGCGGCTTTTCTCCGGGTTGATGGACAATCGCCAACGCCTACACCACTCTTGGATGAGGCGGAGGTGTCGCTGAATGGGGAGGAAGGTTCTGCGAGGGTGTTTATTTGTACAGTATAGCAGCACGTCGTCAGCATACTGGGCTATGTTAACGTGCTGCTCGGATGGAATGTCGGCCACATATACGCTGAACAGCGTAGGGGACAATACAGAACCTTCAGGGACTCCGCCTCTGATTGGCCTTCGTGTGGATTTGGTTCCCGCAACTGCGACCACAAAGGATCTATGTTTTAGGAATGAGTGTAGCAGATGTACTAGATGTGTGGGTAACTCCAGTTGGATGAGTTTGTAAAGGAGACCGGCATGCCAGGTCGTAGAGAAGGCCTTCTCAACATCTAGAGAAACCGCGGCGGTATAGGCTTTGTCCTGGAAACCCAGGGCGGCTGCCTCCACCACACGCAGCAACTCCTGAGATGTTGAGTGGCCAGGCCGGAACCCAAACTGATGGGGAGGGATGGCTTGAATGTCCCCCAAGATGGGAGACAAGCGGACTAGAATAAGCCTCTCGAGTACTTTCGAGAGTACAGACAGGAGACTTATGGATCGGTAGTTGGCAGGATGAACCGGGTCTTTCCCTGGCTTCAATATGCACATCACCCGGGCCTGCTTCCACTCACGTGGAAAGTGACCAAGGGCGAGGCACATATTGAAGACCTTAGTAAGGAAGAGCACGGCCTTGAAAGGAACGTGGCGGAGCACGGCAGGGGTTAACCCGTCAGGCCCCGCAGCCTTTTTGCGGTCGAGGCGTCGGAGTACGCCCTGGAGTTCGCTAGGTTTGATGATGGGAAGCCGATCCGCCTCCCCATGAGGACGCCGAAGATATCGACGTACCTCCTGGCGGACACGGTCGGAGAAGTCTAGGTCCTGCGGATCGTCTCTAGGACGCATACTCCTCTCCAGGTAGTCAGCAAACACATTTGCTTTGGCTTGGGGTTCATAGGCCAGGCCTCGGGTGCCTTGGATTGGTGAGGTGTGTGACCCTCCTCGGTTCCTGAGTCGCTTGGCAATCTTCCAAACATCGCCATCTTCCGGGTTCAGACGAGTCATCGTATCCTCCCACGCGCGCACTCGGTGCTCGCGTAGGCGGAGACGAACCTCATGGCGTAAACGCCTTAGAACCGCTAGATGATGGGGCGTGCGTTGCCTCTGGTAGCGCCTGCGAGCCGCCCAAGAGCGGCGGATGAGCAATAGAAGCTCTAAAGGCAGGAAATCAGGATGGAGAGGAGCTGGGGTGTGGATGGTGAGGTTGTGGACCGTTCGCTTCACGACAGAGGTGAAGGAAGAGACCGCAACCTCTAGGGTTGGGATGTCTGTGATGTTGGGGTTGGCGGGGATGGAGCCATTCAGGCAACTTCTGACGCAGAACCAGTCTACGTTCCGATGTTGGATCGGGACCTCATGACTGGCAACCTGGGTGTTTATGATGGCCAACACGGGATTATGATCTGAATGAAGTTCGTTGACCGATGTGAGTGATAGATGATATGGAAAATGCTTGATGATTGCGAAGTCTATGACGGATGGCCGCCCTAGACCTCGCGGGTAATGGGTAGGTTGCCAGGGACCCTCTACTCTAAGTTGAGGGTCCGCGTCTACCATTCTGATGATGTCGTTGCCTCTCGCGTCTGCTCGGGGGCCGCAATGCCAGCGCTGATGCTTAGCATTTAAGTCCCCGGCAATAATGGCATGAGGATGTAGGGCAAGGATGGAGAGGTAGTCGTTTGGAACGAACTGCCTCTGGGGTGGGTGATAAGCAGACACCATCAGGACTTCAGTACCTCCGAGATGGACACAAGTGGCCGTGGCCTCTAGGGTTTGAAGTGGAGGGAGCTGGATGGGTTTGTGGACCACACTGTTCTTCACGAAGATCGCTGTGCCGCCCCCACGGCGGCCGACGCGGTCCGATCTGAGACAGTGATAGCCCTGGAGTCGGGATGTGACGTTCTGATGGAGATGTGTCTCTGACACCAGAATGAGGTCTAGGGCATGCGCTCCAGCAAAATGGTGGAGCTCATTCTCCTGACCGGCCAGGCCACACGCGTTCCAAAACGCGAACCTAAACGAGGTACGAGACCTAGTCTGATCCGCCATTCTGGGTCGTGTGGATGACGGTGGTCAGGAAAGCGAGCGCCTCCATGGCTATGGCCATTTTGCTGGTTTGGTCGCTGGCAGAGAGGAAACTTACCAACAGTTCAGCGATCCTCTGGCCATGGTTTTGCAACAATTGTTGCAACCACGCCAGTACGTCCTGGAACTGAGGTGTGGGAGGGGTAGTGGTTGGTTGTGGAGGTGGTTGAACAAGAGGGCTCGGTAGCACCGGGTCCACTTCGACCGCAACCTCCCTCTGCCGGCGGGCGGGTGTGGGAGCCCCACGCTCACCGCGAGCTTCGGAGACGGTAGCAGGCCTCCGAGCACGTCGGCGTTTTCCCGACCTGGGAGGGAGGGGAGCTGGTTGTGTAACTGGAGCTTGTGTTAGTGCGCTGGGGTGTGTGTCGGAGTTGTTAACGCGCGACGCCACAATCTTACCCGCAGCTCTGCTGGTCACTGCCGCGCGCGCTGAACCCTGGGTCGGTCCTGCCGGGGCAGGGCCTACCCGGGGGCTGTCCGCCGCAGAAGGTTGGACCACCTGTGGTGGGTTCTTAGTTGCTAAGATGGCCTTCCTTGTTGGACAGCCTCCGTAGCTAGCTACGTGTGCGCCGGAACAGTTGGCACACTTGGGCACATCCTCCCGAGATTTCGGGCAGACCTCTTTTGAGTGTTCGCCACCGCACCTCAGGCAGCGAAGTTTCCTGTGGCAAAAGTGGCTTGAGTGATTAAATCCCAGGCAACGATGGCACTGGGGAGGACCGCTAGAACCCTTGGATGGTTCAATATGTACCCGGAGGTAACATAGGCCTGTGATGGCATCAATTTTCTTACCCTCCGGGTCGAGGGCTCTCTCCACCACTACGAGGAATAGTGGGAGGGGTGTTCTGGGTCCTTGCCCATTTGGTGCGGCTCTGGTCAGCTGTTTGACCAGTCTTGGGCTGACGCCCTGGCGTTTGAGGTCCGCGACAATCTCGTCGATGGGTGTGTCCACCGGGAGACCGCGGATAACCCTGTGGACGTCGCGGGTTCTCTCCAACCCGAAGGTAAAGTGGGGGATACCCTTGTCCTTAAGGTGGTGGAGGAGGATGTTGTAGTCTTCGGCCGATTTGGCCTGGAAGATAAAGCGGCTCTTGCTCCGCCGCACCGTACACTCCCTCGACAGGGTAGGCATCACCAGCTTAAGAAAGCCGATAGACCCTGTGAAGTCGTCCACGATGATCGGTGGAACGTGCCGCTTTTCAGGGAGAGGTGTTTGAGGATGGTTGAGGTTACGGAGACCTTCTTGTGCCAGTTTGGCTAATTCGGCCAGCCGTCTCTTGGTATTACGTAAGACCACCTCACGAAAGCCGTCATCTCCCTGTTGAGGAATTTCTTCCTCTCCAGAGGAGAGACCAGATGAAGATTCGTCGTCCATCGCGACGGAAGATCTGCAGGAGTAGATACTCCCACAGTCCTCGGAGTCAGACTCCGGATTTTGGCCTACCCGTGGAACTTGTTCACGTGGGAGGCCCTGGCTGGTGGTAGGTTCGGAAGCCTCGACTCTTCGGCACTTGCCTCTTCCGCTCTCGCGTTGAGTGGCAGGTCGCTTCTTAGCCTCGGCGGAAGTCTTTTTGACAGCACCAGTGGAGGTGCTGGCAACGGGAGTTGCAAACTGGCTGGCAGGCCCCTTTCGGGACTTGCCGGGGAAAGAAGGAAGGCTGGCAGGCCCCTTTCGGGACTTGCCGGGAGAAGAGGGAAGAGAAGACATAGGGACAGGTACAATACTGCACCCTGGGGTGCAGTATTACTCAGACACACTTCACGTGAACTCACCTGCAGGTAGCAGGGGCTTAGCAGCGTGCCGAACAGAGGACCGGACACCTTTTGCAAGATGCGCCTTATCTACCCGAGGGAAGATGGCTAAGCCTTGTTCGGCAACCCGCTACCTGGAATAAGTAGTCTTCCTCGTTGCACCAGCACGCCCCCTCCGAGCGCCAAAACGGTGTCGAAGAAGAAGCAGGAAGAAAGCTGTGCGATACACTGCGACTTGCTGTCAAGCCTCTTGCAGTGTATGCGCCAAAATTGTGCTTTGCCTGAAAAGGCCGTCGCTAGAATATATAGAAGTCTCTGGAAGCTCCTCCACGGTCGCCGCAGTCGCGCTCCTAATGCCCCCTGGCGGGAAGACAAAGAACTCGCCGCCCAAGCACCATCAACTCCAAATGAAGCGAACAGGACGAGAGTTAGTTAGTTAGTTAGTTTATTTTAAAAGTATTGGCCTGGTGCCGGTACATTGGGCCCGGCTTACAGGCTATATTTACATTGATTTACAGTTGACTTTGTTCATATTTACAGTTTTCGCTATATACAAAAACCCATACGGTGACCATCTGTAGGTCACCGAGAATAGTTTTCTTTTGTCTTTTGTCTGTTTCGTCTTTGGGTTATATTACAAATTATATACAGACACATACACGCACGCATTCACCCACACACACACTCGTACACACATACACACACATCTTCACTGGGCACACCAGAAATATGCGTCCCAGCGCACTACACTATTTACAGTTTTGACACTATATACACTGTCCCGCGGTGGCAATTCCTGAATATTTTCCGAGGCGAGGGCCTCTGCCGGAACATGTATGTGGCTTAGGGACGAGGTTGCGTGGACGCGCATTAGTCGGCGAGCCGAGCCGCTTCTAGAACATTTTTATCCTAGTATGCTTGCGGTGCTTCGGCTCGCCTTTGCCGATGTTAGCGATCACGTCATTTTCGTGGTTCCTAATGCGCGTCCATGCCGCCATTGCTCTTTTGTCTATTGCCTCCGGGATGAACGGGATATGAGTTTCGAGGTGAAGAGTTTGGGTGGTGGTGAGGAGTGGAGCAGAGAGGATTTTTCTGAGGGAGAGGTTTTGGAGGGTTTGGAGTTGTTTGAGGGCAGTTTTGGAGGCATTAGCCCAGGCCACACATGCATACAGGACCACCGAGAGAATAAATGACCTATATAGTATAAGTTTTGACATTAGTCGCAACTGTTTACTACGGAAGATGGGGGCGCACAGCTTTAGCCGCTGTCTGCCTTTATTGGCGCTATTTTTTATGTGGGTGGACCAACACATTGTTCGGTCCAAGGTGACACCTAAGTATTTAACTTGCTGACGGCAGTGCAATATTTGACCATCGACCGTTAGGTCCGTTGCCAAAGTGTGACGCCGCTTAGAAAAATGAATCAGCTGGCATTTGTCGGGATTAATTTTGATTTTCCAGTCATGTTGCCATGAGAGGAAGTTGTTCACATAACGTTGCATTTCTGCAAGGCCGAAACGTGGATTTCTATGGTGGTTGTATATTGCAGTGTCGTCAGCATACATGGCGACCTTGCATCTGGCGTCCACTGGGAAATCATTGGTGAACAATATATACAGAAAAGGGGACATTATTGCCCCTTGTGGGACGCCAGCCCGCATCACTCGCTCCCGTGAGGAGGAGCGGCCCACTTGGACGTAAAACTGCCGATTTTCTAGAAAATTGTGCAGCAAGTATAGATAATTTTGAAGAGGCGGGAAATTGTGGTGCAGTTTATAAATAAGACCATTGTGCCAGCACCGGTCAAATGCAGCTTCTACGTCCAGAAATAGCGCCAACGTTGAAGCCCCATTGTTAAATTGCTCTGTTACGTCATCAGTTAGTCTGAGGAGCTGTAGTTCAGTGGAATGTCCTTTTCTAAAGCCAAACTGTGAATTTGAGAGTTCATGTGTTGCGGAGACTTGTTTTTGAAGCCGAGAAAGGATACATTTTTCGAGCAGTTTACCAATAGTAGACAAAAGACTAATGGGACGGTAGTTTTGCGGTTGTCTGGTGCTTTTCCCTTGCTTTGGGAGCATGATAACCTTAGCTCGTTTCCAAGTAGAGGGGAAATAGCCTTGCTGCAAACAGGCGTTAAATATCTTTGTTAGTTGCACCAGAGCTTTTCTCGGGAGATGCTTAAGTTCCTCATTAGTCACTTTGTCTGGACCGGCAGCTTTCCCATTAGGCAATTTCCTAATGAGCTTGTAAATTTCCTGCGGTGTTATGGTGGGTAGTTGTTGCTCTTGCTTCTGCGCCACCCAGGTTTGTACCCATGTCTGGACCTCCCGTTCTATTTCACAGTTGGTCACTGGGTTTTCGGTGAATCTGTCTTGGAGACAGTCAGCGAAGACCTCGGCTTTCTCCTCTGCGGAGAAGTGCAAGCCGCTTTGAGTGTGCAGCGCCTCAGTTGCGGAGTTGACGCTCGTGGAAACTTTGAAAGCCTTGAGTAATTTCCACAAAGAAGAGTCCGAATGTGTGGTACTCAGCATTTTGTTTTCCCATTGTTCAGTTTTATTGATTTTAATTTGTTGCCGAATGATGTTGCGTAGCCATTTTGCTAGCACTTTATATTCAGGCTGACGGGTGTATCGCCACAGTTTTGTCAAGCGTCGTCTCCGCGCAATGAGTTGCTCTACCTCGGGGTACGTGCAAAAACCGGGTGGTCTTGTGGTGTATGTGGTAGCATTTCTCTTGGCTGTGTGTAGCGAGGCAGTAAAGTTTTCAATGGCGACATCTATGTCTGCCTCGCTATAGTATGACAGTCTGGGTTGCGCCATCCCGTGCATTTCAGTGGTGAACTTATTCCAGTCGGTCTCAGCTCTACTTTGAGGGCCAGAGGCACTGGCTGAAATGCCACCCTGTATGTCGAAATGCACAGGAAGATGGTCGGAGTCCAGGCTGTGATAAACAGTAAAGTTATTTAACAGTGTCGCATTTTTTGTTAGTACGATGTCCAAAATCTCAGCGTCAAAGTGCCCTGATCGATGCCAAAAAGTGGGTTCTGGGGGAAGATGTACCTCAATGTCATCATTATCAGTTATAAATTCAACCAGGAGATTTCCCGCCGCGTTTGCCAGGCGTGAAAACCACCAGGGGTGCCGGGCATTGAAATCTCCTGCAATTATAACGTGCTCCTCTAAAGCGAGGATCTGCTCGAGGTCTTGTGTAAAGTCTGGGGAGTTAGGGGGCCGATAAAGTGCTACCAGCATAACCGTTTTACTATTTACACGTGTTTTAAGTGCTGTGCACTCTAACGCTGCCATTACAGGCAACGTAACAGAAGCATGAGCAATAGTATTTCTAAGCAAAATAGCAGTCCCTCCCCCTTGTCTGCCAATTCTGTCGTTCCGAAAGATTTGATACCCCTGGAGCTTAAAAGTGTGCTCGTGCTTTAATTTTGTTTCGCAGATGAATGCGACGTCAATTTTGTTACGCCGTAGGTAGTTTTCAAGTTCGTGTTGCTTCCTGTGGATGCCATCTGCATTCCACAGTAGTGCGCGAGTTAAAGTTGTGCCTCCCCTTACGTGGGCCATTTATTCTAAAAGGGCTGAGAGGAGACATATGATGGTCTCTATTTTCTCCCAAGTGTTGCTGCAGCTTTTGAATTTGGCCAGGAAAGGCTGCGCCTTCATCAATAGTGATGGTAAATTTAGGTCTCTGAACATGTTTAATATATCTTTTATCCCACTCAGGTCACCCGTGGGCGCCTGTTGGGGTAGTGGAGGGGGACCATTCTGTGGTGGCACTGGTGCGTTTTGCCCTCCGGTAGTTCCCGCATAGGAGATACCTGTTTGAACCAGGGCCGGGTGTATGATGGGTTTTGGCCCTGGCTGAGCACTGGGAGAGCTCCTGGCTATGGATGCCAGTTGACGGCGGTGACGTTCGTTGCGAAACGTCTCGCACCCCCTGTAGCTGGCAGGATGCGTTTCCCCACAATTAGCACAGTGGGGTACAACGCCCTGATTGGCCTTTTTCGGGCAATCAGCCAGGCGGTGGAGGTCACCGCAAAGGACACACCGGGAGGTCATATTGCAGTTCCTAAAAGTGTGCCCCAACTGCTGGCAGTTGTAACATTGCGTTATGTTTTGGTTTGTTTTCAGGACCTCCACGGTGACCATCATATGGCACACCTCTCGTTCCTGTAGAAGTTTTTGGTTTTCGGTGGTCCTGTCAAGACTAACCTGAAAATTTGGCAGAGGCCTCCCACGTGAAATCATCTGTCGTACTTGGACGCCGATGTAGCCTTTTAGGACCAGGTCCTCTTTCACGTAATCTTCCTCTAAGTCAGCTGGAAGACGTTTGATTACGTAGCGAAGAGGTTGATCCCCACGTGGAGTAAAACTGTAGTTTTCTACTCCGGCGTCCTTCAGGAGCTGCATTGTCGGGTTCGCGTCCTGCTTCCGTTGGAGGAAGAGCTTAAGGCAGTCCCTCGTCGTCTGCAATTTATATGTGCCGGCAGGAAGGGAGCCACGCAGGATGCGGAGGACCTTTACCGTGTGTTGGACGTCAGGGATTATTATTCTTGGTGGTTTCTGGTTGTCTGATGCTTTTGCTGCGTTGTTGGATGTGCTTGGGGCGGGAGTGGGGGTGGGAATGGTGGGCTGGGTGGTGTGTTTCTTCTGTGTCTGTGTTTGAATGGGGGCTTTGGTGGGGGGTAGCTTGGGGAAGGGGTCTCTAGGGGTGGAGGCTATTGCGGGTTGTGGTGGTGGATCCTCTGACGTCTCGTCGTCGGATTCTGCATCAATTTGTACCCTCAGCGGCGCGTAGGTGTTTCTCGTGGTGAGGGGATATGGCGGCGTTTTTTGTTTTGAGACGCGCTTGGGGCGCTGCTGGTCGGGACGTTCACTGTCTGAATCGCTTTCCCGGCCGCTTCTTCTATTCCTCTTATTTCTTGCAGGCACTTGTTGCCACCCCTCGCTGAGGATGACTAATCGCCGCTTCTTGAGGGCATGCTCTTTGTAGCAGAACCCGAGGTCCTGTGCGAATTTTGAAAATTATTGGGATTCCCCATCCATATTTGCCAGCACATTCTGGTAGTAGATGATCTCTCCCTTTAGTTCATCTACTTCTTTCTGAAGTTTCTCTATTTCCATTGCCTTACGCTCTTCCTCTGTCATCTGGGTCTTCTTGGTTGGTTGGTCCGTGGTTCGTTGGCCGTTGGGAGCTGTAGTCAATGGGGCTGTAGTGGGCGGGGCGAGTGCGGTGGCAGTCACGGCTGCTGCGCTGGATGCCATCACTTCCCTGACTCCGCTCTCGGCGGCCGGCGGATCAGGGGCATTCTCCAACCCCTTCTTGTTCCCGCTCCCAGTCGCAAGTGCTTCTGGGAGACAGGACGAGAGACGCCAGACGTCAGACGCCAGTTCGAGTCGAACGGAGGTGAGGTGAATGTTCCTCCGGTCGAGTGCCTTTACCGCAGTACCTAGCCGTCATACGGCTTTACCTGCGCGATGGTTTTGACGGTGTCACTACAGGGATGTTTTCACTGGGAAATTTGTTGGGACAGGGGTTTTTATAGTAATTGTAGGTAGGGATTGGTTCGCAAGTGAGCTGTGCGCGAATTTTACGCGCTAATTCCTACCAGGGTTCTGGCCGTCAGTCACTCGCTGAGAGGTGACTGAACTGGTGATTCGCTCTGTTTTGAGTACAGATTGCATTTTCGCCTTTCCCATCTTGGATTAGATCGCCGGACTTAAGATGTCCTTCGGCAATCTTTTGGATGGTAGTCGGCGCGGCTGTCTCTGGTCGTATTGGCCCAGGGTATTCACCAGAGGGTTGGGGTGGTTCTGGAGTTTATTGTACATTGTTCGAGCGCGAGTTTTGATCACGTCGACAATGTACGGGATGCCGGAATGTTCGTGTAGGATATGGGCAGGAAATCTTCGGCCTGTATCATAGATCATCCTTAATGCCCGGTTCTGCAACGTCTGGAGTCTGATGAAGGTGGACCTTGCCACCACTCCCCAGATCTCGCATCCGTACAGGACCAGAGGCGGGACGATCGCTCGATACAGCCGAAGCTTCAGGCGTAGGGGCATGGTTTGGGAACTGAGGATGGGGTACAACTGCCGCAGGACAGCGTGGCCTTGAAATACTTTGCCCCTGACGTGATGTCTATACGTCAGCCGCCGGTCCAGCGTGACCCCGAGATACTTCGCCGTAGTGACCCAGGGGATCCGACGGCGCCGAAGCACGAGGTCCAGCGGGAGCCGGTTGGCTATCGTATTAGCCAGGAGAATCGCAGAGCTTTTCTCCGGGTTAATAGACATACGCCAGTTCTCGCGCCATCTATTGATGGCACAGAGGTGGGCTTGTACTTGTCGGTAACTGTAGCGCGGGTTCTTGTTAGTAGCGAAGATCATGAGATCGTCCGCATACTGACAGATGTGTGTGTTGGGGTGCATCGGGAGATCGGCCATGTAAGCTGCGAAGAGTGCCGGTGACAGTACACTGCCCTCGGGGACTCCTGTGCCAATGGGCCTCTCTCTGGAGAATGATCCCTCCACCTTCACCCGGAAGCTACGTTCCTGTAGGAAACTAGCCACCAAGTAAATGTATGGAGGGGGGATTTCCTGCTGTATGAGCTTGTAGACAAGCCCCTCATGCCAAGTGGTAGAAAATGCCTTTTCCACGTCGAGCAACACTGCCACCGTTTTAGCTCTCTCCTGGTAAGCCAGGGAAGCTTTCTCGGCTACACGCAGTAGTTGTTCAGTCGTGGAATGACCAGAACGAAAACCAAACTGGTGTTCCGGTAGGAGACCTTTTTCCTCCAAAAGAGGTCCGAGGCGGGACAGGAACAGTTTCTCGAACACTTTCGAGACAACTGGTAGGAGGCTGATGGAACGGTAACTGGATGGAAAAACCGGATTCTTTCCCTGCTTCAAAACGCATACCACACGCGCCTGTTTCCAGACAGCTGGAAAGTGGCACATGCTGAGGCATGCGTTGTAAATGCGGGTCAAGTGCATCACGGCTCTATGGGGTAGGTGCTGGAGCATTTCCGCTGTTACACGGTCCTGCCCAGGGGCTTTACTAGGTTTTAGGTGCCGGATGGTGTTAGTTACCTCGCGAGGGGTAACTACCGGGATGTGGAACTCCTCGTGGCCCGCGGGTCGGACTTCTAGGAAGTCTTCTACCGCTTGTTCCACGAGGTCAGTATGGTCATCGTTCTGAGGATCTACCCTAGGCTGGAACTGAGTCTCCAGATAGTCTGCTAGTGCCTCTGCTTTTTCCCTCGGTTCAAAGACAAGTCTTCCCCGAGGGCTGTGCACTGGATGCTGGTGTGCAGATTTGTCTTTCCTCAAGGCTCGGACGATGCGCCACGGTTTCCTCTCTTGGAGGTTTACGCGACGCATTGTTTCGTCCCAAGCTGCTTGCCTGTGTTTTCTTAGGAGTCGTCTCACCAGGGATTTGAACCTCTGGTGTATTACTCCTATCCTAGGATGTCGGAATCTCTGCCATAGCCGTCTGACAGCATTCTTTGCTTGAATGAGGCGTTTTAGTGGGACAGGGATAGATGTCGGGTTTGGTACTTCGGTAGGAATGCGATGCGTGTGAGCACGCACCGCGTTTAGGACAGAGGTAGAAAGCCCCGTGGCTGCCTCCTCGAGAGCCTCTATCGAGTCTATTCGAGGATTTGCTTCCACAGAGTTTTGAAGGGCTAGGACGGCTGCATCCCAGTCGACTTCATCCACCCAGTCCGGCACTCCCAGGGCAGTAAGATTAACGTCTGCATCCACCACAACAGGGTTGTGGTCGGAGTCCAGATCGTTAATCACAGAGAGGTCCAAGTGAAATGGTATGTTTTTGGTGATCATGAAATCGATGATATCCGCGGCGCCGCGTGCCGGGTAGTAGGTTGGACCTCTCGGCCCGTGCGCGTGAAGGGCGGGGTTCCCGCTAATGAGACGGTACAATCCCCGGCCCTTAACGTTCTGGGTGCGGCTGTGCCAGCTTGGGTGTTTTGCGTTGAAGTCGCCAGCAATGCAAACCCTGTGGTGTAGGTTCAGGAGTGCCGTGATGTCCGCTTCATAGAAGTGACCATCCGGCGGGTCGTATACCGCCACAAGCACCAGATCGTTCCCGCCCAAGGATAGCCTTATGGCGGTTGCTTCCAGGTGTTGTAGCGGAGGAATGGTAACAGGAGTGTGGGTGAGATGGTTCTTTATGAAAATGGCAGTACCACCGCCCTGTCGGCCGACCCGATCAGACCGATGAGCGGCGTAACTTGGCAGGTTAAACTGTACACCAGCGTGCAAGTGCGTTTCACAGACCATCAGGATATCAATCCCATGGCTGTCCACGAACTCCAGCAGGCCAGGTCTCTGGTCTCTAACTCCATTTGCGTTCCAGAACGCAGCTCGAAATGAACGCACAGTTCTATGCGCCATTACGAACTTATGGAGTTAGAATAGAGGTCCTTAGCCGTTTGAAGCACCGTGAGATGCTTCTGCACAGCGGAAATCCCGGGGTTGATGATGGTTTCCCTGCAGCGTCGTAGGATTGGGAGGGAACGCTGAACTAAGTCGGCGAACCAGGTTGCCAACTCGATGAATTCAGCCATCTCCTCGGAAGCGAAGGTTGGTTCTGGGATGTTTTGTAGAGGCTCTGCTGCCTCGTGGTTGGTTGAGCCAGTCCGCTGGGACGGGCTAGCATTGGCTGTCTCTGCCGCTTGTTGATTGGATGACGCAGCTTGAGCTGTGGGTACTGGTGGTGGGGAGAGTTTTCCAACAGTTTTGTTGGAATCCTTCGCCACAGTAGGTTTTTCTGTGTTTTTCACCACAGAGGCTTTCTTCTTCCCCTTCTTGGGAGGACGTTTTTCTTTAGGAGCAGTGCTGGGTGTTGGAGCAGGTTTTGTGCTCACAACCTGGGGTGGGACACTTTCCGGGACTGGCGTTGTCATCGACTTGGCAACCTGGTCGCTAGGGGTTACTTCCGCGGCCTCGGCCTGTGCGAGAGCACCTTCGTGTCTCGCCAGGGCCGTGGCGAAAGAGACCCCTGTTCTGACTTCAGTGTCAGCCTTGCCCTGTTTGCCTTGCATTATCGCAAGTCTCCTAGGGCACCCGCGATAGATCCCTATGTGGGATCCATTGCAGTTGGCGTACCTTCTTTCCTCTTTTGGTACCGGGCAAGTCTTTACCAGGTGCTCGCCCGCACAACGGAGACACTTGAGAGTCCTCTCACAGGCAAAGCTTGAGTGGTGGAAACCCAGGCATTTATAGCACTGGGCTGGCCCCTCCCTGCCGTGATAAGGCTCAATCGTGACCCGTGTATAGTACAGGCAAGTCACCTCGTCAATCTTAGGGGTTCCCTCCCCTTGTTTCTCTACGGTTACTAGCAATAGAGGTAGGGGTACCTTTGTGGGTTTCCCCTCTTTCACCTTTGTAGTGGTGAGTTGCACCACGGACCGCGGTTCGATTCCGTGTTCGTCCTTCAGGCCGGCACAGATATCCTGGGGGTCTGTCTCCGAATCGAGACCTCTAATTACCCTGCGGACCACGTGGGGTCGCTGTAGCGAATACGTGTGGAATTTTATTCCACTCGCTTTCAGCACTTCCTTTGCGGCCGCATGGTCTCCAGAGGTAGTGGTTCGGATAACAACACGCCCTGGGTGTCGTGTTGCCTGGAATACCGCCTTTAACTTTCCCCTGAGTTCCTTCATCACCTTGATGTGATTAGGGAAGGGGTCAGACACAATTGGCGGAATTTTTCCCGCCTTTTGTGCGGCTTGGTGCTGGGGGTACGCTGCAGGTCCCGATGAAGGAGCGGGTCGCTCTGGGCTCGAACCAGAGGACCTTTTCCTGCGGCTTTGTACCAGTACAAAGCCATCGTCGTCCGGCAGTGCTGGAGTTGGTTTCACAGGAGCTGGCGGTGTTATAGGGGCGACAGTCCCTTGATTAACAAGGCCCACGGCCTTTTTCACCTTCGGCCTACTCTTGGCCCTAGTAAGTGCCTTGGCTTTCGCCTTGGCGATGCTCACTCGGGGACCGGGTGAGGGGTTCGAGGTAGAGGGTTTCGGGGGTGTCAAAACCATGTCAGGGCTTACCTGCTTGCTGGTACTCGGTTTTACTGTCAAAGTCGGTGCAGGTGCCATTCGGCTCCCCACAGAGGGCCAGACGCCTTGCGGCGCGCCTATTGGGGTTCCAGCGAACCCCGGGTCCAGACCTGAGTCCAGACCCTTGGCTACAACCTTGTGGGGCTGCGGTCTCGTTGGTCTGTCAGTCGGTACCGAGTCTCCTCCGTCCGACATCTCTTCCTGGTTGGCCCATGAAAGAGCTCGGCGAGCCTCCTTCACTAGACAGGCCAGTAGAGGGCCCAAGCCCGGTTCTGTGTTAGGACAGCTCCGGGAAAGCTGCCTCGGTGGGTTCTCTTCTCTCTTCTTCAGTTTGGAGTGCCCTAAAATCTGCTTGCCAGATCTCTTATAGGACACTCCTCGACGAACTAGCGGCGCCCGGCCTGGCTATTACACTGTAAGTAGTAGGCGCGGTGCGTAGTAGTAGCTCCTCCTGCGTCGTTTCCGCTCCCTGACGAGAGGTCCTGCTGTGCCGTCACGGTTTTCCACCAGTGGTGCAAAGTAGACGTGGACGAGGCGAGTACCATTCGACGAATGATTGTGTCTGATCTAAGGACGAGAGAGGAGTCCAGGAGTCCAGGAGTGAGTACTAGTCGTCTGGGTTAACCCAGGCGGATGGTAAGGTGGCCACGGTACCTATCCGTTTAAATACGGATTTACCCGTGTGGTGGTATAGGTTGGTATATGTAACAGGCTTTTTTTGCCTTTGTATGTCTGATGGTGCAGGGTGGGTTCCTGTGTTGTCACTGGCGGCGGGATCTGTCGGATCTTGGATGTCTAGCCATCCAAGCGACCTTTTCCCTACTGATTACTTCGTCAGCCTTGGCCGGCGAGCAATGCAGTGCCAGTGACAGGAAACCGAGGGGAATAGGTGATAGGTGTGAAGGATGATGAAGGCAAAGCGGTACCTACCAGCCAAGGGCGTCCTTGGGTAGACGGTAGCTCTGTCTCCGCCTAGGGAGGCGATGGTCATATTGCCCCAGGCTGTTCACCAGCTGCTTTGGGTGAGGTATGAGTTTGTCATACATTGTGCGAGTCCTGTCCCGCACTACGTCCACAATGTATGGGATGCCGGAATGAGTGTGAAGGATGTGTGATGGAAACCTACGGTCGGTACCGTAGATCATCCTAAGCGCCCTGTTCTGCACGGTCTGCAGCCTGCGGATGGTGGAACGAGCCACCGTACCCCAGACCTCGCACCCGTACAGGATCAGGGGCGGGACGATCGCACGGTACAAGCGTAGTTTCAGGTATGTGGGCATGGTTGATTGGAGTATGGGATATAGCTGTCTCAGGGCGCCATGTCCCTGACCGACCTTTGTTCTGACGTGTGGAGTGAAGGTTAGACCACGGTCAAGTAGTACCCCCAGGTATTTGGCAGAGTTAACCCAAGGGATTCTTCTCCGCCGCATTGCCAGGGATACACCCGGCCGCCAGTTTCGAACTTTGCCCAGTAGTAGAGCTTGGCTCTTCTGCGGGCTAATGGCCATTCTCCACTGTTCACTCCACCTGCCGATAGCGTCGAGCTGTCGCTGAAGTGGAGGGAAGCAGTACCGAACATTTTTGTTCTGTGCCAGTATGAGGACATCGTCAGCATACTGGCACGTAACAGTATGCGGTTCCACGGGTAGGTCAGACATGTAGGCAGCAAAGAGCAACGGCGATAGCACGCTACCCTCCGGAACTCCAGCCGCTATGGGTCTGACCGAGGACAACTTCCCCTCCACCCGCACCCGAAAAGAGCGATCCCGAAGGAAGCTACCAATCAGGGTGAGGTAGGGGGGAGGGATTTCAGCCTCTCTGAGTTTGTACAGTAACCCCTGGTGCCATGTGGTTGCAAAGGCTTTTTCTACATCCAGAAGCACCGCGACTGTTTTGAAGTTTTCCTGGAAACCCAGGGCAACCTTCTCAACCAGCCGCAGCAGCTGTAGTGTAGTGGAATGTCCATGACGGAAACCGAACTGATGATCCGGGATAAGTTGCCTTTCCTCGAAGAGAGGAGTGAGGCGGGATAGGAATAATCGTTCAAAGATTTTTGAAACGATAGGTAAAAGGCTTATGGAACGGTAATTGGAAGGGAAAACCGGGTCCTTGCCGGGCTTCAAAATGCAGACCACCCTCGCCTCCTTCCAACAAGTAGGAAAGCGACGAAGCTGCAGACATGCATTATAAATCCTCGTCAGGTGGACTACGGCCTTTCGGGGAAGGTGCTGGAGCATGGGCGCCGTGACGCCATCATGACCAGGGGATTTGCCAGGTTTTAATCTTCTGATTTCAGAAGCCACCTGTCTTGGGGTGACTAAGGGGATTTGGATCTCTGCGCGTGGCGGCGGAGGTGCCTCATAGAGGTAATCTACCGTCGCCTCCACGAGTTCAGTAAAGTCTTCGTCCTGGACATCTTCCCGGGGTTCGAATTGGGACTCTAGATGGTCTGCGAAAGCCGTGGCTTTCTCTTGGGGCTCAAAAGAGAGTCTCCCGCGAGTGCCATGTAGAGGATGCTGATGTGCATTTTTGTCCTTTCTAAGGGACCTAATTATCCGCCATGGTTGTTTCTCGGAGAGGTCTACGTTTGCCATCGTGTTTTCCCAGGCTGTTTTGCGGTGTAAACGCAGCAGGCGTCGTGACAGGGACTTGAACCGCTGGTAGACGGCCTGTATCCTGGGATGGCGGAAACGCTGCCAGAGCCTTCGGACAGTTGCTTTGGCTTTGAGCAACTGTCTGAGTTCGATGGGAATGGTGCGAGGGTTAGGTATGTCGGATGGAATGCGGTGCGTGTGGGCACGCACTACATCCCGGATGTGTTGGGAGAATGCCGTGGCTGCCGCCTCCAGTGTATCGATAGAATCGACACGCGGACGCGGGTCCACAGACTGGTTGAGTTCATGGATGGCTGCATCCCAGTCGACCTCGTATGTCCAGTCTGGAGTGACCAGAGCTGGCAGGTCAATGTTGGAATCCACCAAGACAGGGTCATGGTCGGAGTCCAATTCATTGACCGCTGAGAGGTCTAGATGAAAAGGGATGTTTTTGGTGACCATGATATCGAGCACATCTGGCCTCCCTCGTGCCGGATGGAACGTAGGTCCTCTCGGTCCATGCGCAAGAATGCTTGGGTTACCGCTGATCAGGCGGTAGAGCCCTCGCCCCTTGGCATTGGTAGCGCGGCTATGCCAATGTGCATGCTTAGCGTTGAGGTCGCCGGCGATGCAAACCGCAGGATGCAGGTTCAGGAGGGTGTTAATATCAGCTTCGTAGAAGCGGTTATCAGGAGGGTCGTATGCCACTACCAACACCGTGTTCACCCCGCCAATGGCAAGCCTAATGGCACAGGCCTCCACGTGTTGTAGTGGTGGGATAGGGAAGGATGTGTGCGTGATGTGGTTCTTGATGAAAATGGCTGTACCGCCCCCCGGTCGGCCGACCCGATCAGACCGATGGGTGACGTAACTCGGCAGCGAGAAGTTGGTTGCAGCATCCAAGTGGGTTTCGCAGGCCATCAGAATGTCAATTCCATACGACTGCACAAACTCAACAAGGCTTGGGTAATGGCCCCTTATGCCATTTGCGTTCCAGAACGCAGCCCTGAATGGTCTCCGGACAAGTCTGGAGGCCATTACTTGGCTGAGTTAGGGAACAGCTGGGCCAGGGTTTGGACCAGTAGGGCATGCTTCTGCATGGGGCTCAGGTTAGGGCTTTCGTATTGCAGCTTGAATTTACGAAGTGCAGGCAAGATTCTGTTAATTATGTTGTTGAACCACAGGGTTAGGTCCTGAAATTCCTCCAGATCCGCCTGCGAGAGCGTTCCCCCTAATGCAGGGGGGTCATGGGTACATTGGGGACCACAGGTGTCACCTGTGGGCCGGCTGTAACAGCAGTATCCCTTGGTGCCAGAGCTGCCTCAGTGGACTGCTCTGCCGGCGCCTTGGGAGGCTGTTGAGGAGCTGTGCTTGCTCTCTCCGCGGCTTGACGCTTGCTCTTGTGTTTCCTTCGCCGCTTAGGTTTAGGAGGAGCATTGGCCACAACAGACTCCTCTGTATGGCCTGGAGGTGGTGCCGAAACTTCAGTCGTGGCAGGGGCAGATACTATTGCCTGGGTCAGTGTCTTTTCTGCCCTATTAAGGGCGTATGAGAAGGAAACGCCGGGGCGGACCTCTGCCGCTTCCGCACGTCCCTTGCGACGGCTATCTATGATTTTCAGACGCGTCGCGCATCCTTTGTAGACACTGCAGTGCGCGCCTTTGCAGTTGACGCATTCCCTGTCCGTATCCGGCTTAGGGCAGTCCTGCACTCTGTGGGTTCCACCACATCGCAGACATGCGAGCGGGCGCTCACATGCCATGCTGGAATGGTGAAATCCCAGGCAATTGCGACACTGCACGGGACCCTCCTTACCGTAAAAGCGTTCCACCTTTACGGCAGTGTAGATTAGGTGACGCACAGTGTCAATGGGCTGAACTTGTTGGTCGCGCACTTTGTCCACCACGACCAGAAACAGTGGCATGGGCACCTTTTCAGTTCCTCTGTCGGAGGCGATAGTCTTCTTCAGCTGGGCCACTGTTGCTGTAATGTCATGTTCTTCGAGGAGTGCCAGCCTGACTTCCTTGGTAGAGCAGTCGGAGGCAAGGCCTCTGATTATTCGCCTTTCCACGTAAGGACGTATGGGCGAATAACTGTAAAACGGGATTTTTAATTCCCGAAGTACAGCCTTGGCTGCCTCAAAATCCTCAAGTGAGAAGGTCTTGATGTTGACTTTCCGTGGCCTCCTTATTGCCTCAAAGCGTCTTTTCAGGCGCGAAGCTAGGAGCCGCATGGTTTTTGTATGCTCCTTGAAAGCATCCGCTACTATTGGCGGTATTTTCTCCCCCCCCCCCCTTTGGTTGGGGGTTGGGTAGTAACCTGTGGTTCTTGCTGCTGAGAGCCCGTGGAGTTACGCCTGCTCCGGCGTCCCTTCACCTCAGTGAAGCCCTCGGTGTCAGTATCCATGTCTGCCTCTGAGTCAGAGGGAGAGAAGGGATGATAGGAAACCAGTGGTGGTGACTCACTATCTATGACCTGTCGCGGGGCAGAACACTTGCGCTTTTTACGCGCAGGTGGTACCGCCTCGGGGACAGAGATGCATGATGATGATGTTGTTGGTCCGTCGGTCAGCACGGTTGCCCTCCGGCTGCTTGCAGAGGACCGGACCCCCTCCTTAGAGGAGGAGGCGCCTGGGCAAGCCATTACGGCTTGAGGTGTTGGACCAGGGGTCCTCACCTTTGGCTGCAGCCTTGCAAGCCCGTAGTCACGAGGTCCGTCAGTCAGTTTGTCTGAGTCGGGAATGGTGATGAGGAAGGGGTATAGTTACCTGGCTCCGCTATGTACCTGCTCGCACCCCTCCGGGAGCAGGATCGATGTCGAAGAAGCGCAAGTGATGACTGGTGCGACACGCTACCGTTTGCTGTCAAACGTCTTGCAGCGTGCCGCGAAACTGTGCTTTCACCTGAGTAGGTGCGTAGTTTATAGCTCCTGGGCGGCGCCGTGGCCGAGTGGTTAGCGCGCTCGCCTACCACCTAGGCGGCCCGGGTTCGATCCCAGGGACCCGCATGTGGTATTCGTGGTGGACGAAGTGGCGTCAGGGCGGGTTTTCTCCGGGTACTCCGGTTTCCCCCGCCATTTCATTCCACCGGTGCTCCATCTTCATGTATCATCAGTGTCACCGCCTGCGGTGCCGTAGTAGTAAAAGCGGGCGTTAAACACTACAACAACAACAACAACAACAACAACAGTTTATAGCTCCACCACCACGTCGCCGCGGTCGTTCTCCCGCTTATTCCCCTGAATCGAGGATCCAAGCAGTCCAAGCACTCCAAGCTCCCTGGTCCCGCAGAATCGAGGTGTAGACGCAGCGAGCTCCAATGAAGGAGTGGGCGCCGTTAGGACGAGAGGCTCCAGAGGCAGTTCGAGTCGAGTGGGGAAGCTTATTCCCCCACCCGAAGTGTCTTTACCGCAGTACCTAGCCGTTATACGGCTTTACCTGCGCGATAGTATGGTGTTTTGGTCTACAGGGATTTAAAATCTGGGAATGTTTGGGATCAGGGGTATCTTAGGGACAAGATGAATGATGGTAGGGATAGGTCCATGAACGGGCACTGCCCATACATGCTGATTGGCTGGTTAGTCAATCAGGTGACGCGCTAATCTCCTCCTGGTTCTGGCCGTCAGTCACACACTGAGAGGTGATCTGAGTTAGGCGATTTACTCTGTTTTAAGTACAGATATTCGTTTTGCCTTTCCCATCTGCGAAAATTAGACCGTTGGACTTAAGATGTCCTTCGGCAATTTTTTAGATGGTAGTCGGCGAGGCTCTCTCTGGTCGTATTGTCCCAGAGTATTCACCAGTGGGTTAGGGTGGTTCTGGAGTTTGTTGTACATTGTTCGAGCGCGGGTTTTAATCACGTCGACAATGTACGGGATACCGGAATGTTCGTGAAGGATGTGGGCAGGAAATCTCCAACCAGTGTCGTAGATCATCCTTAATGCCCGGTTCTGTAACGTCTGGAGTCTGATGAAGGTGGACTTTGCCACCACTCCCCAGATCTCGCATCCGTACAGGACCAGAGGCGGGATGATCGCACGATACAGTTGGAGTTTCAGGCGAATGGGCATGGTTTTGGAGCTGAGGATGGGATACAACTGCCGTAGGGCTGCATGACCTTGTAGTACTTTGCCCCTGACGTGATGCCTATACGTTAGCCGCCGGTCCAACGTGACCCCGAGATACTTCGCCGTAGTGACCCAAGGGATCCGACGGCGCCGAAGCACGAGGTCCTGCGGGAGCCGGTTTGCCAGCGTGTTGGCCAGGAGAATCGCAGAGCTTTTCTCCGGGTTGATAGACATGCGCCAGTTCTCGCACCATCTACTGATGGCACAGAGGTGGGCTTGTACTTGACGGTAGCTGTAGCGCGGGTTCTTGTTTGCTGCGAAGATCATGAGATCGTCCGCATACTGACAGATGTGAGTGTTGGGGTGCGTGGGGAGATCGGCCATGTAAGCATTAAAGAGTGCCGGTGACAGTACACTGCCCTCGGGGACTCCTGCGCCAATGGGCCTTTCTCGGGAAAATGAACCCTCCACCTTCACCCGGAAGCTACGTTCCTGTAGGAAACTAGCCACCAAGTAAATATATGGAGGGGGGATTTCGTGCTGTATGAGTTTGTAGATAAGCCCTTCGTGCCAGGTGGTAGAGAACGCCTTTTCCACGTCAAGCAACACTGCTACCGTTTTGGCCCTTTCCTGGTAAGCCAGGGAGGCCTTTTCGGCTACTCGCAGTAGTTGCTCGGTTGTGGAATGGTCAGAACGAAAACCAAACTGATGTTCCGGTAGGAGGCCTTTTTCCTCTAAAAGAGGTCGAAGGCGGGTCAGGAACAGTTTCTCGAAAACTTTCGAGATAACTGGTAGGAGGCTGATGGAACGGTAGCTAGAAGGAAAGATCGGATTCTTGCCCGGCTTCAACACGCATACCACACGCGCCTTCTTCCAGTCTTCTGGAAAATGGCGCATGCTTAGGCACGCGTTGTAGATCCGAGTCAAGTGCATCACGGCTCTAAAGGGAAGGTGCTGGAGCATTTCCGCTGTTACCCGGTCCTGCCCAGGGGCTTTTCTAGGTTTTAGGTGTTGGATGGTGTTAGTTACCTCGCGAGGGGTAACTATCGGGATGTGGAAATCCTCGTGGCCCGCAGGTCCAACTTCTAAGAAGTCTTCTACTGCTTGCTCCACGAGGTCAGTATGATCGTCGTTCTGAGGGTCGACTCTAGGCTGGAATTGAGTTTCCAAATAGTCTGCTAGCGCCTCTGCTTTTTCCCTCGGTTCAAAGACAAGTCTTCCCCGAGGGCTATGCACAGGATGCTGGTATACAGTTTTATCTTTCCTCAAGCCTCGGACGATGCGCCATGGTTTCCTCTCCTGGAGGTTTACATGTCGCAACGTGTTTTCCCAAGCTGCTTGCCTATGCTTTCTTAGGAGTCGTCTCACCAGGGATTTGAACCTCTGATGTATTACTCCTATCCTAGGGTGACGGAATCTCTGCCATAGCCTTCTAACAGCGTTTTTCGCTTGAATGAGGCGTTTCAGTGGAACAGGGATAGCTGTAGGGTTTGGTGCGTCGGTAGGAATACGGTGGGTATGAGCACGCACCGCATTTAGGATAGAGGTTGAGAACCCCGTGGCTGCCTCCTCGAGAGCCTCTATCGAGTCTATTCGAGGACATGCTTCCACGGAGTTGTGGAGGGCTAGGACGGCTGCATCCCAGTCGACTTCCTCAACCCAATCAGGCACTCCCAGCGCAGTTAGATTAACGTCTGAGTCGACCACAACAGGGTTGTGATCAGAATCCAGAGCGTTAATCACCGAGAGATCCAGGTGAAATGGAATGTTCTTTGTGATAATGAAATCTATGACATCCGCGGCGCCGCGTGCCGGGTAGTATGTTGGACCTCTCGGCCCGTGTGCATGCAGGGCGGGGTTACCGCTTATGAGACGGTACAATCCCCGACCCTTCACGTTCTGGGTGCGGCTGTGCCAGCTTGGGTGTTTGGCGTTGAAGTCGCCTGCGATACAGACTCTTTGGTGTAGGTTTAGGAGTGCCGTAATGTCCGCTTCATAGAAACGCCCATCCGGAGGATCATATACCGCTACAAGTACCACGTCGCATCCGCCTAAGGATAGTCTTATGGCGGTTGCCTCTAGGTGTTGTAGTGGCGGAATGGTAACAGGAATATGTGTGAGATGGTTCTTAATGAAAATGGCAGTACCGCCGCCCTGTCGGCCGACCCGATCAGACCGATGGGTGACGTAACTTGGCAGACTGAACTGTATACCGGCGTGCAAGTGTGTTTCACAGACCATAAGGATATCAATCCCATGGCTGTCTACAAACTCTAACAGGCCAGGTCTCTGCTCTCTAACTCCATTTGCGTTCCAGAACGCAGCTCTAAATGAACGCACATTTCTATGCGCCATTTAAGAGCTTATGGAATTAGCGTAGAGTTCCTTGGCCGTTTGAAGCACTACGAGGTGCTTCTTCACAGCCGAAAGTTCAGGGTTGAGGATTTGCTCTCTGCAGCGCCTTAGTATGGGGAGGGAACGTTGTACGAGGTCCGCAAACCAAGTTGCGAAGGCACTTGAGTTGCCTCTTACAAGCATGGCTCGAGTGGTGAAAGCCCAAGCAGTTGTAGCATTGGGCTGGACCCTCTCTGCTGTGGTAGGGCTCAATAGTGACCCTCGTGTTATACAAGTGAGTCACCTGATCGATTTTTGGGGTTCCCTCCCCCTGTTTTTCAACTACCACTAAAAATAGTGGCAGGGGTACCTTGGTGGGTTTCCCCTCTTTTACCTTTGTGGTGGTTAGTTGTACCACGGACCTCGGTTTGATTCCGTGTTCGTCCTGTAGGCCGTCACGGATATCCTGGGGGTCTGTCTCAGAATCAAGACCCCTGACAACTCTGCGAACCACGTGGGGACGCTGAAGCGAGTAAGTGTGGAACTTAATTCCACTCTCTTTCAGTACCCCTTTCGCGGCCTTGTGGTCGTCAGAGGTAGTGGTTCTGATGACAACCCGTCCTGGATGCCGGGTTGCCTGGAAATTGGCCTTTAACTGCCGTCTCAGTTCCTTCATTACCTTTATGTGGTTCGGGAACGGATCAGACACAATCGGAGGGATTCTACCCTCCTTTTGTGAGGCCTGGTTTGGGGCGAGCGCTGCAGTTGCAGATGTTGATGAAGCAGGAGTCCCTTCCGGCTTTGAACCGGAAGATCTCCTCCTGCGGTTCTGCACTACAACGGAGCCGTCGTCATCCGGCGTTGTAGGTGCTGGGACAGGGGTCATGGGTACTGGTGGTGGTGTGACAGGGACTGCTGTCCCTTGGTTCACAAGGCCAATAGCCTTTTTGGCCTTCGGCCTGTTCTTGGCCCTGAGGAGCGTCTTGGCTTTCGCCTTGACGATGTTCACCCTTGAACCATGGGAAGGGTTCTGGGTAGAGGTACCTATCGCGTCAGGTCTTACCTTGGCGTTGCTCCTCGGCGTGTCTCTAGTCATTGCAGGTGCCATCCGGCATCCCACAGAGGGTTTAACGCCTTGCGACGCGCCTATGGGGGTTCCAGTGAACCCCGGGTCCAGGCTAGAGCCTGGTCCCTTGGCTGCAACCATGTGGGCCTGCGGTTTCGTATGTCCGTCGGTCGGTGCCGAGTCGGCTCTGGAGTCCTCCATATCTGGGTGGTTCTGGTTTGAAATAGCTCGCCGAGCTATCTCTAGTAGGGAGGCAAGTAGAGGGCTGATGCCCACTTCCTCCACCGCTCCGGATCTCCTCCGGGAAAGGTTGTCTTCTAATACTTCTTTCTTCTTCTCCAATTTGGAGTGCCCTAAAATCTGCTATCAGATCTCTTATAGGACACTCCTCGACGAACTAGCGGCGCCCGGCCTGGCTATTACACTATTGAGTTGGCGCGGTGCGTAGTAGCTCCTCCCTGGCGAGAGGTCTCACAGTTGGCTTTCCCCGTTCTTCCAGTGTCCAGTAGACTCGAGGTGCAGACGATGCGAGTTCCAATCACCGAATGAATGGGGGCATGGCGTGATCAATGTGAGGACGAGAGAGCCGGTATCCGTCTCTTTTATACCAGAATCAGAGATGTCCCATTTGCGATAGGCAGCCAATAGCTGCCATGCTCCCCCCCCCCCTCTACAGGCTACGCCCTCCCATCATGTGCGACTATATATATAGCGCACTGGAAGGCATAGGAGCCCAGTCATCACCGAGCTTCGGAGGAGCGAGGATGGGCAAGAAGAAGAAGCATCGACGCAGCTCGCCGCCAAAATCAGCCTCGAGTGGAAGTACTGCCCCTCGAGCTGATGAGGCCGCCAACGCAGAGATTAGCAGAGTCACAACACCAGAGCTCGCCAGCAGCGCTCCCCTCACCACCGTGCCGCAGCGAGAGAGCCAGCCAGTCGGCCAGTTGCTCTCGGCAGGACAGGAAGACTCAACCGCAGCAGCAGTTACCGCCGAGCCCGCCAGCAGCGCGCAGAGAGCTCCTCTGCCTTCCACGACGCAGCGAGAGGACCAGCCAGTCGGCCGGCCGCTCTCGACAGGGGCAGACCTTGGAGCCTCTCCCGCCGCCTCCGCCGAGCCTCCTGCAGCACCCCCCCCCCGGTACGGTCGCTTCGGCGCCGTAGCCGTCGGGGTTCACCGCCACCTGCACCCGCAGATACTGCTGCAGGAGTGCCAACGAAGATGGCCCTCACTCGTCTCCGCCAGCCGCATCAGGGGAAGTAGTGGCATTACTCCCCTAGTGCGCCTTGTCTTTCGGGACAAGGAGCACTACACCGCCGCCATCACCGCAGGACTCACCCTCTTCGGCCGGCACATTCGTATCGAATGTAGCCGGACCGAATGGCACCGGCCGTGCCGACGTTGTTGTGTCTTCGGGCACAATGAAACCACCTGCGTGGCAGCTCCCAAATGCCACTACTGCGGTGCAGCGGCCCTGACGTCCTCCTGCCAGCAGCATGACCTCACGCGTAGACTGAGGTATTGCGCAACCTGCGGCAGGAGGGACCACTACACCGGGCAGGCTTGCTGCCCGTCTTACCCAAGGCCGCATACACTCACCGCCACACCATTGCAGCCAGGACCACCGCCTCCTCTACAACCGCAGTCATCAGCAGCAACAACAGCATCAGCATCCACACCAGGGACACAGACCTACGCCACAGCCGCCGCCTCACATCTTCCCACTGCCGAGGTCGAGGGCCTCCATACGGAGGTGCGAAGCCTCGATAGACGCCTGGGCAAGATAGAAGATGCCCTCCACCAACTCACCACCGCCGTCACCACATTCATCGACACCGCCGCCAACACCATTACACAGCTCGACAACACTGCAACCGAAGACATAGTCCGGAACATCAAGAGAAACATCCACACCTCAAGGCGGGCAACCACCAAGAAGCTGTCCGCCATCACCCGTCAGCTCATCCATCATACAACAGGATTCAACGCCGCAGCGAGACTTCTAAATGAGCTTCGCGCGGCAACCATAGAGAACACCGACATTCTCGAATCCTGCCAGCGCAAGCTGGCACGTATCGAGAACGGGGACACACCCACCCACCACGAAGTTGGATGTCAGACGAACGTCCAACTCACACCAACGGAGATTAAGGAGATTTTCCTTGTGCCACACTTTGGTGACACAGTGCCGCTACGCGAGCAATACGCTCAGTATGCGCCAGGGAACCACCCTTTGCCTCCTCAACCATCCCAGACTAGTCACCGGTATGCAGCCTCAACCTCCGCCACTTCAAGAAGACCACGCTAGCCGAGAGCGCCGTTGAAACACTGCGTGCTACACTCAGGGCCTAGCCATGGGTGTAGCCCAGAAATAAGACCGCAAAGCCGCTCCCTTCTCACGAAGGCAGCGCATCATTACCGCAAATAACGCAGGTGCTTATGCGGTACTGCGCAAAACCCCCGAAATGACAAATAAAGAAACGTGAACCTTGGTCCTTTACCCTTATTCCCTTCCAGGCGAAATAAGCCAATCTTTTTCCTTCCAACTCTTCTTCTGTCTCCCCTTTCTAAATAAAAAAAAAATAATAAAAAAAAAAAAAAAAAAAAAAAAAAAACATAGGAGCCCACTTCGCCTCGAGACTTCGAGTTGACAACATGGGGAAGAACCGCCGTGCCAAGAAGAGGACCACACCGGCTACTCCTGCTACAACCGTAGCTAAGAAGCCGCGAAACAACTCCAGCAACACCGCCTCAACTGGCTCGCCCAGCTCGACGCGCTCTGAGGAGAGAACGCATGGACCAGTCAACACCGCCTCGGCCGGCCAGTCCAGCCAGACGATACCGGAAGAGACACCACAGACCTCCGCCGACAAAACCACAGCTTCACCGGGATCGCGCACACTGCGCCGCGGCACTTACAGTGCCGTGTTAGTGGGCGTCCCACACCACCTACCGACGCAGCTTCTCCGGGGCTATGCTGTGAAATTGTGGCCTTCAATTTCGAGGGCCATTCGCATCCTGACCAAGAGAGGCCCAACTCCACTTGTGCGCCTTTTCTTCACAGAAAAGGAGCACTATGACGCAGCAATCGACGCCGGCCTGGAACTACTCGGGGAGTCCCTACGGATCGAACCGAGCCGGGCCGAATTCACTCCACCCTGCCGACGCTATTGCCTCTACGGCCACAATGAAGCTGGATGCACTGCACTTCTCCGGTGCCACTACTGCGGGGCACCCAACACAACGGCTTCCTGCACCCAGCACGACCTCACACGACGCCGCCGCTTCTGCGCTTCCTGCTGGGGGCAGGATCATTACACCGGGCAAGCTTTCTGCCCGTCTAGGAAGCAACCAACACCGCCGCAGCCGAAAGCCGCGGTCAGCGCTGGGCTAGCCTGCCGCCAAACAGTGGTGACCAGAGCAAGAAAGCCGACGCCACGCCGGAGTTCTCCACAACCTCTGTTACGGTGATCCTCCAGAAGCTGGAAGACCTACAAGCAGAGATCGTCAATCTACACACAAAACTCGACAACGCCGAACAGATATTCAACGACTTCAGGGACACCATGGAATACTACAACTCGCGCACGGAGGCTCTGATGCCTACCAGGCTCGAGGTTGGTGCTAAACAGAGGACCCTGGAGTCAAAGATCAACAAACTACTCCTATCGATCCGAAGGTCCATCAAGGAAGAGGTGGCAGCTCTTCAGACGATGCTGGAGGAGCGATATTCAACAGACGCCGCGCCTAATGGGGCCAATGCAGCACCTCCAACGCAACATGGACGTCGGCGGTACAAACATCACAACAAATTCCCTCAATTTCCTTCACCTTAATACTTCCTTAATTATCACACCTGACTACCCAAGGGCGTAATCAGGGCCTCGGCCATGTTTACGTCCTGGCAACTTCTCTCCTGGCTTTGGCACTTGTGGCCAGCCAATAAACTCGCTCCCTTAATCCGCAGGTGCATTAGCGGTACTGCCACTCCTTTCCTCCCTATATTCTGTCCGGTGGAGCTTTTTAGTGGGTAGTACCTTCGGGTGAAGCCTACAGTCCCCCTCTGTGCCATCCCAGCACATGCGGCTCCATAAATGGATTTTTCCTCCACTTGAAAAAAAATAGCAGCCTAAATGCACAACTAATCAAACAAAACATAACTATACACGAACAATTCGGATTCCGCGCTCGCCATTCCACAACCCTGCAACTACTGAGAGCCACAGAACACATCACGGATGGGTTTAACTTCCGAAAATAGACAGGCGCACTCCTACTTGATGTAGAACGCGCGTTCGACAGAGTTTTTCACGCGGGCCTGCTCAAGAAGCTCAAAACACTTAATATCCACGACTCTTTAATCAAACTAATCGCAAATTATCTACACAATCGGACATTCCAGTCCAGAGTTAACAACCCCCTCTCTTCCCCCCGCCCTATAAAAGCGGGAGTCCCACAAGGAAGTATATTGGGGCCGATTATCTTTAATATAACAATGAACGATATTCCGAAAACGCACAACACGAACTTATTCATCTATGCAGATGACACGGCATTTGTAGCGCAATCGGCGAAAGTCGAGTTCATACACAGGAGGCTACAAAACGCCCTTAGCGAGCTACAGGATTGGTTCACCAAATGGCGAATTAAGGTGAATGCCAAGAAAACGCAGGCTATCATATTCACCAAAAGAATCAACCATAGACTAGGAAAACACCAGCTTCCACCACTCACCATATTTGGAGAGAACATAGAGTGGAAAAACACAGTCACCTGGTTAGGGCTTAAAATGGACCAGAGACTCACATGGAAGCAGCATATATTCCAAATAAGGGGAAAAGCGAACGCCCAATTAGGCAAACTATATCCCCTTATAAACATGAACTCGCAACTAAAACTCAAAATGGGACTAACATTATATAAGACGCTTATCCGCCCTATACTCACTTACGCTGCTCCGGTTTGGGGTTATGCCGCAAAAACACATATTATGCGCCTACAAAGGCTACAAAACAAAATACTACGACTGGTAGCAAAAGTGCCCTGCACTGCACCAGCGGACTTATTACACGACGAACTAAAAATGCACACGATAGAGCAATTCATTAAAAAGCTATCACACGATACATATAAACACTTGCATAAACATCACAACCCTTTAGTAACGAACCTAGGTAACTATACTATGGAAATTTATAAACACGCTAGACCGCTAGCGCTTTTCGACAGAAATCTAACTCCAAATAACACGGAAGTAGAGGAATTCTTGAACAACCTACTACACGACTAAGTGAAACATTGACAGAGGACTGTTCCCTCTCACCACACAACTAAACCTTCCTTATTCCCTGTTTCAGACCGCAGCCTGCCACAGAGCCCTACAAGCCTTCGGCGACTGCCGAGGCGGACCAGGAGAACTAGGGCCTCCCACCAGTGACCTACGTGCGCGGTGAAAGCGGGCCACCGTATGATGGGGTAGGACACTCCGACGTCACGGCGAGACCAGGACAAACGCTGATACAAGACCTGCCTGTCTCGATCAGACAAAGTAGAAATCTAGCTCGATAGCATTCACATTAAGCATGTGTAAAAATCACTGACCATTAGCTGACCCTAACGACTTGCAGGTGCAACACTAGACATAAGCCTAAATATTGCACGAAAAATATCTTTTGTACTCTAACACTAACATTAGCTTATTTCATAACGACTTGCAGGTTTCACCTGTGCATCGCTAGATATAAGCTCAAATATTGCACGAATAACTTCAGTTACACTAACTCTAACATTAGCAGATATTATAACGACTGGCAGGTAAACACCTGTGCAACCCTAGACGTAAGCGTTGCACAAATTACACCATGATACGTTAACACTAACATTAGCACGTACCATGACGACTAACAGGCCTATGCCTGTGCAACCTTAATCATAAGTAAGCATAATTGCGTATCATATTAACACCAACTTAACAACGCATGTAACTCTCTTGGTCATGTCCAGGTTTCATGGGCATTACCAAAAAGCAACATCTGACTTGCTCGCATGTACTTCATGGCAGCTTAAGCTTTCAATTACTAACTGGGGTGCTATGCGGGACCCGACTAACGCACGATGATGCACGAAACCATTAGCATTGTAGAGCTAACACGTGGAGGGCTTTTTTAGTGAGTAGGCCTCCCCATTCAGGGCGCAGGGACCCTCACACTGTTGGCCTCAGCATGTCGGCCTCCACCTGTAACGGGTATTTCCCCTCCACGGTATAAAAAAAAAAAAAAAAAAAAAAGCAGTTGCCCTCCGTCACATCAGTAATACTCGCTGTTACTGCCACTGGCAGGCAGCTTCCATCTCTCACCACAGAATGCACAGGTGCCTTATGCGGTACTGCAGCATAGAGGCCTTGACCTCAAGACTTCCGGTGGTGTTTTTTAGTGTATAGGCTGCCCGGGTTCGAAGCCAGGGTAGGAGTCTTACACTCGCATGCATGCATGCGGTTAGGGCGTAAGTCGCCTTTTTACCCACCACAAAAAAAGCATAGCTCTAGAGTCTGCACCTGGCAGCGAAGCAGGTAGGACCTACCTGAGAGCTCGTCAGAACCGGTTCTTCCCCATGCCCAAGAAGAAACCTCGCAGCACAGCACCGGTTCCTGCCGGCAAAGTTCCAGCAACTACAGCCGGTACCAGCGCCTCAAGCACACAGACCAGCCAATCAACAGAGATCTCAACAGCAACTCCTGATGCATCTAGCAGCAGTACTGTGTATGTGGTGGTGGCAGCGCCGCTCCCGGTCTGTGCTACGGATCCACCGCCGACCACTTCCAGGCTACCGGACAACTCCGGCATCTCGCCTGCTTACAGTAGCAATGCTTCGACTACCTCACCGCCGCAGCCAACGCCTCCTGTGGCCCAATCGGGCCTCAGTGTGGTTATCTACGGTGTTCCCAGAGACCTGCCAACGCGTTACATTCTCGCCGCCGCACAGCACGAGTGGACCTCAGCAATGAAGGCCACGCGTATCATCACTCGCAGAGGGCCATCCAGCCTCATGCGACTAGTCTTCGCTGATTCACGCAACCGGGAAGCTGCCTTACGCGCGGGCCTGCCCCTGTTAGGGCGGTGCTTGCGCGCTGAGCCAAGCCGAGCGGAACGCCAAGTACCCTGCCGCCGCTGCTGTGCCTATGGACATGGAGACACCCACTGCACCACCGCTCCTCGGTGCCACTACTGTGGCGCCCAGTAGCTCACCAGCGACTGCACATCACATGATCTTCGCAGACGACGGCGGTACTGTGCCTCCTGCAGTGGCTTTGGTCACTTCACGGGACAAGCACAGTGCCCACTGTATCCCCGGCACGGACACATATACACACCAGCACATCCCAACGCAGCTTCACGGCCTGCACATACGCCAGCACTTTTCATTGCAGCTTCACGGCCGTACACACGAGCAGCCCCAACCACTACAGGAACACCACCAGCCACCGCAGCCACAGTCACATCGCCACAGACCGTAGCAGTCCCAGCACCCGTCGTCGCCAATAGCATCCTTCGAGACGCGGTTCAGGGCCTCCACTCAGAGGTTCTGAACATTGGCTCTCGGCTGGAGGCTATCACGGAAAACAACACGCCGGCAAACAACACCAACGTCACTGAGCTCCTACAGCGCCATGGCCACGCCACAACCAACGCCCTAGCAGCAATCCAGACATACCTCACGGAGCTCATACAGATTCTCACCAAAACCAACGAAGAACTCGCCCGACTACGCCAACACACTGAGACCATCTACCGCAACACACAGAAAATCCAAGACACCACAGCACTAGAGACTAGAGTCAACCAGATATACGACTTCATCACACTCTCCAGATTTCCCATTGGTCCCCCAATGCCACACATAAATGCTCCAAGTCGTAGGTCAATGTCAGGCCATTCTCGCGTCGTCGTTCGACCAGAGCGGACGTGATTTGCTTCTCACTGGTGGAAAGACGGTATCCAGAAAGCTGACTCGCCGAAGCAGGAGATCCCGTGCCGACTTGGTGGAGTGTTGTGGTGTGCGTCGGTGGATTGCACGCTTCATTCTACGGACTAATACATTATATTAGTCACAGTACAATTTGGTGCAGTTCCTAAAGGGGCTTGGCAAGCAAGCTTTGGAACTCACCAGGCTAGCTTCCCGGAGTGGCATAGAAAGCTACTCAGGTATTTCCCTTTTCTTCCTACTCTTTTACTTAATTCTTTCTTTCCTTGACAGACTTTCAGACTGACTACTTACGTGACAGCGGGCTCACAAGATCCTAGCCAAGGGTTGACGGCTTTGTGCCTGAAACCTCGAGCCGAAATGGCTCGCAAAGGCGCCGCCTTAGAGGAGGTGCGGTCCTCTGTGAGCAGCCGGAGGGCAACCGCGCTTACTGCCGATGATGGACAATTGCCTTCGACATCATCTTCATATAGATCTTTATCACCAGAAGCAGTGGAGCCAAATAGGAAGCGCTCCAAGACCGATACGCAAAAGCGTAAGAGCTCTACTCCACGCCACATACCCATGGCAGATCTAGAGAGCCTGGGTTCAAGCAATCCCTTACCTGAATCTGACTCCGAGTCCGATATGGAGCTGGGGGAGTTTACGGTTGTGGAAAACCGTAAACGAGGAAAACAGACGCCATCACCAAATATGATGCAACATGCACAGGATGTTGAATCATCCAATATGATGCAACATCCTCGGAATGTTGCATCATCCCAAGCCAAGAAGGGGCCAAGAATTCCGCCAATCATTGCGGACGTATTCCCTAACCATGTTAGGGTAATACGTACGTTGGCTAAACACCTCAAGTATACTTTTGAGGCAAAAAGGAAGCCTAAGAGCGTCCATATCCTTACCCACAGTTTGGGTGATTTAGAAACCGCTAAGTTGGTGTTACGAGAAATGAACATAACGTTCTACTCGTACTCACCACAACGTCCATACATTGAGCGTCGAGTCATCAGAGGCTTAGACTCAGAGTGCACCCCTGATGAAATCAAAACTGCACTTAAGGAAGAACATGGCATAACTGTCAATTCAGTGGCACAGTTGAAGAGAACCGTTAATACCGCGGGGGCTATTAACAAAGTTCCTATGCCACTATTCTTGGTAGTACTTGACAAAGTACTTAACCAAGAAGTACAACCAATTGACACAGTAAGGAAACTAATTTTCACTGTAGTCAAAGTGGAAAGGTATTATGGCAGAGAGGGACCTGTGCAATGTTACCGATGCATGGGGTACAATCACTCCAGCATGATGTGTGAGCGAAAGCTTACAGGTCTGCGGTGTGCAGGGAACCACTTGCTAGAGAACTGCCCTAAACCTAGGGAAGAGTGCAAGTGCGCTAATTGTGATGGTACACACGTAAGTGTGTACAAAGGATGCTCCACAAGGAAAAAGATCATAGAGAGCCGCCGCAAGAACCGCCCAGATGATCAAGTGGTTCGCCCAGGTGTGTCCTTTTCCAATGCCTTAAATAAGGCAGAGTCCACTCTGCGTCGAGTGGAACAAGAGGCTGCTACACCAAAGAGCGATTCCCCATCAAATTCTGTGCCACCACCTCCAGGTCCTATAGAAAAGGCAATAGTGCCTAAACCCCCTGCACCAAAACCACGCAGGAAGAGGAGGAACAGAAAACCTAGGCAGAGCAAATCTTCTGCCCCCAATGTAACTTCGGAGCCACAAGCTCCTGTAATAACTACAGTCGCACCTGTAGAGGCAGAGCCTATATCCGAGGTTAGGGATATACCCCCTACCCCTATTCCACCAATGCCTAACACGGCAACATCCTCCTCCACACTAGCGACTATTTCGCAAAGAGACCTGGAGGAATTTAGCTCTTTATTCTCATGGTTTGGGGATTTAATAAATAAGGCGTTACCCGCTCTGAGAAACTGTAAGATGCAGTTGAACAACCCCAACCTGACCCCCATGCAGAAGCATTCCATCTTGCTTCAGACACTGGAACAGCTCTACCCCAACTCCGCTCAATAATGGCTGGAAGACATGTCCGGAGACCATTTAGAGCTGCGATTTGGAACGCAAACGGACTACGGAGTCATTACCCAAATATTTCTAATTTTGTACAGTATTTCGGAATCGACATTCTGATGGTCTGTGAAACTCATTTGGATGCTGCCACCAACTTCTCCCTCCCTAATTACGTCACCCATCGGTCTGATAGGGTTGGCCGACAAGGGGGAGGTACAGCCATCTTTGTTAAGAACCATATTACACATAAGCCTTTCCCTCTTCCACCACTTCAGCATGTAGAAGCCTGTGCTATTAGGCTATCTTTAGGTGGCCTAGATACATTGCTGATAGTGGCATATGAACCCCCTGATCACCGCTTCTATGAAGCAGATTACACGGCTTTATTAAACCTCCACCCTGTGGTCTGCATTGCAGGTGACCTAAATGCAAAACATGCCAACTGACATAGTCGTGCCACCAATGCGAAGGGGCGAGGACTATTCCGCCTTATAAGCGGTAACCCAAGCCTCATAGCTCATGGACCGAGAGAGCCCACTTTTCATCCTGCCCGAGCGAGACCGGACGTGCTGGATATTATGGTCACTAAAAACTTTAGATTCCATATAGACCTGACGACAGTCAAAGAACTGGATTCTGACCACGATCCTGTGTTAATCGACACCAATGTTAACATGTCAGCATTGGTAACTCCTGATTGGTCGTACGAGGTAGACTGGGATGCAGCCGTCCTTGAACTGAACCAATCAGTGGATCCCAGACCGCATATAAATTCTATCGAGTCGTTAGAATTAGCGGCAAATGCATTCTCCCGACAAATATCAAATGTGATACGAGGGCATACTTACCGCATTCCTTGCAATACTCCTAACCCCACAACCATCCCTAACGAACTCCGACTGTTGCTGAGAGCTAAGTCAACAGTTCGGAAGCTTTGGCAGCGTTTCCGCCATCCCAGATTGCAGGCAATTTATCTGCGATTTAAGACCCTGGCTAGACGCCTCTTACGTGCACATCGCAAAGAGGCCTGGGAAAACACCATCAGGAACGTAAACCTCTCTGAAAAGAAGCCCTGGCGGATAATTAAATCCCTGAGAAGGGACAAAACGCTATATCAGCATCCTATACATGGCACTCGCGGGAGATTATCTTTCGAACCTCAAGAGAAAGCCACTGACTTCGCGGACTATTTAGAGTCCCAATTTGAGCCCCGAGAGGACATAGAAGACGAGGACTTCTCAGAACTAGTTGAGGCAACGGTGGATTACCTCTATGAGGATCCTCCACCACCTCACGAGGCGACTCGCATACCAATTGTCACACCAAGGCAAGTTTCCTCGCAAATTAGGTGTCTCAAACCCAACAAATCCCCTGGATATGATGGTGTTACGACACATATGTTACAACACCTGCCTCGCAAAGCCATTATCCACTTGACGAGAATTTACAATGCTTGCCTGTATCTCCGACACTTCCCTACTGCTTGGAAGGAAGCGAGGATGATTTGCATATTGAAACCAGGCAAGGATCCCAAGTTTCCATCAAGTTACCGTTCTATTAGTCTACTCCCAATAATTTCGAAAATTTTTGAAAAACTTCTACTGTCCCGTCTAACTCCTCTATTTGAGGAAAGGAGGCTCATTCCGGATCATCAGTTCGGATTCCGTCAAGACCATTCCACTACCTTACAGCTCCTGCGTCTTGTTGAGAGGGCTGCCCTGGGTTTCCAGGAAAACTTCAAAACTGTCGCAGTACTTCTGGATGTGGATAAGGCCTTTGCAACAACATGGCACCAGGGCCTACTGTACAAACTTAGAGATGCAAATCTCCCCTCCCCCTACCTGACCCTCATAGCCAGTTTCCTTCGTGACCGCACTTTCAGGGTGCGAGTGGAGGGCAGGTTATCAACTATCAGACCAATAGCGGCCGGAGTACCGGAAGGTAGTGTTCTATCGCCACTGCTCTTTGCCGCATACATGTCTAACTTCCCCGTTGAACCCAGCACTGTTACGTGCCAATATGCCGATGACGTCCTCATACTGGCCCGTAACAAAAATCTACGTTACTGCCTTCCCCCATTGCAAAGACACCTAGATGCCATTGAGAGTTGGAGTGAAAAATGGAGAATGGCAATCAGTCCACAGAAAAGCTCTGCTTTTGTGTTAGGCAAAATTCATTCCTGGAGACCAGAAAGGGACCTGACACTTTGTCAGAGGAGAATCCCTTGGGTCAACACAGCCAAGTACCTTGGTGTACAACTAGACCGAGGACTTACCTTCACCAAACATGTGACAGCTAAAGCTGCCCAAGGTCACGGAGCTCTGGGAAAGCTCTATCCTATCTTTAGGTCTACTATGCCTACACGACTTAAACTACGCATTTATCGTGCGATCATCCCTCCCCTGATCCTGTATGGATGCGAGGCATGGGGATTCGTGGCTCAAACCACCATCCGCAGACTGCAAGTCGTGCAGAACAGGGCCCTTAGGATGATCTACGATACTGACCGTAGATTTTCTTCCCATATTCTCCATACACATTCTGGCATTCCATATATTGTGGATGTTGTGCGAGATAGAGCCCGCTCTATGTATGCGAAACTTACGCCACACCCTAACCAGCTGGTAAATACCCTGGGACAATATGATCACCATCTTCCCAGGAGGCGCAAAAGCTATCGTTTACCCAAGGATGTCTTGGGCTAATTAGCTTCGCTGCTTCCTCATTTCACCAAACATTCCAATGCATTCGGTTTCTCGCTAATTTGACACTGCTTGACTTGCTGGTTAGACAAGCTGACCTTTGCTAAGTGAGCAGAGGGGCATGGGTGCCCCAGGATGGGTAGACATTCTAACTGGCACTCATATCCCTAGTCTATAGCAAGAGAGAGTAACCAATCATCACCATTGGCTGACACTGACAAAAATAGCTTGTATAATGACTACATCTTTCATACCTCACGGGTAAATCCATACTAAATGGATAGGTACCGTGGGCATATATCCCGCTCGGGTAAACCCGAGCGACCTGATTTGGCTCTTGGCTCTTGGCTCTCTTGGCAATGTCAGGGCATCCGCCATGATATTAGACCTGCCTCAATGCACAATTTTCCGGTTTGCTTCGGCGGTACCGGACCTCATGTCACCCCTGGTTAACAAATAAATTGTATCACCACAGAATAACTTTAGTTTAGGAATAAATTTTTAAATTAAAAAAAATAGCTCTCTATTATTTGGACTCGGGAGTTCACTAATTGGATCACCCTGAAGATGCTGGACGCAGTTTTCAGCGAAACGTCGGAGGAAGGCAATCCAACTCGACCACGGCCCACAAGCCCGGAAAATCTACTTAACATAGTTGACAACGCCGGCCGTGAAAGCCTCAGCACTTATATTAATTAGACCAGTGCTATTATATGGATCAGAGAGCTGGACGCTAAACAAATAGAACACAGAAAGATTGGTGGTATTTGAAAAGAAAGTGTTAAGAAAGACCTATGGGCCTATGAAAAAATGGGATTTGACATATTAGATTATAATAGTGAATTATATAATTTGTATAAAGATCCAAATGTAATTAAAGTAATTAGGGCCAATGTAGTGAGATGGCTGGGCATCTGTGTAGGATGGAGGACATTAATCTACGTAAAAAGGTCACTCTCACTGATCCATTATATGCAACTAGAAAAGTTGGAAAAGCTGGCTCGATGCGGAAAGAGATCCGAAGGCAATCAATGTAAGCCAGAGGAAAAGAGTAACCCTGGACACAATTGGATGGAGACGAATCATTGGAGTTATCTTGGCCTAATAAGGCTGTTGAACCAAAGAAGAAGAAGAAGAAGAAGAAGAAGAAGAAGAAGAAGAAGAAGAAGAAGAAGAAGAAGAAACCTTATTGCTGATTATTAACTCGAATTAACTGCCTGGAAGTAGCATTTCACCTAACTCGAAAATACTTTTCTGTCATGTTGGGATATGTAAGAATGCTTTAGCTAAGAAATGCGGTACAATTCAGATGCTATGTATGATTCAGAAGTTGGTGAAGTGATACCAAATATGTCTCGTATCAACTTTGACTGTAACTCATTCGGAAAATGTTCCATCACACAGGTGAAAAGTTTGGGAGAGGTTGAATCACCTTGTCCATCAGCTCTTTCTAGGCAGAATGGTTGACTTTCTATTTCTGTTTTCACCTTTGCAAAACTTTGACTGTAGATTTTTGCAGTATCCTCACGCATTTTGTGTCTACCCCATGAGCTGTAAGTGCTTGTATTATACTTAAGTGTTCAACAGAGTCGATCGTCTTACTATAGTACACAACGGCTAGGTATATAATTAGATGGAATTTTCCTACTTTCTCGATCAGCTGATTAATGGTTTGCAGGTGGTCTATTATGCTAAATCCCTTGCGAAAACCCGTTTGGTGGTTGGTTTTCATCTAGGACCTTAGTTATTCTTCTTGCTAGCAACTTGGTGAACAGTCTGTAGATGTTTGACATCAAACTTAGAGGTCGGTAGTTTTTATGTCTTCTCTGGTGCCTTTCTTGTGTGGAACAATTACTGTGCTTGTTTTCCATTGCTCTGGAATTTCCTCTGCTTCAAGGGTTTTGTTGAAGATTTGGCAGAATATGCGTGTTAAATGACTTTGGGCTATTTTCAGGAGTTCATTGTTTATCCCATCTTCTTCTGATGTTCTCCCTTTTTTTAGTTCGATAATGACAGTTCTGATTTCGCTGTACAAAAACGGTGGAGATTGTGTGTTTATAGCGTAGGGTGATTGATTATTCCTTTGGTTGGAAATGGAAGTTGCATAAAGGTGTTTAAAAAAGTTGGTAACTGTATTGAGTATGTCTCTTCTAGAAGTCAAGTTTTTTTTTTCCAGCCGGGGTTCTTTGTTCCTATCATCCACTGTTTTCCTTTTTGAGATTTTTCCTGGCTTTCCTGACTAAATTTGATGACTCAAGCTATTGGTACTCGGCGATAGTTGCGGATGTCTTTTCTTATTTCCCTTTTAGTTAGTTTATCTAGTTCAGCATACTCCACTCTGTTGTTCTCTGAGATGTCTCTGGTTTACAGTAGCTTAGATTTTTTTCGATTAACTTTGTGGCGTCTAGGCTTAATTTGTTGCTATTTTTGATACTACAACTCTTCCTAATAGCCTATTTGCTTGCTTGCTGAGTTACACGGTTCTTTGACTCCCGTTTCTGAACTTAACCTGGTGCTTTGTACCTGTTCTTATAGTGTGTTGCAGTCTGTTTTTATCCATAGTTTCTATATTTGGTCAGTGCGATTTCGTCCTAGATATTCCACTCTTTTTCATTGATACTTTTGCCTTACCATTCTGTGATCTGTACTAAATTTTAGGTTGTTCGCTACTTGGATTTCTCTTATACCTCCTAGTTTGTTGAATATGATATAGTCAACTTCATTTTTTGTCTTTCCTTCAGGTGAACGCAAAGTCCATTTCATATGTGGTGATTTTCTGAAGAAACAATTTGCTATTTTTAATCTACATTCTTGTGCAAATTGGATTCGCCTTTCTCTTCTCCTATTTCTAGCCCCAATGCCATGTGGTCCAACAGATTCCTCTTCGTCATGGCTATGCAACCCTACTTTACCATTTAAATCACTAGATATAAAGTTCTTGTGTGATCTGCTTTCATTTAATATCACTTCTAGGTTGTCGTAAAATTCTTCCAGCTCCTTGTCACTACTGGCCTCTATTAGTGCATACACTTGTATGATTGTTATTGTATAATGTTCCATTTTACTTTCTCTACTGGTAAGTAGAAGTATTGTATTCCACCCAAAAATTCGACGTCACCGGAAATATTTTTTTGAGATCCTCTAAATCCAAAAAAAGCATTTTTAGAAAAAGGCCCGTGTGTGTGTGCGTGTGTGCGCGCGCGCGCGTGTGTGTGTGTCAGTCTGTGGACAGCATAACTCAAAAACGAAAAGTAGAATGCAGCCTACTGCATTCTAATATTCCCTTTGCACCTACAAGGAAATAAGCAATGAGATAATTTGTTAATTTGTACAACTAACACGAAGAAGATATAGGAATAAGAGTTTGTAAGAATGGTTAGTACAAGAGTAGAAAAAGTCATGTGAGTGGAACACATCAGCTGTTTTATTATGAAACCTACCCCTTTCTGACCAGCGGTTCTGTTCTTGTAGTAAAATAGGTCTCCATTTTCCTTGTCAATTATGCCTTCCTAGAGTTTTCTTATTTCGCACAGGCCTAAGATGTCAAATGTGACTGATTTTAGGGAATATTCAAGTTCTTCGTCCCTTTCTTCTGTTTTGAGTGTCTGTATATTTAATATTGCTATTGTGAGTTCCTTTCCTTGCTTTGGCTTCTGTTTGGAGGGTGCTATTGAGCTCGGTTATGTGCTCTGTGGGCGTGTTAGGTCCTACGAGTTTACCAGTTGGTTGTCAATAAGCAATTTTAGGTAGAGTAGCTACAAAACAAAAATGAACATGGACCCAGCAACATACTGTGATGTTACTCTCTCGGCGTACCGAGCGGGATGGCTCAGGTGGTAACGTCTGTGGCCCACATTCGGGCGGTCACGGGTTCGATCTCCATGGCCGCGCACTCTGAAATGGGGTTTTCCGTGGTTTCCCCATTTCACTTAGGCGAATGCTGGGGTGCATTATTTCATACCACGGTTTCCTTTCCATCATTTCCCTTCATTTCATTTCCTTATCATATCTCAGGTATACTTTCAGTGTTGGCAGTGTTGGCAGTGCCGGGCAAATGGCGTGAATGATTGGGCGTGGTAACTGATGTTCTCGGTGCTAGTTGGCGTTCGGTCGGCCTTGTCCTCAGTCCTGAGGGATACTCAGTGGGACAACGGACCCGCGGTGTGATGGCTACTCGGCAGGGCCTGGCGTCGGGATAAAGACATCTCAGCACTTTTATGGACTTCCGCACATCTCTGGGCCTGTGTAGCTGTGAGCCTGTGTGGTCCTTCGGTTCCCTCATTTCATCCTTGCCTCCTGGGGGTGGTAGCCATAATAGATCTGTGTAGGCCGCAGTGAGCGCGGTGTACCCTTTTACTCTGTCGGCGTTGTCAGTTGCCCAGCGAGCGAGTGGGCGACAGGAATGGAAGATATGTCTGTCTTTGTCACACTGGCACTGCCTTACGAATAAACAAGTTAAACCCTCCGAGATGCTGTAGTTATAACGAGTAGGATATTCACCCTTCTCATATAAATCAATTGTTCTGCGCGAAACACACTTTTGAAAATCGTCGAAGTTGGTAGTATGTTTTTTCTGTGCTTGATATTTTCCAGGGGACCTAAATATGGAAACACCTCCTGATTTAATGAACTGCTTGCCTTCTTTAACAATGTGAGCATTCGCATGACCAGTTGGTGCCGTTAATTCTCGACTCTGATACAAATTTGTATGTTTGAAAACTTATTTAATTAACAGCTGTTTTTAAAAATGAATACGCATGAAAAACAATATTTCCAGCCTGCTTATGTATAGTCTTATGAGTTGTCTCGCAATCACTACTACCCATAGGTACTTGTTCTGCGCTTGCTAAGCGACAACGACGACAACAACAACAACAACAACAATAATAATAATAATAATAATAATAATAATAATAATAATAATAATAATAATAATAATAATAATAATAATAATAATAATAATAATAATAATAATAATAATAATAATAATAATAATAATAATAATAATAATAATAATAATAATAATAATAATAATAATAATAATAATAATAATAATAATAATAATAATAATAATAATAATAATAATAATAATAATAATAATAATAATAATAATAATAATAATAATAATAATAATAATAATAATAATAATAATAATAATAATAATAATAATAATAATAATAATAATAATAATAATAATAATAATAATAATAATAATAATAATAATAATAAAGTACAGCAATAACATTAATAAGAAACAAAGAAATATCAATGAAACATTACGCACGCTCATGTTTGCATGGATTTTGTTACGGCAATTTGCAATCTGTAATCTGTAATGTTAGTCAATAGCAGCATATATAGAAATGAGTTTATTCCCTGGAAAATAAAGTCCTTTAAGTAAAGTGGAAAATATTCTAAGACTGTTCTTGTCTATTACCTCGCACTACACAGGATAGTTGTAGCCTGGGGAATTTCCCTCCCCCTCGTCTTCTCTTATAAGCGGCACTAAGATCACTCACGCCACTGCAGTCTGTCTGGCTAGATACCCCGGTGCGTTCTGCAACTATTTTAACACACGAAGAGTTATCTTCTTACTCTGATGCCGGATGAGTTGGGCTACATGGTTTATATACATACACAGGGTGGAAGGTACTCATTTGGCCAAACGTTAACCACGGATTATACATTTTGAGTGGAATGTCCAATAAAATTATTGTTAATAATTTTAATAATAAGTTTCGCCGAAAAATATGTGTCAAATATTTGGAGCCGTCTAGCTGCTTGACAGATGAGTATAAGTGCCTTATTATTTCAGTAACTGTCGTGAAAACATTGTATGAACAATGCTGTTATGCATTTATTCCTTAATTTGATTCAATTTAGTCTCAATTTAATTTTAAAGTGTCATGCAAAATTTAATTTCGAAGAGAGATTTGGCAACGTCACATTGACATTAACTTGTGACTGAGCTCATTCGAATTGAAATAAAAAGACATTACAGCGTTGTTCACACAATGTTTGAACAACAGTTAGTGAAATAATAAACAATTTACATATATTTGTCAAAGAACTCGATGACTCCAAATAATCCAAATATGTATTTCACACAAATTATTGTTTTCGGCGAAACGGTTGTTTATTGACAATACTTTTATTAGACATACCTGTTACACTCATCATTTGGAATCCCTGCTATACCTGACTGAGAATATTGTAAATATGAATATGCCACAAATACCTATTCTAAAGTTAAGTTGCATTTTTTTTCCTTGAAATTTTTTTGACGCTTTCAAATTTTGAAGCGTTAAAATTACTGCAGTTCCACAGTATTACAGATAGTATGAAAGAATAATATGTAAATAAAATGTAAATATGTAAATCCGAAACCTAAGTATAAACTATTATCCTACAAATAGCTTTTTCTTTTCACCAAGGACTAAGGCAAATTTTGCTATCATGTTCAACAAGTATTTTGCTTCCAGAAGGAGAATAAAAGGAGTAAAAAGGCTCCGAAAGGTATATTTATATTTGGAAACTTGGGATACATCGACAGCAAATTACGTCCAGAGGTATACAAATTACTTCTCCACTAATGTAAGCACAAGCATTTTACCTTAGGTATTTCACAGCTTCTGAATCTATAGGAGCTGCTGTTTCAAAAGCCGACCTCATTTGTAACGAGCAAACATCCGAAAATAGCCTCAGATCGGTTGTTCGAGTGGAAACTGTCAGCCAGGCAAGAGAATGAGAGAAGATTTGGGTCAGAAACTGATGAAGGTACAACCAGATCTTGAAATGGGCTTGCTTAATCGGAATAATAATTGGATCTAATGAAGACGTCACGTTTCTGTCTTGGGGCCGGAGAGGGTCACGTACCAGGCAGGTCGTCGGTGCGTGTCTGAATCTTCTCCTGGGGCTTTAATTGATTTTCACGGTCAGCACTCAGCCGATGAAGACGGAGATAATCCGTAATGGGAATACCTTTCAGTCTTCTTGCTCTGATTCTTCTTTCCATTTAGTTCGGGGACAGGTCAGCAGAGCTCGTAAGTGAATCCTTATTTAAAGAGCATTGTTTCCGAATGCATTATATACTCAGTCAAACGAACGAATCTGATTTTTTCTTTTTACGGTAGTGAAAACTTGAACAAAGAAGAGGTAAAATTTATCACGGTGGCGGAAAAGGACTTCCTACAGTCTGTTACAACTGGATAGTAAAACCGATTAACCTGTAGGATTAATTGTTCTATTAAAGGCGAACCTAGACTTGCATTTTAAATGTAGCCATTTTAAATTTTCAAAAAGAAGTATTACATTTTATTTGTGGAGCTTAAATCCACTGCACTATTCTGCCATATTATATAATAATTAATGATTTTGTAGTAAGACTTAATTGATTATATTAGAGGACAGTTGGACTCAAATGGAGATTGAAATGTAATTAACATTATAAAATTATGCTTCAAATGAACGATTTAAAGAGATCAAACTACAAATAAAGTTTCGAATTTTCCAGTAGAAGAAAAGAGAAGCATGCTGGGAACCTACTGATGCTGATGGCGACGAAAATGAGAAAAATATTAATTTACAAATCAGACGCACAGATAGCATATGTATAAGACTACCTTTACAGTTGGCCGAGGGGGATGTCTCAGGTGGTAACGTCTCTGGCCCGCATTCGGGAGGTCGTGCCTTCGACCTTCCTAAATTTGCGTTTTTCGAGGATTTTGCCAAGTCACTCAGGCGAATGCTGGGAAGGATATTTACCTTGCATCCCCCGTTTCACTTCAATCTCTCTATCCGGTCTCTCGAGGTTGTAAGAGTCAGTGGATTGGCCTTCGACATTCGCTGCAGTGGCGCTTGCTCTCTTGAAATACGGTGCTCGCCTGAGAGGAGGCACTGTGGTTGGCTGGTCGCCATCCCAGCGGACTGATTACTAAGCCGGAACAGGCTGGTGGCGGGTTTTCTGTAGCGACCCTGGAACTCATTGGACTAAAGAACTTGCCTGCACCTGTTAGGGACCCATCGTAGTTGCTGTTCCGCCTCTCATGAGTTATGACTGCCCGTAGGATACTTCCATCTTATCCTTCCTTCCAGGGTCTTAGGCACAATAATCCATCGGCTGACCTGCCGGAATCCCCACCGTGACGGACAGACAGTTAGACAGACCTATACATCTGAATGAAGTTTGCAACATCAGACCAATTCCTGTTCATAAACAAAGCGTAATTCCTTTTGTGAGTATCCTTCAACGAGTGTGAACCTATATCTTATAACTTGGATAAGAAAGACATAATAGTTATAGGACACTGCTGTTATTCTTGATCCGACAGTAGGGAAAGAAAGTGGATGTTCATCATCCGAATGACTTACTAAGCTGCTTGTATACGTGAACGCACATAGAGGCGGTTTCAAATAAGTACCAGATGAAAACCTTGATAAAATGGGCCTTCTAATAATAGCTATTCTTGATCCGACAGTAGGGAAAGAAAGTGGATGCTCATCATCCGAATGACTTACTAAGCTGCTTGTATACGTGAACTCACATAGAGGCGGTTTCAAATAAGTACCAGATGAAAACCTTGATAAAATGGGCCTTCTAATAATAGCGGTAGTACCTATATACCAGTAGCTTAATTTGTAAATTACTAGTGTCGTCTAAAGGATTACTAAAACATATAATTAAATTTCATAATGCTTATGGTTAACAACATACAATATTAATTAATGTTAAACTTATATTAAGGAAAGCTCAAAACTGATTAATAAATAACAATTTCATTAAAATAAGATAACTGAATTACTAAAACATTTGAAAACGTAAATAGAACGATGTGCAGCACTGTTAATGCCGTCTCCAATTTCTCCTTGTTTGAAGAACCTGCTGTTAGCTGCTACAGAGCTGAGCTCTGGGATGTTTCCCTGAGGACATGCGTATGTAGATGGCTGTGAGATTAGACAACAGGGTTAACATGATTGATTAATTCAATGGAGGCCAATAAAGGAGCTGTTTAAAGCGAGTTGCTGTTTATTTGCGAATGGCGAATTACACTGTTCCTAAATCTTAACACTAGAAATTGTAGCTATTGGAGTATAGCCTTTGGTAACCTCTGAAGTATCAATGAACTTGCCGTTTAAAATACCCGTTTCCGTAGTAACAATGACAAGCTTAAGTTGCCCTGAATAGCTGAAATGCTAAAAGGCAAACTCCCTTGTAAATGCCGCCAAGTATGTGATAACCACAAAGGGCTAAGAGCGGCCCGTAATCAATAACAGTCCTAAACAACTTCTGTAAAATGTGAAAGACCTCACCAAAGTTACGTTACACGTTGCCAGATTTATTCGCATCTGAAGCACTATTTGATTTCCTAAACTCTTAGAATGCTTTTCCTTTCTAATTTTTTCGTGCACGCGCGTTTTCACGCAATTCTTATTTCAGAACGTACTTGGTTCTAATGACCTCAACCTTGAACTAATAGGTGTCTATTTAATTCACCGGGAAACCTAACTGCATCAGCTACTCTGACTTCTCACCAATTCCTTTGCCACCTCGCGAACTTGCCTGGCCAATGTTCTTATCCGCTGACAGAATTTTAACTCATGTTTGTGACCCCGTATCTATTACTTTAATCCATGCAAATCACTTATTGCAATTATTTATCTCCCTATCATTTCTTTACAAAATTACTAGTCTTGAAAGTGAATAATTCCGATATCACATTGCAGCTGCGAAAATCCAAAATCTACAGTATTTTTGTTAATGCTCTGACTCTTCACCACATACAACATAGCACATAAAATTTTAAACAGCTAAACCATTATTAAGACCTTTAGTTCTATTTAGTATTAATCAATTTTTCTATAATGTTATGAAACGTACGTTGGACCCTACAATTTATTGTAGAGTTAATAAATGTTTCATTTGAGGTTAGCACACAAAAATAAATAAATTGTTATGCAGTTATTTCTTATTTTCAATCAGTT